>JAPQRN010000013.1:7902470-7915376 GCA_037367275.1 Coranthus polyacanthus
TTTCTTAACACACATACAGTAATAAAAGCTGGCTTTAAACTGGTGAAACTATTAAAAAGAATGCATTATAAGCAAACAAAACTTGACATACACAGTAATCTCATCTCCATCATGTATAAGTAAACACTTAATGTACACTTTAAAAGCCTCATGACTGACTTAATGCACAATTTATACCGATCTCGAATCGACTAATGTCAATGCGCTTTACTGTACTTTAATGTTTTATCACCGATCGCAAACTTAAAAAGTTTGTGCATCATCAAAAGCAGCATAAACAGGGCGTCTAATAAAATACAGCTTAATTACCACAGGGAGAATCTTAGCTGTAATATTTTTGTTGCACAGCTTATCTGATTTATAATTAATGAAGGGGTAAAACTACGGGGAAACAAAACAGAGCGTATAAAGACACAAAACCCTGAGTTAGCCAGACCCCAAACTAACACTTTAAAGACGTCACAGGCAGACCCTCGTCTTTGTTCTTTTTTTGTCAGACTCCACTTCCTGACAAGCTGAGACTTTTGGTCATATTTTCCAGACCATTTCATGCATATCACTTTTTGCCCTGATCTGCTGAAATTTGAGATATCCCTACTCTACAAAGAAGAAGAAGAAGAAAAAAAAAAAAAACCCTCAAATATCAGATGATTGGAATGGTTTGGTTTTCTTTACTTTTTTTTTCTTCTTCAGTGGCAGTGGCGGTGTGTCTGATAAGAGCCATGGAGGTTATTGTGGGAACACCCATCCTTTTTCGGAGATAAAATTACCCCCGTCACAGGAAATTGACAGAGAAGGCTGCTGGAAATAGCTTTTTAAAGTCCTTGGCTTTGGGTCTGAGGGGAAAGAACCTTGACGATAAAGGATGGGAGCTACTCTGTGTGCCAGCTTTGGTTTCAAATCATAGGCTTATATAGTAATCCATTTGCTTTAATGAGGTTTCCTTTGGTGCTCAAACTACATGTTTTGTGTTATCAAGTGCCAAGAAACACAAAAAAACACGAACAGGCACAAAACATTACATTTGATTCACAACCTTAATGGTTGTTGTGTTTACCTTTTTATCCCCCGGCTGTCTTATTCATTTGCGCTAAAATACACAGGAGGAAAATGCACAGGAAGAAAATCCATACTCTGGATAGGTTATTATTCATGGGAAAATCAGATACAAGCTGATGAGAACTGCCTGAATGCAATAATCTGGGTCCGTCTGAGGAGAGACCATTGTTCAGCCTTTCGCAGATTAAAACATCGGCTTTGTCCAAAATCGCTCAGTGCTCACGACTGCTGTCCGAACGCGTCGTGCAAATTACTATACGCCACGTAGCTGAATCATAATAACCCGTCATCTGTTCGTGGCGTGGAACGGTACTTTATGATGATCCTACAATGCATAGATATTAAATTCATGAAGTGAAACGAAGCGTCAAAAACTGCGGTAACTTGAATGTCCACTAGGGGCTGGCTCCAAAAGCGAGTCAAGCCCCATAGACCCTCATGTTAAAATGGCCAAATTTACAGCAGAAATAAAACACGTTTACAGCTTGGCACAAACAACAGTTTTCTCTATGGTTAATTTCCTCCTCTGGGACAACTGTATGGGGTTGAATTTTTATATAACTCACCCGTTTTGATTATATTAAGGCCAAAAGTTATGCGTAATTCAGGGAGTGGCCGCTGTGATTGACAGGCGGGTGTGTCTGCCGGCTGACCGTTAGCGTTAGCTCGGCTGTCGTTAGTCGGACATTTGTAGTTGTGTTTAAAGAGTTACGTGAACAAGACCGTCACAGGATTCCTTCATGAAGCTTACGGTACTTAATTACAATAACTGGCGTAACTTAGCTGTATTAGCTGATGTTAGCATTTGTATTGAATTATATGGTCTGCCAGCTAGCCTGCTAATTCGCTCAGGTAGCTGTAATGTGTTTATACGTTTCACAACATTACCTTTCATTAAGTAGCTGATGTTACCTGATGGTGTTTTCAGGAAGTTTCGGTTTCACCTCTCGCTTTTGATGAAGATAGGGGCACTTGTTTCCAAAAACCAACATGGCGGCGTCCACGTCGCGCATCTCCAGGCTTCACGATTGCAGTTCGCAAACCAATGGGTGACGTGACGGTGGGTTCGTCCACTATTTACACACGGTGTACGGTTATGACACATACTGATGAATGTTCAAAATCTCTGTTTACTGCTCACTACTAATGACTGTTTCTTATATAGGAGTAGTAGTGAATGAGTGAATAATGGACAGTATTGTATCTGTCTACGTCACCTTTTTCTGTACTGAATGTTCCTCTTGCTTGGGGCGTCCTTGTCTTTAAATCAAACACACATACACACTATATCCCTTATCAATTTCCTTTAGTAAAGTTTTCCTTCCCTGCAATGTTTTCTTTTTATTCTGCTGAGCTTTGCTCGCTCGTCGAGCCCACTTTTTCTGCAGGAATCATCTCTGTTTTTCTCAGACCGATAAAAAAAAAAAACACACACACACACACAAGACGTACACGGGAGCGTACGCGGACAAACACATTGTTTCCAATTTACCACGGAGCTTACTGATAGAAAAACTGTGTGCCTGGCGAAACACACGGTGCCCCCTATCAAACACAGAGCAGCCAATACAATGATAAACTTCCAGGAAAACAGAGGCTGTACATACAATATACAGCAGGTCTGGGTAAAGAACAGCAGTAAACAAATAAATAATGACCCATGCGGTGAGAGGCCGACCTGTCTTGCTGCCGCCGCCTGTACTCGCTTTAGTATCTGTCTTCCTGTTCAGCCGTTCTGTCTCTGTTTTCATCTGCGTTACTCCGGCGTCTCTGATCTCCCTCACATATATGGTAATGGCGGAAAGTATGGAGGGAAATTCTGTCGGCGCGAGCGATGATTCCCGCTCACACAATCCTGCTTAGTGTCAGGATAAATCTGGAAGAGGTGTAAGTTCTTCTGAAGTTTCGCGTTAGCTACCTGTCTCCGTCTGTGGTTACGCATATGTGTGTGCGCGCGTGATCCCTGAAAACATCCTGAGCTTCTCAGCAACGCATCCCGGAAATTAGTTTACGTATAATGCACGTCCACAAAACGCGAAAAAAAAACAAAACACGACTTGCCACTGACGAGGCCCCGCCGTCAGTCATGGTGGATTCAAAAAGGCGGGCGGTGCTCCGTGTTTTGCTCACAGGGGGGAATATTTTTGCAGGACCAAGGAGAAATCAAAAAGAACACCAATAATCATAGCATGTAGGATATAGAGTGAGAGATAATGTTTTTTTTCCCAGCCATCAGAGGTGATGGAACACGTGCAAAGTTTCCAAGAGCGGATTCTTGTGGAGTGATATAAGAAGGAGCTCAGAGAGGATCGTAGTGTTCGGCAGCGGAACAGCTTCTCTGATTAAGAGCAGATGCTGTGGAAGGAACCAGCTTTCAATTAAAATATTAAAAAGAAACAGCTGACCACTTTAAGAAAATAAACCTCATTTTCATAATAAGTGTATTTACATCTCGAGTGATTTTGGCGCGCTGCCTCTCTGCCACACTTGAGCCTTTTGAGAGTTTCCTCAGTTGTCAGCGAGCCAGGATTTCACGACGAGGATGTAAAAATCACCTGCGCCTCGCCAACGATTAACTGAAGTGTTAATGGAACGTGTACATGTGCAGTATCCAAACTGCGGGAGCTGCAAGACTTTCAGTAAAAGGTCAGCTGTGTTAGAACATATATATATGAAGCACTGATGACCTGGTCTGCAAATCATGTTCTCAAGACGTAAGGGAACATGTTCGTTTGGTGCAGACCGAAGCAAAAATCGTTTTCCGAGGTCCTCCCTGTTCATATCATGGATTTCGCTAAAAAAGTAATTCATGTTAATACTTTGTGGGGCTTCGCAAAATCCTAAAGCTTTACTCAAAATTGTGATCGGGATTTCAAGTTTGGCCCTTTTTATCGTTTTTGGGATTGTACACTAAGCCTCACTAATGACTTATTTTTCAGCGGATTGAGTTGAAATTTGCACTGAACATCCAAGAAACCCTATCACTTGGCATTTCTTTTAACAAAGTATTAAATAATGAAAGAGGAAAATAACGTCTTTAATTTTTTTTAAATATAATAGCCGTTTCCCATAAAAATATTTCAAAGCAAATTCAGATAAAAGTGAAAATTTGTGGAGATTTTTTTGATTTGGGAACAAAATAATCTACTTTCATTCATTTGATGCCTGAAAACATTCAACAGCAACTATTTACAAGAGTAAATGTACATTTTCCTTCGTGTTTCCTGGATGTTTAGTACAAATTTCAAGTAAATCCAGTGACAAATCCATGAAAAAGTAGAAATTTGGGGTGAATGGTGAAAATGAAATGCAAAAACTACCATCTTGCAATTATAACATCTGCCAAAATGTTCATATAAAGTTTGCTATTCCACTAAAAAAGAACATATTTCAGATTTTCATGTAAGCAGTACTTCTGTAATTGCTACATTTTCCTTCGTTTTTGACTGCGATTGATTGATTCGATACAGTTCAAGAGTGAATCCACCGGCTTACTGTATATCTGAAAACTCATCAGATCAACATGGTTTATTGGAGTCGAGATTAAGTTCACACTGGCTTTCTGAAGGGAGGAGGAGGAGGAGGCGGCGGTGGTGGTGGTGGGGGGTTGTATCCAGCTCAGACTGGTAGCAGAAAAGCAGAGAGGGAAGCGGTACATAAACAAGCCAGATGATTGACAGCTGATCGACCTGACTGTCAGGCGTGGGGTTCAGGTCGAGGAGATAAACACTAGACGCTGTAGACAAGAGTTAACCCCTCCGTGTCCGAATATGACCTCAAACACACACACACACACGTGTCGGGGACGCGAAAGCAGAGAGGCATCGCAAACATAAGCCGTACGCACACACATACTGTACCAACGCACACACAGGCAAACAGACTGACAGACCGGAAGTTTATTTTTTTAATCGCGATCATATTGACTCGATCTGGGTTCCACGTGCTGGGGCTTTGCGTGCCTGCATGCGACGATGCGACTCTTTGCATTTGAGCGCGTGAGCTTGCATACGCTGCTCTGCAGAAATACTGAGAAATGTGTTTTGTCTAATTGAAATTAAACATGCATGTTGTTTCGCGCGCTGATCTGCACGCGATGCATCATCCTCCTTAAAGAGCTTTATTCTCATTTTTTTTCTCTCGACGGATGATAATGCGGACGGCGGCGTCGCACTCCTCGCCGAGCAGACCTTTATGCTGCATTGGCTTTTGTGTGTCATCGCTGTATTAAGGCCATCCATTAAGCCCCCAGAGCCACTACAGAACACACACACACACAAACATAAATCCCACCATCACTATCTGTGTTTATTGTTGTTTATTCAATATTCCCTCTAGGTTGGTTAATCCTCAACATAATAGCAGAACCTGGCTTTGTTTACACTGGTGACAAGAAGTGGGAAAAGTCCATTAGTTGTAACTGCATTTAGCTCTTGCGTGTCCTGCTAGGTGGCTCTCTTAATTTTCAATCGAGCAATCTGACTTTGCAATTTAACAGAAGCAAAGGATTTCCCGGCGAAGCCATCTCTGACACGTTGCTACCGCGGCCTCGCTGCCTCCAATTCACCTACACACTGAGACATGCAGGAAATCCACGCATTTGCCAATGCCAGGCTCGAATTTCTCTGAAAAACACTTTTGAGCGGGACAGTGAAGACGTGGCATCAGACCGGCTTAAGAACGCTTGGTTTGGCAATAATATGACGGTCCTGGAAGTAAAGGAGACAGCTTGTGCCCGTGCAGATGAAAAGAGGGAGAGAGAGAAAAAAAAAAAAAGAGAGAAAAAGGGGGGAGGGAAAAGCGGGAAGGAAGAAAAAACAGGGAGGAGCGTTAAGGGACAGTGCTGACGTGCTGTCACCTGTTTGCCGGTTCGTTAGCTGAGAGCGCTGCATGCTCTCATAGGGAAAGCTTTTGATGCCTAATTTGCTGCTTGGCTGGCTTTGCGCATGGCTTGGTGCTCAGTGGAGTGGCTGTCCCAGTCACATCCTCTCCTAGTGTAGGATCCTCTGCTGGAGGCTCGGACGGGGCGATGATGAGGAGGCAGCACAGGGATGAGAGTTACCACCCGCGTGGTGAGGTATGTGGACAACTAAAAGTACCTCTTGAAAAAGAGAGGAGAAGCTGTGCTAGTCCTGGGGATGCTTGTGAAGAAGAAGAAGAAGAAGAAGAAGAGTGAAGGAAATTGCTGCTCTTTGGTGAATGTGTGCTGATGGATGGATCAGACTTTTTTCTTTTTTCTTTTTTTGCTCATTGCGTTGTGTTTTCGACTTTTCCACTTTCCTTCCACTTTTTTTTTTTCCTTTCTTTTCTTTGTTTTTTTTTTTTGATGTAGTGCTTGTAGTTACGTTTCAACTTCTTGGGAGCCTGTAAGCTGAGAAACCTAAAGTGAAAGATGTGCTGCGTTTTTATTTTTTTACCCTTTGATTTACAGCTCTACCCTCCACTTCTGTGTATTTGCATTTATGTCTCAACCGTTGTTTCATGTCTGTTTTTTTCTTTTTTCTTTTTGGTGGTCTCTTCTTTCTGTGTTTCTTACAGCAAGCCCTGGACTCCAACCTGAGTAATTTGATCAAAAGGAACAATGAGCTGGAGTCGCTTATGGGGAAACTGATCCAGACTTGTCAACATGTCGAGGTGAGTCGCACTGGCCCTTTGAGATCTCTACCAGTGACCCACAATGTAGAATTTACACCGTGGACAAGTTATATATTTAAATTACATAATAAATAAAGTTTTAGTTACTTTTAAGGTTGTCTTTTAATTGTATTGAGTGTTATTTTTACATTTTTACATCATTTGACGTAGATTTGTTGGTTGAAAATCAAATCCCGTTGTGTTTCTGACTCACTGAGCCAGTGACCCATCTTTTATGTGGCAGGACTCACGAGTGAGACCAGTATTTATATTTAGTACAGCATGTGGCTAAGACTAGCAGCTGAAATTACATTATAGACTGACTGAGATGAACATACAAATATAAAAGTTGGCTGAATAGCCTGTTTTGATCATTGTTTGGAACGCTGTATTGAGCAGAAATGTCAAACAGTTTCGTGTTTTCTCGTTCAACCATCTCAAATGTGTCTCGCCTTTTATATTTATTTCAATTAGACAAACGTATAACGTTGTCATCTTTCAGTCTGGGAACAGACGCCGCAATTACTGTATGTTTCACATCTTTCTGACATTTAAAAATAATGATGAAAAGTGTGAATATTCTGTTTGTCTGCAATGATCTGATGTTTGAGATTTGTGATAATGTGATTCAATATCAAATAGAATTATTCATTCTTGAAGTTGTCAGAAGCAGTGACTGAGCCTGGCATGAATAACATGCATTTATTTTTTTATGTATGTATTATAGGTTTAACTTAAGGATAAGGATAATAAAGTATATAAATATGTGTATGCATGTCTAGTGCGGATAATTCTGTGCTAAGCCTGCCTGCTCCTGTTACGCTGGCCCACTAAGAAGCTTTAAATAAAACAATGCCACAGGGTCAAAAGACAGTGACATCTTGGCTTTAGAGATAATGGAGAACAGCCTCTCTGCCTCGCAAGATCTTCACAAACCACATGATTTATCTCCAAACTTTTTTTTTTTTTTTTTTTTTCTCCCCAAAGTGCCATGTGCGTCTCGAAAAAAAAAAAAAGATGTTTTCCCTGAGCGGAGCTCGAGACCCAAGTTTTGATGATCCGAGAATTTTAAATTGGGCAAAAAACACCCTCGATGGACACTCCATTTTAAAAATCTGAAATAAATAAGTGATGCTCACACGAAGGGCGGAAAATACGTGACCTATTTTCCTCCAGCGCGTTACAGCGACACGCTCTCGAGCCCTAAAATAGCCTGAGGCATGAACATTGTCTCGAGGTGACAAAAGTCAGAGCATAAGTGCACAAGAGAACTTTACACTTAAGTGTTTAAACATGACGGTATTAGTGATCGTGACCTGGAAATTATTTGCTAAGATTATATCTGTTCACTAAATTAAGCTGTTTGTTGAGCGTGACATTGGCGTGCATGTGTCGCTGCCAAAGAGAGCTGTAACGATGACAGGGTTTGGAAAGAGGGTCACTCAGGAGGAGCACCGTGTGGGCTGCTTGGCATGCTGTTGATGGAGCTCTCTGAATATTTCACATCAGATTAATCTATCCCAAAGCTTCTCTGGAGATGGTGTTTGAGATTGTCTGGCATCGCTGGGACTCCATTTGCTGTACGAAAGCTGCGTGACGTTTAAAAATATTTCCCCCTCGTGTAATGCCGGAATTTGAAAACGGCATTGTTTTAAAATAATCACGACCTCTGTCTCAAGTGTGACAGTCTAATTTAGTTTGGAGTTTTAGGGCGTTCGATCCAAAGCAGATTCGCAGGTGTGAACCCTCCGGCGCGGCACCAAACGGTGGGTTTTTAGTCCGACCAGAAGAGATGGTGTTGGGTCTTCAGTTCAGTTCATGTGCAGTACGGTGTGAAAACATTTTCTCGAGAGTTTGGACTTTTGGGTCAATCACAGGAAGTTATGCAAGGCTATCGAAAAAAACAAAAGAAGAACAAGCAGAAAAAGATCAAAATAAGCCAACTTGCCAACATCAGTCGCACGTAGATGATGACAACGGAACGTGTGAAAGCAAAACTAACCAAATGGACCAACTTCTTCACATCCACCAGCGACACATTTTAGAATTAGGGTTACATTCGAGACTTGTTTTAACTAATATAGTTCTGGTGTTTTCCTCCACATGTCAAACACAGACACTAGAAGAAGTTCCCTTTCAAATCAAGTCTAATACATGCATTTTGACCTCACGCTACTTCTGCTTTAACCCTAAACCTAACCCTGTCCCGAGCTCAGAGTTAGGGTTCGGAGAGTAGATAATAAAAGGTGAAAAAAAAAACGACACGAGTCCGAAAAGTCCACGTGATGTTTTCATGTCAAGCCGTTACACATTTTGGTGACAGAAAGTTTTCTTGATATGCCTTTTGAAAACTTGGATATCCTCGGGGGCTGAGTCATACATGTGTGTCTTTCTGTGGTTAAATGAATCACTTTATGACACTGCCAGGATACAATTTGTCATCTTGATCATATGCTCCGCAGGGCTCTGCCCACAGTCATTAGATTCTCCACATCCTCACATGGTAAATGATGGTCATAGTCTATGTGTGTGGGTAATAATAGGCTGATGCGCTATTTGGTCTTCAACAATTACAGTCATTTATTCTATGCAACAAATTGGGGCAGAAATGTCTTTCTCTGCATTTTAACAATTCTTACTGGAATGGTTCACTTTGGAGTGGAACTGACAGCATCACTTCTGCGGGATGTGTACGTGGGTGGATTTTCCAGATAAATTCGCAGCTCGTGTACATTTTGTCGTCCGCATTTCTCAGGTCTCGAGACGAGCCGTTTTAAAACGTCAGAGACAGCGCATCAGAGTTTTAGTGACACCAAAACTGTTAGTACTTTAATATAATTGTCATGTATCAGGGCTGAAACCCCTTCCTGGTCCAGCAGCGTGTTAAACTGAACTGATCTGCCGGAGACTAAAGAAACTGACTCCAAAAAACTTCAACTTCAATATGTGCTTTTATGTTTTGGATTCAGAGATGCAGCCCCGTCTTTTAGATCCCGCTTGGTGTAATTATTAGTCTTGCCACAAACAGTTGACATATACAATGCAGGCGGACTGTTTAGGGTGTAAACAACCAAAACTTTTTTTTTTTTTTTTCCAGTTTTCATTGCGAGCTGTCCCGGAGCTGTCAAGGGTGATGTGTAAGAAACCAATTAGCACCACTGAAAAGACAGATGCACCAGCGCTGCCGCAGCTACTCTTTACATCTGCGAAAGGGCATTTCGGCTCAGTATGTCTCACATAAGCGAGCGCTGAGTTGTAATAGAGTCGGCAAGACCATTTCTGTTTGCAGTACGATTAAAAAAAAAGAAAAGAAAAAAATTCACATGTATTCTGTTTAGGAAGGAACACTGAGAAACCTTTTCGAGCACCGTTTAGCTCCTCAGCAAACAACTCCATGAGGTCATTATTAAAACACCTGTCAGCATGTGCATGTGAGACTGCGTACTGTATTTGAGTGTATGAATAATAACCGGCAGCCTCTGGTTGGCCTGGCAACAATCACAGCAGACGTCCCTTTCATTGCTCCCTCTGGAATTGCTTTGCCGGAGCAAGAAGAAAACACTTTACAATGTGCTAAAAGGATCTCTAGGAAATGACCACAATGAGGAATTGCGCATTATGTTAGGACCTGCTGTCTCATAATCGGACTTGGACAACTTTTATAGCGGCTCACACTGAAAGGCTCCGACTGCAGAGCAAATCAGAGGTTTTTTCTTCTGACGATCCTCGTGGCAGATCAACCCTGAAGCAGCACCGACGGCTCTCTACCAAACAGATGCCATGAGACATGCAGGAAAATCTAAAATGTGGATGGAAATGAGCAACATTTAAACATATACAGAAGCTGTAGCCATCCGACATGAACAACTGACAACAATTCATCACAAGTGACAGCTGCACTCGCCAAATATGACCGAGAGATGATCTTGAAATGTGTAAATGTCACGTAATCTGTTCCAGGCAGGAAAGGAAGGAATTCAACGACTACCAGCAGTAAGCTGCTTGAATTTAAACTGATGATAAGTAACATTTCTGCATTAAAATATCTAAATGTGACCAGACTGAATATAAATATGAAGGACGCAACACAATCCTGCGGCCACTGGAGCTGCCATGTGTGACACGTGACGCGTCACGATTGGTCATTACAGCTGTCAATCACCCATTAACCCATCAACATCAATTAACCTTAAAAAACAAACTCATCAGAAAGACCAGATGAAATCTACATAAAAAGGCCAAATTCGCAGTCTTCACCGGTGAAGATCTGTGGTGACTTTTTCACGTGTATGCAGTCCACTGAGCCATTTCACGCAAACTAGATGTTACTTCACTACCTTTATGGCAAACACTGACTTCCTTGACTTGTAAAATGATCTATTAAATTGACAAACATGTGCGTAGTTGACGGCATAATTCATGCATTTTGTCCGAAATCAGGTCCAATGGGGCACAGAGGAAGGGGCGGGATTTCGCTCTATAACACGGAGGGGGAAATCTAAATGTTTTTTTGGGGGTTTTTTTTTTTTTTCAACCACTCCATTTTATATACATTTTGTTTTACATGCAAGTGACAGCTGGACTCAAATATGGCAGAGATTGTCATGTAAACTGTTTCAAACACAAGTCGCTGAAGTATAGGGGAAATACTAACAGTAAAGTATTAGAATATGAAAAAGAAAAGTGCCAATGAATGTAAACCTCATGGAAACAGGTTTTCTTTCTAAATTCCCAGTAAAGCAGTAAAACGGCTTAAAGCTGGGATGTGTCTGCTTTTCTGGCAGGTAGCTGAGAGTCTCGGATGCTCTTTTACAGCCACAGCCCTTACTACTTATTTTACTTGTCATTCAGCACTCAAGCAAGCAGAAGGCAAAATGGCTGAATACGCCTCATCTTCCTCAAGTGTTTGCTTCCAGACAGGAGGGGCCGGCTGATGGATGAAAATGATATCCTGTCCCCGAGTGAAGCCTTCACACGTTGTGAAGCCACTAAACATATATCCCTCTGTATCCCCATCTCTGCTATCCATCAGTCGCTTTGTTTATCTAATACTCTCTTTGAATGTATTTCTCAGGTGAACGCGTCCCGCCAGGAGGGCAAGCTCCTGGAGGAGTGTGACGTCCTGATTGACATTATTCAGCAGAGGAGGCAAATCATCGGCAACAAGATCAAAGAGGGGAAGGTAAGGTGAACGGTGATGGACACGCGTGACAGCCGATACCATTTATTTTCCTTAGCTGCTGTTTGTGTTCGTGTCTTTCATGTTGTTTTTTTTTTTTTACACCTAAAAGCCCTCGATTCTGATATATGCAGGTTTCAAGCAAAATTTGTCATTCGTTTTTAAGCACCGATGGACTCAGTTGTCAGTTCGGTCTCTACAAAACACTGAATTACAACTCTGCCAACAGGGTAATGGACTTTCTCCAACGATGCATGACACTAATTTAGCCATGCACTTGCAGCTACTCATTTGCACTATTTCAAAATCATTAAAACATCTTTCATCAGTCAACCGTTCCTGTACGAGTAACGGCCGCCAAGTTGCAAATATCTGCAAATGTACTAATTCATAGCCGTCTTCGTGAAAAAACAAATTAACTTCCTCACGCGGTCGTTATACAATGTGACACAATCAGTGTAAGGGTGACGAGTTGAGAAATTTCCTGTCGAGCTGCAGTTGATTGACTGGCAGCGTCGTCGCCGTGCGTACTCGACCCCGATCTTAGCATTCCGAACAGACGGGAAAAACAGTCCGGCTGGCCAAAAGTAGATCCCAGAACATATGGGAGGGCGAGTTTGCTTGTACTCTAAACTAGGATGATTTTTTAAAGCTGCATCTAATGAGACGTGGATGCACATGGGATTTGTTTTCAGTGTGCATAAAGCAGGCTTTTTGCTTTCAGTGCTGTGATCAGAGAACACAAAGATGGGAGGATGACTAGGGAGCTGTGTATTTTTAGCCCGACACATTTCTAAAATTTGCTTTTTGACATTGTGACAGATCGCAAATTCCTTTTTGTCTCGAATGAAATTCCACTTTGTTTCCTAATTTATTCCCCCCGTCCTCTTTTTTTAGCACATGATGATGACTTCGCAAATTTGACTGGATTTGACGTGAGATTACAGTGTTTCGGGTTTTTGGCAAGCTTGAAACGTCCTTCGACCCCAATCCAGCCACTGACCTCAATCTGTCTCTTAAAATCTCTGCTCATG
>JAPQRN010000013.1:7923238-7936467 GCA_037367275.1 Coranthus polyacanthus
GGGGGGGCGGGGGGTGAAATCCCACGTTTGCGTGCAAAAGAATCATTGACGAGCCTGGAGAATTTTTGTACAAGCGGTGACATGAAAGGCAAAAACTTCACGATTCGACTATCTCTGCTATATAATTTGTTTTTGTTTTTTTCTTGTCTTGATTGTGTTTATTTGAGGGAGATCTAGTACAATCACTGTACAATCACGCCCATAATTTGTTTTCTATAGTCGTCAATATGGAGGAAAAGATTACCTTGAAGTGTCTGGTTTATTTATACACGCAGTTTCCAGTTACGAGTGAATCATAGCTCCTAAACGCAAGTTACATGAGCTCGTGGCCCTCGAAATAAGAAAAAAAAAACAATCAGCTTCCACTGTCTATAACTTTAGATGTGCTCAATGTCTTTTTGTTGTAATTGGCCTTCTCTACGTTCAAAGCAATTAAGAAAACATGAGGAAATAGACGACTATCTGCATCAGTCAGCCCTGGGACTTGACCTTTTCATGTATGAGTGACTTCAGCTTTCAAATGTTAACATCTATCTCCCTGTAGTGATACGACCTCATATTTTTGGGTCATTTCATGTCGTCAGTTCTGATTACGTTCCCATCACTAACACCTCGACCTGGATCAGGACGCTATCTCACCCAGTCTAAAATGTTACAAGTGTTCTCAGACAGGCTCTGCGATTGTCTGCGTTATTAAGACATTAAAAAGAACAGATGAGAATCTTTCCACCGTTGCTTTATTTCTGTCTCTTCCAGGCTCAAAGGCTCAGGAAGCTGGCCCAACAGATCTCCAACTGCAAGCAGTGCATCGAGAGGTCCTCAGCTCTTATCACACAAGCTGATCAGACGCTGAAAGAGACCGATCACGCCCGCTTCCTGCAAACTGCCAAGAGCATCAACGAGAGGTCTGAAAGCCCACACACGCGCACACATCCTGGGATTATTCAGTTTAAGGTCTAACTTTAAGGAGAGGTCAAAGAATCTGCACACAAATGATTTGAGAACTTCGTATACTTGACTTACCCGGCAGCAAAGACGAGCCGAAACCGGATTTCATCTTTTATTATTTAGTCTAATTTAGTTTCACTCCCCTGCTTTAGCATTCCGACTATCTGATCTAGCAATTTAGAACAAAACCTGGTGTCCAATATGTGCATCCTCGGGAGAAACAAAGCAGAGCGATATAAAAAGAAATCATTATCCTTTAGTCCTTCAAACAAAAGAAGTGTTTCAATGAGAATCTAATCTGCAGAGCTTCTCTAATTAGAAGGCTGGTTTTATTCAAATCAGAGCTCAGTTATTTTTTTAATTTAACTGTCGGGCAGTTTGTTAATACTGTATATCTGTTACCCCATCGGCTAATAACATTCACTGCAAATGCTTAAATTAAGCGTTTCTCTCTCAAGTATTGATTATAATATAAGAACTGATATTTATACACTCTTTAATTAGAGTTTGCAGCTGCGATGAAGCCAACATAACTGGTTCAATCCATTCAGATATTGTAAGATTTTGAGCAAACGACAACATGTTTAACCCTGATTGGTGATGACCTAGGGTTTCCATGGCAACCGCATCGACCCAAGTGCTGATTCCAGAGATACACCTTACCGACACCTTCGACAACTTCGCCCTGGACTTCACCAGAGAGAAGAAGCTGCTGGAGAATCTGGATTACCTCACTGGTAAACCCCTCCATCTGCTAAACTGTCACACCAGCCTTTTCACTGCACCCACTTTGCAAGATCTGGAGAAAAACAAAATCACGCGACGTCTCAATTTATGCCTCATCATAATGTTTGTCACCGTTTGCCGGGTCCACACTGTAGCCTTTTCTTACTGATCATTAAACCCTGACAATGACTCGAATTACGATTCAATTCATGCCATAAATTCTGGTTTTGTTGCTTTTTCACATTGCATCGAAGGCCCCGGCTTGACTTCGAGCGTCATCGTCGAAGCAGTAGTTACCAGCCTATTAACTCGAAATTAATTTTTTAACATTAATTTCCGATGCTCCGTTTGCCGGGACCCATCAAAATGTCGCCGCGTGAGTTATGAGTACATTGCAGACAAAAACAAGGCACCGCATGTAGTGGATTTGAAGGTCTGTGAAAATGGATGGCTGGTATTTATCCTCTGTGATGCATGAGGGCTTCGCTGGAGGACTCTTCGCTAAGTAAATCAGTCGGAATCACTCCACCATGTGCGGCCGCTCATGACAGAAGGCTCAGGAGTGAAACAGAGCGACGAGATAGGAAGTGTCTTTACAATCAATTTCAGCTGCACCTTTGTGTCTTTCTTTTTTACCTCAGACCATTTGCTTTGCGCTACTCATCGACGACACGCAATACAACAAAAACCCTTTTTTTTTTAATTGCAATACAACAAAAACAAGTTCACCCTGTCGACAAGGTTTGCACACTAATCTACGTACGAGCACCTGGGATTAAAGTACTGGGTTGTGCCACAAGTTAAACTCATCCCTGTGTTTCACACTGTGAAATTGCTATCTGCTTTTTATCTGAATATTTTATTATTTCTTTTCGGTTTATTGCTCAACCTACCACTCTACTGGAAAGAACATCCTCCATTCTGTGTTTAATGAAGCCTTTTGGAATCATAAATTGGACCAAATGAACACGTACAAGGTTAATTGGGGCTACTGTTTGTTATAACAACTGACAAAGTTTGAGTTTGTATGAATTTCTTAACAGCGCTAATGCAGTCGGCGAATATATCTAGTTGAAATGTAAAGGATATGAACGTTGTTGGATGACCTCCAGCCTATCACCTCTGGTCGTTGCAGCTCCAAGTGCTCCCTGCATAAGGGAAGAGTTGTGCACAGCTTCCTATGACACCATCACTGTCCACTGGACGTCTGATGATGAATTCACAGTGGTGTCCTATGAGCTGCAGTACGCCATCTTCACCGGACAGTCTAACATTGCCAGTAAGTATTCCGTCAAATAAAACCGCAAATCCATTTTGTTTTAGTCCCTGGTGCATTGTTTGTTGCCGTTTTTATTTACTTCCCGCGGTTTTATGTCAGTTAGCGAAACCTCTTGCTTGTGTCTTCAGTTTTCATTAACCTGGTGCAGCGTTAGAATTCAACATTATTTGAGCACTTCACAACTACTAAGTGCGATCATGCTGTTCTCCTGGTGGCCACTGGCTCCCCTTAGGCAATTGAAGCTAAAGTGCTTTGCTCAAGATTGAGATAGCAGTGGAGTGGAAGGGAAATCTCTTGAAGTGGAGCCTCTAGCCTTTATGCTACTGTCACCCTCAGATGTTGGCACACATGATATAACTGCATTTGATATAGCCTGCGCGGGATAACGGGAGAGGAAGATTTGACAATACTGCGGCAGAGAGCTCGGCAGGACTTTTTTTTCGAGAGGCTGTGCGGCGTTCGTGTTACGCCAAATAAAACGTTTAGCCTTAAGTGGCATTGAAGGAGTGAGGCATCTTCTCAGGAGAGATCGGCAGCAGTAAAATGATTCAGCATCCCGACACACACACTTAACGACACAGCGTCTTGTAGAACAACAGCAGGCATACAGTAAACACTGATATACACACACTTGCATGCACACAAGACCCAGAAAATCACGAGCACACTCGAGTGAGCAACAACTACAAGGAAGAAAATGGGGTCAGGGCATCTGAAGACGAGCTCCCCTGCTCCCTTTCAATCAAAATGCCTTTTCTCTGTCTTTCATCTTCTCTTTTTTGAAGTCTTTTTTTTTTTTTTTTTTTTTAGATACAAATAGATTTACCTCACAGCAAAAAATCCCTCCATCTTTCTATTCCCTTGCCTTTCTTTTTTTTCTCCCTCTTAAACCCTGCCTCCTCAGAGGCCTTTTCCTCTTTGATTCCTTTCTTTCCATCTCTCTGAGGTAACACCTTTGTCACTGCCTACTTATTTATTCCTAGTTAGAAGCACTGAGGGCCATTAAACTAACGTGACACTCTATTTCCCCCTCTCCTTCCCTCTTTTTTTTCCCTCTTCCCATCGCTGTCTCCTTATATTCCTTACGATGCTTTGATTTTTTCTCTCCTTCTTTTTTTCACATCCAGTAAAGTCTGAGGTGTTGCTGTTGGCACCGATGTCACGCCCTGCAAAATTCCCCCCTGGGTTATTTCAAATGAATTACTATGCAAAAAGGGCTCGAGTCTCATAATGTCAGTGTAATACAAATACAACATCCTTAACTCCATACACAATTGGTCAGGCAATCTGAATAGGATTTCCCACGGGAAATGTGTCTGTTAAGATAACTGGCTTTTTTTTTTAATCTGCTTTTCCTGTTTGACATGCATAAAACTACAAGCCTGGTGAAATGAGTTTGCAACAAGTTTAATCACATAATCGTTTCACCTCCTTTAAAATCTACACTGTGGTTTCAAGCAGCTGTTTTAGATGTGCTTGAATGATCCAATATGATCGAAACATTTGTTTTGAGCTCTCCAGGACCTGAATTATTGCCCTTTCAAGACAGGAATGTTGCACTTTTATTCTGCTTTGCGGTTCAGTTAAAAGAAAAAGTAAGAAAACGAAGTAGGCACAGAATACGTTTCAGTACGCGGAAGCATGGCTGGAGGGGGGGTTGACGTTTTGATGATGTGCTATGTGTGTGACTGGCCACCGGGAGATTTAAAAAACATCTGAAAAAAAGAGTTGCCTGCTATCCTACAGGAATCAAAACACCACTCTCAAAAATGTCGACTGGGGAGACAACAACGTCCCAGAGCTCCTTACTCTGCTTTTCCACCGACACGGAACCGATGCAACCGGAGCATTTCGACCAAAAATAAATTGGTTTCGTAGCTTGGAACGAAGCGCTGTGGGCGTGTCATATTCTGCAGGTTGGAAAGAGAGGATGGAGACGACATTTATCATTCTATCATTCTATCAAGTATCACACATTAACGTAGGATTACGCTGGCTTTGTCCGGTTCAGTGTGAGCAAACAAACCCGACATAATGAGGGGTCTTAAGTGTGTATAGAGGGATCTCGGGCGTCGTTCCAGTGTGCACATATGAAGCATTCGTAATATATCTTCGTAGGCTTTTTGACATTTTTCAGACGTCTTTAAAACACGATGCTGCTGACGGGCAGATTTACACAGGCCTCGTCAGCTGAGTCGGCAGTCCTTCAGTCCGTCCCAGGACACATTCCCGCCCAGACCACCTCTGAATGCATCCCGAGTGATCAAATTTGAACACTCACACCTGACATTAGAGCCGTCTGCATGCTCTCGGATCTCTCAGGACGGATGTTAATGCCAGGTCTGAACAGGGCCTCTGTTTAAAAAGGGCTATTGAAACACAAACCAGTGACCGGGTGTCACTAGGTGGAAAATCTTAAAGCTGCGCTAAAATAAATGTTTACATGTAAAACCTTTAAAAGGACAAGGCTTCTTGTGAATCGAGCCACTCATATTTACACACCTAGAGCAAATCACGACCTGATTTTGTAAACTTAGTTTTACAGGTAGTAAAAGGCAGCTGTTTGCAGAAAAAGTTGAAGACAGTTCATGGTGGTCTCTCCAGGAGATGGTGGAGTGGACTGTTTTCAGCCTTGTGGAAGTGGTGCCACAACATCACGGTGCAAAGGAATAAAAACACATGAAAGAAACATAGCAGCGCGAGTGTAGTGCAGCCAACGAGGTGTGAAGGATTTCCTCTTGTGCCTTTTCACACCTTCTCACCTGCTCCCTATGCCTCAGGCTCACACATAACCGATCATTTAGTATACTTTTCTCACCGTTGTACGTCTCTCCAGGAAACGAGGAAGAAAATAGTTTCTTCCTGCTTAAAACGTTGCCCTGAAAACGCTTGCACTTTTGCGACACTTTTATCCAATTTCCCTTTTAACAAATGGGTAAAAACAAACAAAGAAAAAGTCGTTTAATTGGTAAATGCTAAATCAAATGGCATTTTTAGAAACTGTTAAGATTGAAAAATGAAAAACTTGGAGTCATTAAATTAATTGGCTCTACTCTACAACCATTCCCTCTCATCTGTCCCTCTTTCTGCTTATCTCGTCCTACTTTCCCTTTCCTCCCAGGTCTTTGCAACTCATTGGAGAGCTGGATGATTGTTCCCAACATCAAGCAGAACCACTACACAGTGCACGGTCTGCAGAGTGGCACCAAGTATATCTTTGTTGTCAAGGCTATTAACCAAGCGGGAAGCAGAAGCAGTGAACCCGGGACTCTGAAGACCAATAGTGAGTTCATGACTGGTGAAAACGAACACTCCTTATGGGACTGACCTTTACATACAGTTTGTGTGTACGCATTCACACAGAAGTCACTGGTTTAATTTGAAAGTTGTTCGGCTTGAAATTGAATTAACTGAAAATGACTTAGCTGTTTTCCAAAGAATGTCGTCTTTCACAGAGTCGATCTCTATAAATCGCCCCCCCCCCGAGTAGTGCTGAAATCAATTTGTTTTTCTTTTCTTTTTCTCTTTGTCTCCTTCAGGCCAGCCATTCAAACTGGACCCCAAATCTGCTCACAAGAAACTGAAAGTCTCCCACGATAACCTGACAGTGGAGAGGGATGAAACCACGTCCAAGAAAGGCCACAGCCAGGAGCGTTTCTCCAGCCAGAGCAGCTACGGCGTGGTGGGAAACGTTTACATTGACAGCGGACGTCACTACTGGGAGGCTCTGATTGGAGGGAGCACATGGTGAGTTCAACACGTCCATACACCTACATGACAGTATAGGACCATGACTCCCAGAAAGACATGACCTACATAAACACCGGGTTTTCTGGTGATATCAGGCTGCGTTGGTTTTATTGACGCGTGTGAAAAAGGCGTAGGCAATCAAGGATCTGGTTTGAGTAGAAGTTTTGCGGTTCTCGCTTGCGGCTAACAGACTCCTCCCTCTCAGGTACGCCGTGGGTATAGCCTACAAGTCAGCCCCCAAGCACGAGTGGATCGGCAAGAACTCGGCCTCCTGGGTGCTCTGCCGCTGCAATAACTCCTGGGTGGTTCGCCACAACAGCAAAGAGCTGGCCATCGAGCCCTCACCGCACCTGCGCCGCGTCGGAGTCCTGTTGGATTACGACGCGGGTTACCTGACCTTCTACGACGCCGTGGGCTCCCAGCACCTGCACACGTTCCACGTCTCCTTCGCCCAGCCCGTGTGTCCCGTGTTCAACGTGTGGAACAAGTGTCTGACCATTCTCACCGGGCTTCCCATCCCCGACCATCTAGAGGGACTGGAACCTCACAACTGAAAGAATACATCCGCACAAACTGGTCTAATGACATTAAAGCTGCACTGGGCGGGATTTCTTAAAAGAGAGGTGCCCTTCCCAGCCTCTGTAATTCATTTGCTCTATTGTCCGAGTGGAATTCTGGTCGTGTGCACTTTTCCACCCAGAAACAGTGACAGTGAAATATAACCAACAGCTAGCAAAAAAAATCCAGCCAAAGAAAGGTCACCGGTGTTTTCTTTTCCATTTGGTCTCCTTGGGGTGGGAATCTATCGGAATATCTATTAAACGTGACACTTTATAACACAATTCAAGTCAAAGAATAGATATTCCCCTCTTTTCTTGCCTGATCAGATTTGGCTGAAGCCTTTTTAATCAAACATTAGTAAGCAGAACACTTCCACTTGCTATTTTTTGTTTTTGTAAATTTGTCCAGTGCAGCTTTAACGTCCAAAGAAAAATGGTGAGGTTCGAGGTTTGGGACCAGGTTTTGAACATTACATTGTTTGTTATTGTTAAGTTTTCACAAAGAAAATAAGATGCTGGTTCATGTTGTCTTTGAAAACTTAGTGAGAGCCTTTTTTTTCTAGATAGATGACAAAACAAATCAGGACAATAAATGGACAGTGTTGGGCCAGAAATTCCTACTCTGAGGCACTTTGGGCAGCGATGGGTATGTTGTTCCACAGCAACTAGGAAACAAGCCACAAATCAATTTCTAATTTTCCTTCTCCCTTTTTTTTTTTTTCTAACACCTTATCAGAAATAGCACTTTGAAAATCCCTGAAAGTACACACACAAACAGCCCTACGTTAATCAATCACAGTTGCTGGAAAAGGCTAGAAAAGTAGATGCATATTTTGTAAATTCATTGCTTTGTCCTTATCTTTCCTTTGTTTGTTAAAAAGGAACCAAAGTAGCCATTGCTTGTCTGTTCAGATGTCTTTACATAAATTGTATGCTAAGTTAATAAATGGCGAATTATTTTTAAAACGTGACAGAGAGGAATATTATGCTAGCATTAACTGCAGGAATTCCAATTAATGTAGACGACGTCTTTGTTCTTTGCACATTGTTCATACTTAAATAGTTTTGTAGGAAATGCCTAAAAAAATTAATGTCAGTGCAATTAACATGCATTCATACTGGGAAAGTGTTGTGTTCAGTTTGAATTATTGTGTTTTTTTTTCTTTTTGGCAGCCAGACAAGCCCGGCCATTATCATTTAATGTGATACATATTATGTGAGTCGTGTTACAGTTGTAGCCCCAGGTTATTATTGAAACTGAAGGGTAAAATGCACATTTGGGTATTTCCCCCCCCACACACACACACACACACACACTTTTTACGATACAAGCTACTGGCTGTTTAGTAAGTCATATTCGTGGTGGAGCGCCGAACACCCCAGAAACATTCATTTTGCTTTTAACGAGTACCTTCCCGTTTTATCCTTTCAATTATTAAACTCTACATAGTAATTTAAAGTTGAATAATTGTTGATCAGATTTGGTTTATGTATTGTTTTAAAGGTTAAAGCCTCGGTTGCCCCTTAAGGAACAAAAACCAGGCGCAGGAAGCTTTACAGGATGCACCTCACTCTATACCACAACCAATGGCTGGATCTCATTTATTAGCAACCGCTCTTCCCTCTTCACTACCTGGATGCATTACAAGAAAAGCAAACTTATTTTGGATTATCTGCACTAAATATGTAATATAACCCTTAGTGGTGTCAACATTTATTGTCAGGTGTCACTATAGGCTTTTTTTTTTTCCCCTTTGTAAATCAAACTCAAACGCATGCTTTTCTTGACACACGTTCCCGACTTCAGGGAGGTAAAGGTACAGTGCAACTAGCGCCTCGTTCCATCGCCGCATCCAATCGAATGGAAAACGCGCAAAAGTCGAGTGGAGTTTCGGGGCGTTAGCACGTCGCAGCGATGAAATCCAGCCACTGACTCTTCAAATCAACGATCCAGCGATAACGATAATGTTTGACAGTGACTGGCACTGCTCGGTGTAAATAAAAAGATTTGGTTGTATATCTATCTCAGTGTTGCTTTGTTTCAATACCCGGTACACTTTTTTTTCTTTTTTTTTTTTTAACTTTTTTTTTTTTTCCAGCCAAGTCATGGAGGACACATAATTCTAATTCTGTGTTTCCTAGGCAATAAATTGTATGTTTCATTGTATGCAATACAAATATATAGTGCTTAATTTAATGTCTCCATTTGAAAGTTATGACCATGGTGTTCTACGTTCCGTCTCTGTGGGCATTTTTATGGAAAACAGAACATGAGTGCTTGCATCACTGTTGTATACGAGAAGGTCAAACAATAAACGCTGTTCCTTTTCACATTAGTGTGTGTGGGTTTTTTTTTTTTTTTTCCCCATCCAAGAAACGTCGCAGTGTGAGAATGTCAAGAGCCTCTCTCATAGATAAAAACAATTTCCACGGACTTTACCTCCAATTATATTCAAATGCGGATCATTTTATATGAAGTTACCCTTTCAACATCTGCAGCGTTTGCTTTTAGACATGCATTGAACGCACACCTGTTTTTTGCCAGGTGGGATCTTAAAACGTGCCGTCTAATCATTGTTACTGCAATAACACTCTTAGAATGAACACAGAATTACAAACCTCGGCTATAATCGAGGACGAGATGCTGTACACTTCTGTAGGTAAGGGCAAAGTTATGAGTGTAGAAGGAACATTTCGAGTTCAGCATCAAACTTGTTTCCTTTCCCAGCTACGACAGTGCTCATCCTGATTTCACCTCTGTACTTTGTTTCTTACCAGAGCAGGCGGCGGCCGTGATAATTGTCGATTTGTGTAAAGCTCCAGCCTTCAAACCGCTCATCGTTTACTCTTGGATTCACAGTTTACTACCTGTCCTTGCACATAAATGAAACAAGGTGAGTGCAGGCACCTCCTATTTACCGTCTTTCAGACTGAGACACTTAACGCGTCAAACACTTTTTGTATATTTTAATAGAAGTATTACAAATAGCTCCTTTAAGTCAGACCCCACAGTGAGATCTCAACCGGTGGAGTTCACTTGAGTTTATGGGTTTCCTGTGAAAAGGGAGTTGTTTAGTTTATCATGTTGACATCCTGTGGAAATCGGGGGTCTCTTCCTGATTTTTCAGGAGCAATTGTTCTTAGATTGGAGGGTTTATCTGGATCCACCCACTGAGTATTATCTGAAGCTGTGTGTGTTGTCCACATGGTTCAGTGGCGTGAGTGGGCAAAATGAGTTTACCTAACGCTCCACTGAGCAAACAATAAAGGACACAGAGGCAATTTACTGGACACCTTCTGCAAATAATGATGGTGCATGAACGTCTGTGTGTAATTAAGCCTGAAAGACAGAGGACGTGTTGAATATACCATGAAGACACTATATAATGTCATGACAGTCATTAGCGCCGCAGGTGTTGCAACATATATGGGTAGTTTCCATTAACTTGGAAAGCAGAGCAATCTGTCTGGTTATAATTACCTGGAAGTGTCATTACAACCAGTTTTGCACAATTACATCCATGACAAAACATAACAAATGCCTAAAATCTTCACTCCCATTAAGAGGCTGTCTGCGCTTATTTTAATGCATTACATTCTCTAAAAGGAATCAAGCATCACGTGTCATTTCTTGATATGTGGACGTCCGCAGAGAGCAATTATCTTCTTAAATCTTGCCTCTGAACCTATTCTGCATACAATTTATCTACTGCATTGCAACTTTTTTTTTTTTCCCTTTTCAGTACAAATGAAAATCATACATTGTTGGCCTACACTGAACTGGAGGTACGGTTTGAGATTTTGTGAAGTCATTGCCAAACAAATGCATTTGCTTTATAAAAATAAAATTCCTTGACCCATTATTCCGACCTTTTCCTTCAACTTAATACAATTTGAGCTAAGTTCAGCAGTTAAATGTGCTTACTGACCCTCTTGTGTTTCTCATATAAGACTTGGTGTGACATTTCAAACAATCGATACAGTAACTTAATGTGTCTTGGGATTTTTTGCTGCTCGGCTGAAATGTACCGCAAAGGTTGAACAACAAACTATTTTATTAACCTTTATCAAGGAAAGGATTTGCTGAGCTGGTATGTGTTGTTTCCCTGCACAACCTTGGTTCACGTAGAGTACATGCAGCGACATCGGACCTTATTCACACTTAAGAACTGGTGTGAAGGTCCAGCGGCTAAAACCGCTTTAGAGCAACAACTGGGGGCCTTTGTCCAGCTCAAGGGCACCTTCAGTAGACTTTAGCAAGGAGCAGAGATTTTTACTCACACAATTATTCCCCACGGGCCTTGGAATTTGAACCACTGACCTGCCTTCACAAGACCACTTCACCCTCCTCTAGGCAAACATTGCCCCACTTTTGTACATTGCACTAGTTGGTGGAGTGTGTTGCTGTTCGTGCTGCTGCCACTGCAACTGCACTTGTATGGGCAGTCGGGAGGCTCTGCATTCCCCAGAGGATTTTTTTTTTTTTTTTTTTGCAACTGAGCCACAATGCGGAGAGAAGGAAAAAAAAAAAAAAAAGCTGAAAAGACACAGCCTCTGTGCTCCTGGGGGAGCAGTCACGCCGTATGTATAGGTGGTATACACGGGGGGAGAAAACAGGCGTGTGCACAGTGGGTACATGCTCGTGAAACTGCAAGTACGTGGGTAAAGACTGCAGACGTTTGAGAGCAACCCTCACAAAAGTACACGTTTAAAATGGAGCAGGGCTCGGTAGTTATAAACAGTAAAATGTGAGAAACTGGGCCTAGATATCACCAATTTGCACTTTAAGCCATGATGCATCCAAGCCATCAATACTTGAGCGAAAGAAAAGAAAAAATAATGTGCAGAGACTTTTATTTTTCACTGCTTCATCGTTCGAAGCCAATGCACAGTGCAGCACTGGGGCGGGCTGTGCAAAAAAGGCTTGCTCTCTTTTGAGAAATGATCCCCTAAACGTCCAGCAGATGTCACTGTTACGATTCAGGAAAATAAGCAAACAGGCCACACTGAAATGTCACTGGATTATAAACAGTAATTGTGAATCGTTTTGAATATTGAACCACTCCCTGCACGGACAGAGTGCACAGACGCATGTGTGTCTCGTTATCCAAGGCGATCTATAAGCAGCTGAAGCATTTTAAATGTGCGCGTTTCGATATTGTAAGAGCTTCCGGTCTTAATTCAGAAAGTAAAACAACTGTTATTCTTTTATTTTCTGAATCACCACCTCATACTCACCGATTTAAACTGCGTTACACTTAGATAAAATCCATGAATAGCACGGGCACAGTTTCAGGTGGAAGTGCCAGTATTAGTAGAAAATAGAAGTTGGATCTCCATCAACATTGTGTAATCCCTCTAAGCTAATGTCTTTTAGTTTAATTTGGTTGTTTCTCTGGGAGACAGTTATTTATAAGTCTTTGTACTACAGCAGCGTATGACCATGTTCTTTACGATTCCTAAACTTTGTGGATTCTTGTTAATGTCTTTTTGAGGTCCTCACCTGCTCTCTCTTCCTGACTCTTCCTTAAATGAAGACTATACATCAAGGTGCAATTGTCACTCCAAAAGGAGAAGAAAACGCAAATTACAAGCGTATTTCGCAGCGTTGTGGAATACTTGACGACGCATTCATTGCGCAGCCTGTTATTTCTCTGCAGTTCTGATCATAGACTTTAAATCAATAAAATCGCTTTCAAATCAATGTTTTTTGTGAAATTATTGTTTTCTTTAACTGTGCGATAAGCGCGACAATGTACATCGAAGCGGTCATTCTTGCAAAATAAACCCCCGTCAGTGTGATTCAAGACCGTCATCACCCTGTCAGAGTCTATTTCACAATAATGACCGGTTTGCTGTGCATTATCCTTACATAACAGAGAGCACAACCATTCACCGGGCTTTTAAAAAGCGTTCAATTCACAACTAATGAATATAAAAATGTCATGTTTTGTGGGGGGGGGGGG
>JAPQRN010000013.1:8004278-8033178 GCA_037367275.1 Coranthus polyacanthus
CCCTAAACACACATAACACCACCACACACTGACAGACACGCACACACACCCGACAGACAGGCCTCCCTGCGGGTTGTTAGCCATGTTTGCAGAAATACAGCTTCATTTCTGTTGACAGCCAGGAGGAAAATAATTGGCCGATAACAACTCATCAGAATGCAGGCAATATGTATGATTTTCTCACCCAGTTGTATCTGAGACAATCAGCAGCAGTGTAAACAAGTGAATGGAGGGATCGTTTCATTTCTGTCAAAGCGGCGTTGGGACTAAAGTTTGCATTTGATCCTATAGATTGTTGGGTTTTTTTTTTTTTCTTCTTTTCTTTTCTTGGTTGGTAAAAACACACATTTCACGTTTGGATGCTTTATGCGTCCGGGAAATACTCCGCGGGGCTTTATTTAGTAGCAAACACATGACCCTAAAGCTGAAACAAAGTGGAGAAACACACATCTGTAAATGTCAATTGCTGGTTTTTCCATAACAGCCTCGCGCACGTTTCCACGACAACTTTTTATATTTGGAGGCGAGTCAAATATCTTTCACAGTCAGCAAAGTGTTCGTGTGACTCATAGTTAGCCAACTGCTGTGAAGATCTCTTCATTTCAAAAAGTCTGTGGCTCGAATGTTGTCGAGGTATGGCCAAGTAAAATGGCGGTCATTTGTCTAAATAACGAGATAATAATAACTCCGTCTACGTCTAGGGGCGGGACCTGAGCGGTTCTCGAAATCTCATTTGACTTTTTAAATGTGCAATTAAAGCCCCTTTTCAAAATCCCATCTGAAATCTGGCAGAGTGAAGACACAAGCACTCCAACCCAGCTTGAAAAATCAAATTGGTTGAATGTTGCTCACGTTACTCCCACTATGGGGGTGATTCAGATTTTTGTCACTTGACCACCTCGGGGGGGTTACTCATCATGTGAGTATGAGTATGTGTGCGAGTTTGGGAAATGTCTTACAGCTCTAAAAGAAAGAGGAGCTCTCTTCTAACGCAGGCAAACTAAGACTGCATTGTTATGATTTAAGCACATCCCCAATGAGTTACGTAATCATGAGCCTTGTTTGTTGATCTCGTTTACTGCTGTCAGTCTTCCTCATGACTGGACAGCAACGGCCACAGTTTGCATTTAAATTTACTAACCAATTAGCCATGACCCTTGAGTTCTCAGCCGAGCGTGGCTAGACACAAATGGAAGTTGAATTCGAGCCTTGCTACACTTTCTGTAATAGAGTAATAGAAGTGTTTTCATCCCTTCTAAAAAAGACAGCATCTCTTTCACTGGAGGCAGCCGCTTCAACCTTCCAAACAGCTCTCGCACTATAAGTGGGTGACCTTGTCTAGTTTTGTTTCTCTGCACTCTCCTGGTTTGAGAGCAAAATATCTCTTTAGGACACCGTTTGTATGTGGAGAAATGTGATATCGAGGCCAGACACAGGACATCGTGGCTTGGATGCTCAAAAGGTCACGCCTCTGTGCGTGTTTTTTTCCCCCCTTCTACCCCTTACATTTTCAAAACAGGCTTGTTTCTTTGTTTTTAATGCATTCGAGAGGGGATTATTAGTTATCTTGTACTGTGCATCGGAACGTTCCTTCCAAACATCGAGACTGATTTTAACCAACATGGACGGGACAATAACACACAGAAGAAAAGTGACTCAGCAGCTAATAGCGTGAGATTTCTGCGGCAGCATTCTGCCACAGTTCGTGTGCGTGTCAGTCACTGTTTTTTGTTGTTTGTACACTTGTAGCTGTTCACGGATTAGTGCCCGTTTTCTGAAAAAGATTACATTCCTAACAAGCTGTTTACATGGCTAACGGAAATGAATATTTCACTCGTATTCCTGTTCCCACGCAGCCGTGCATGCACCATTAAAAGATGCCGACTGTCAACCTATCACACGTCGATTACTAGCCTTTAGCTCCGTGTGCTAGCTGCTACCTGTGCAGATGCTTACTTTTAGTTTGTATACTACATTATCATTAAAGGATCAGCATTGCTAATCACCCGTGCCGTTTCTGTTCGGACTCTTTTGTTACAGAACCACACGTGCGCATCATTGAGTCTGTCTCTTCGAGTATCAAAGACGACACGATCGATTGTATTGTGAAGAATGGATCACATGACGTACTGGTGAATAAAAACAGACAGTGCCAGAAGTGTCTTGCATGCTATTATACTTGATATTGAAGTCTTAAATAATACATTTTTCAACATATTATATATACGTATAATTACTGTGTGAACACAAATGAACTGTGACTGTTGCCATCCTGTGTCTCAGAAATTGCAATTGCGTTCAGTCAAAAATGTATTACCGCCCACATTCTATTTTGTTAGTGGTCAGTGCCTTGACTTTGTTCTAGGGAAATGCAATTTGGCACTGAAAGATTCAGTATTTATTTTGCCCTTTCACAGTTGGCAGGAAGGAGATTGGGGTGCATAACACAGGACTTGGACACCAGCAACTGGAGTTTGAATCCAAGCTCCCGTAAGTGCTTAGTTTGAGGCAATAAACATGCTTTTGTTGGCAAAAAAAAAACAAACTTGGTTTAAATATTACTAAGTCATTTTTTAATCACATCTTTGCAGACTTTTACGGCGCAGTCTGCAAACCCAGCCCTGGTATGTTTCAACTAAGTGCTACCAGGGCCTAAAACTAAATAACAAAATACAATGCGAGCGGCATTATAGGTAGAGTTCACAAGGAATTAAATTCATTTATTTAACTCAAATCGAGTGATTAGTGTAATTTTCCATTGTCAGCGTTTTACCAATCCGCCGGGACACATTGAAGAGACGTACTCAGCAGAATTACTACTGAATAAAACAATGAAAATAATCTGAATATAGTGTACAGTTAAACTGACTGTGTCTAAAATACAGTTTAAGCTCCTGGTCCGTTTACAGCTGCACATCGCTTCGCTTCACGCTCACCTAAACGGGGCCGTGCTGACAAAAACTGTTAGTTTATTCATCTTCCCCGGAACCGGACAACCGAAACACAAAGTGTGAAGACGCGAGACACCTCGTGAAAGCCATATTCCATATCAAGGGGATCCACAAAGATCCCTTTTGACAGATGCAGTCGGTTAGCTAAAGCACTACCGTTAGCTTGCGCCAAACTTTTTTTCTTTTTCACTCGTTTAAGAACTGGAACTTTACTTATCAACTTCATCCACTTCCTCTGCTCTTTATTATCACGTGGAAAGTGGTCGAACGACAAATTAACGTATTTTTTTGGACTGAGAGACACGGTATTGCAGCAGATCGGAAATGACGTCAAGGCTTAACAAGCGAACAGCCACGTCGCCATTTCATAACGAGCGTTAATACCGACAGCAGATGTGGTCAAATTTACTTAAAAATAGCCGTAAAGCAGTTTTATAATGCTTACTTTTGTCTTTTATGTGTATTTTAATGCTTCCACTGTAAACATATTCATGGAACAAATGGGGTTTCATCTCTTAACATATGGTCTATTAAAACTGTACAGTGTCCAGCTGATACATCAGGAGTGATTTATCCTCCACAGCAGTGCCGTGCCTTCTCCATAAGTCAGCTCTGCCTGATCACAGTCTTTGCCCTTCCCTGCATGCCTATAATGATACCTGAACCGCTGATTGATGCATGACAGGAGAATTACGACCAGCGGTGGGCATTTTTGAAGCATCAGCACTTCCCAACAGTGGACAGCGCTACCTGAGCTCACCTGCCGAGCTTCCCTCAATTAATGTAGCCGTGGGTGCTTGTGTGTACGTGTGAACTGTCAGTTTACAGCTCGTTTCTTTGTCCGACTACACCGCGCAGGCCTGGCCTCTCACCGAGCTCATTTTCCCCTTCACTCTGTGTGAAGGCCATCTTCAGAGAGAAGGAAGAGAAAGACAGGAAGGAACAAATCAGAGGGAGGGAGACAGAGAGCGGATAGTGAAGGTATGGTTTCGTTTTTTCTTTTTCAAGAAAACAGTGACTGAACGAAAAGCTTATACCAAGAAAAAAGGGGCTGTTAAAGAGAATGCGCAAGGCTGGGAAAGAAAGAGGAACTGCGAGAAGCAATATAAGGAAAAAGAGACCAAGAGGGGCAACAAGAAAGACTTTCCCTTTCCAGCATTAAAGTTATTTGTAGTTCCTAGATTTCTTTTTAAAGACACATCTCGTTTCAAATGATTGACTGTAGCTGTAATATTTACAGTCTTGCAGTGCTACAGAGACTCTGTTAAATGGAAGAAACTGGAATGTAAACTTTATGGCGCTATTTATTGTCACACACACACACACACACACCCCGAGATTGATTCTCACAAGCTGACATAATTGCAAGCGTGTCGGCAAACACACAAACACAATACGCGCACTTGCCTTACACTCTTTCTGTGCATCTTAAGACTCCAAACAAAACAAAAGCTGCTTGGTTTCCTTTCACAAAAGCTGTCAAAGCCACTGCTGCAGAGGATTAGGAACAGTATAGATCTGTAATGCATCACAAGAGGCCTGAGCAAATAAACAAATTGGAAAGGAAAGCACTGCACAAAAGATTGCCAGGAACTATTTATCAAAATTTCAAGAGGCCTGTTGTCTCTGACCTATAAGAATGCCTTCTCCCTCTTTTCTTTTTGCAAAGAAGAATACCTTACAGATGCAAGCTGACACTACTGGCATATAGCCTCCAAGAAATTATAGCTCTGCGTTGTACTGCATGACTTTTACCAAGCTGTCAGTAGGAGCTATTATCTTGTGTGACGGCAACAATGTCCCTGGTCTAAGCCACAGATAACTTCCAGCATAATTGACCTGCGTTTTGAGGTTACATCTTCTACTTTCCCTTTACACCAGTAGCTCATCTTGTCTCCTCTCCCCGCAAAAACCGAGGGTAACCTGCATGGACATTTGTTACCATGGCAGCGGGTGGACGTACTTTCAGTGTTTTATTGCTCGTTGGGGGTGAAACAAGCATTACATCAGACCCTTGCCCCTGAGTGTGGGCCTTGTCAATGCGTCCACTTCAATTCTGGGCCACTGGAAGGTGTGTAAATGTGAAATTTATGTTTTGTTATTGTCAGCCTCTCAGACAGCATATGAAAGGCTCGGGTGTCTGCAGAAAGGACAAACGCTGCTTAAGATATGAATTTGAATCTGATAAAGAGTTACATACTGTCTCCTTACATGTGAATACATTTGAAAGAGGAATAAATGAATAAATAAGTGCATCAGTAAGCCAGTAAATAAATAAATCTCTCACCTACTGCTGATTTTGAGATGGTATTCAGTGAGGTTGCTATTCAGCTCACTTGATTCAGTTTCTGATTAATTTGATGTTTACACTGATATATTACGAACAAACCATGAAGAGTGAGCTTTTTATTACGTGGACTGACATGGATCTCCTCCCTTGGATTGCTAATAATCATCCTGCACAGCAACATCCAAATTTCCAACCGAACCGCCAGAATACAATGTTGCTACTGTACGTTTCTGCAAACCACAGATGTGCAAAGTTTCAACGTAAGTTGTCAATACTTACGGAATCCAGAAGTACTTGTCAATACTTACAAAAAAGCAGAACGTGCAACCCGACTCTGGAAGTTCTAAGGTTTAAGCAATGAAAGTGTTTTTGATATGGGTTAGGAAAAGATATTGGTCTGGTTTAAAAATTAAACCGAACCGCTATCATTTTTTTATCACATCTTTGCAAACTTTTTCACCATTAAACCGAGCCCTCGCATCATGAGGGTTATTTTTTAGGAATGTAATTTTTTGAGAGAGACAGTTAAAAAGCCTCATGAGCGGTTACAACACTGCAACACTGATGAACATGAAACATATCTTTGGCTGAGAAACACCGAGAGCGTTATGTATCTGTGGGAAGCGATGCTTGAAATGTATCATGGGTATATTTTATGCTAGTGAATGGGTTGCAGATCTCACTGACTGACATCAACAAGTCAAGCTGCAGTTTACCGAGTTTGCCCTGGTTCTTCCCTGGTGTGATCATGAGGAAAGGAAGCCAAAATAATGATGAGTAAAATAAGTTAAGACCACATACACAAGCACTAGAAGGATGAAAAGGATGTGTCTGTACTATTACACGTGTGGACTGCAAGTTAATCCATCCATCTCATATCATTAAGAAATATTACATGATGAGACACGAAAAAAAAAGTCAAATATATATGTTTAGGTCCGTGTGTGAGTTAAGTACAACGTGTTTAATCATTCCTTTCCTCACAGGACTTTTTTTTCAAATTGAGTTTCTCCTTTTCAAATAGGCAGGCAATTTCCAAAATGGCAGCAAAGATGTGGGATTGAGGAACTTCATGAAACTTGCACCCTTTGAAGCTGAGGAATGTTCAATTAAAAAACAGCTGGCTGCATGAAGCGCACTTGGACGCAACCGTGCGTGGAATGTTTCAAGCAGACTTCAATACAACACAGCAGCCACAGCACCCTTCTCCTGAACGATAGCACCCACCAATCTAAATGAAATGTGTTGTTGTGGAGACAGCCGTAGGCATTAGCCACTCAGTCGGAGTAAACACCTGTCTAAAATTGGCTGGAATCGGTACAATGCAGGGCACTGGATCATTACAGCAGCATGAGATTGCCATGAAACACTTTCTGCACTTGTGTTGCCAATTTCATTAGGCTTGGGCGTGCTTTCTTCATGTTACTTTGACAGCTCCTCTTCTCCCCCTCCCCCCCCCCAACATCATCTTATTTATTTGGTCTCTCCTGTGGAGCTGGACAGGCTTCCTCTGGAGACAGAGCTCTGACTGCGAGGACTCTGAAGAACACTTACATCAGAAACTCGTGGACACACTGCTCTGTCAGTTTTAATGTGCGCATACAAATGTGTACACATGCGCGCGTGCACAGACAGTACATCTTATAGAGCTTTAGCTATATCCATAAACCCACACTAACGGTGAAGTCGCGCTGCCAATGAGAAAGCTGAAATAATTGGTCTTTGGGGAGTCCCATTTTGTCTGTGTCAGTAGAAACAGCTCAGTGATAAAAGGCACAGATGAAGTTAGAATAACACTGTTGTATGCAAGAAGTCTGACCCTCGAAGAAAAAAAATAAAAACACTGATGGTAACTGAATGACTCCTCTCTGAATTATCTGAGCAAACAACAAAACTAGATATGCACACGCTGACATAATATGGACAAATAAGACACATGCTGCGTCGACATCACACACCCCCTATGGCTTGTGTAATTAGAAAAGCATAGCTTCTGCTTTTTTTTTTTTCCTTCAAGTTACTCCCTAATCATATACTGTGCAAATCCTTTTTTTTTTTTTTTTTTTTGGTTAGATATCTTTGAAGAGCGGGAGCATCTCTGCATCTCGCCAATTAACAAGTTATTATTTTATTTATCTCTTTAAGGAATAAGTGAGAAAGCAGCAATTGCGTAGTCAGAGAGATGACACATGCACTGTTCTTTTCACACAACAGCCTTCATCCACTCAATTAGAAAAGCACTCAGAAATGTGAGGTTTCTTGCCATCAGCGACTTAAGAGATCTGTGGCCTTTCTGGTCCGTTGCACCCTTTAGTATCGGTGAATGTTGCAGCTCTCGCTGTCAAGAAACTTTTTAGGGGGATTGTGGAAGCAACTTTTTCAAATTTAGGGCACTCGGTTGCTTGGAGTGTTTCAATAAGAAAAGAACACATTTGATTCAATCTCCGTGTTCATATTCAAATGATCTACAAATGTTGTTGGTTTGTCAAAGATACAGTGCTGTCATCGTCGAAGCGAAGCTACCCAGAGACCACTCTGACAGGGAGAACAAGCCCAGCTCAGAGTGCTCACGGTGGAGCCAACCCCATTTGCATCCGGATCAAGGCTGCGCTAAGGCGGCACTGTGTACTCTTTTGCACCATGCAGCCTCGTACAACCGAATGTGAGTGATCGAGGAGAGACAACAGAAGGGTTCCACGAATGGAAACGTGGGAACACTGTGCACATTTCCAGCGTGAATGTCTGAGATGGAAAGTGAAAGGAGCCACCTACTAAAGGAGCAAAGACGGAGGCATTTCTTATATGTTCTTTTTTTTTTCTTTCTTTTTTTTTTTCTCTTCTTCTTCTTTTTTTCTAGAAGTTCCACAAGACAAGATGATTACAGCGCAGGGACTGAAGGAGAAAATGCACAGAGGCTTGGATACAAAATGAAACCAGACAGACGGTATAGTGCTGCTGCTTAACCAGGGCTCATTACAGAAGGCCATGCTCTTTTCTCCGCTCTTCTCTCCCTTTCTTTGGCTGTTTCTCTGTGTGTGTCGTTTCCCCTTTTCATCACCACCTCTCCCTGCAGTTTCTGCGCTCTCCATCCCTCCCTGCTTGACTTTTCTTTCTTTCCGTTCTGTTCCTCACTAGTCTTTCCGAAGGTTAAAGCAGCGCAGGTACCCTTAGACCAGGACGTACTGCTTAAAACTAACTGACTAGAATATGAAGCAGGAAAAAAAAATACAACTTCAACACTTGTCTTTAATCTTTATCCTCCGATGTGGGTGTTGCTTAAGTTCCGTGTCCTCTCCTGACTTTACATCAGCAGAAAAGGCTCTAACAGTGTCCTCATTTATAAGTAAATGCAATAAAGTATAAGCTTACAAGAAATATACAGAAACGGTGATGTCCTATACGAATTTAATATGATAACAAAAGAACTGTAGCGCCGAGGAAGGTCCTCACGACGCGTGCAAACATTATTTTATGGTTTGATAGGTGCTGTGTGGACATAAAAGAGAAGTGAGCTGCACCCAGACTTTCACCGCGACCTGTTCGCTTTTAAACTGTCAGGGAGACAAAAAAAGGCAGGAAACAATGCAGAGGCTGCAAGCTCCCTCACAGGGCAAAGGGTCAACACAAAGACAGCAACAACAAAGTGCAACAGAACGCACCGGGTCGTTTGCTTCGGGAGCAATCATCCATCTGCAGCACATCGTGCAAATCAACAGAAAGCGATCCCTTCTTGTTCTTCCACTTCTGAATTAGAGCTGGGTGTTGTTGAAACATAACATCAAAGACAAACATGTTTACCTGTTTCAACTCTCTTGTTTAGTTTTATGTTCAGTTTTTCAGTTTCGTGTTTCAGCAACCTGCCGTTTTTTGCCACTCGAAGCATAAAAAAGAAACCTATTTATCACAATTTCAAGTTGTCTGATAACATGATATAAGGCTGGGAATGTGGCCAAAAGATCATATGACAGTTCTGAGGCAGAATCACAATCCACCATCTCATCTCTTATAAAATGTAGGTGAGCTACAACCAAACTATAGTACATTTTGCCTGTTTGTTGTTTGTTGCTGTTCCTAGGTTTTTATTTGACTGAAAACTCTGCATTTTTGAATCATTTAAGAAAGACGCTATTGCAATATTTAGATCATATTTTGAAGAAACAATTAAACTGGCGCTCGGTCCGTTTAAAGTGACTATTAGTGGAGTATAGGAAGGTCTGGACAGCGGTTTTAATTAAATGACAGATTGTCCAGCCCTAACGTAATATCAATAAAATCAAATCTACACGAGCCGCGACGGAACCGTAAGGTACGTGGAGTCACCACAGTAACTGAGCTGCTGGTGGCCGCAGACGTCAGACCATGCGTCGCTGATCTTTTTCTACAAAACAATTCTTTCCGAATAATACATTCAAAAAGACTAAACCTAAAGCACTGGCGACTGGGATGTTGACACATGCCGGAGGTTTTGGCCTCACACTCACGCAGACAGACACAAGCATCCCTTCTTATTAGTGGTTTAGATGCTGTACTACCTGACCTGCGTGGCTTAGGATTGTGGGAGGACATTTTAAGCAAAGCACAGTGAGGAGATGCTAACTGCGAGCAGAACAACCCACGGATGAGACTCTCCTGGCACAGGGCAACGGCGCTAGGTTCTGGTTCTACTGGAGGCTTGGTTGTGGAAAAAAAAAGAGCGAAAACCTGCTCGTCTTTGATTAAAATTAAAACCAGGTCGATGGCGGAAGACGTTCTGTTTCGATTCGAGCGGAGACAAGTGTGCATGTACGGTAAACTAAGTCCATCCAAAAAAAAAAATCTATGTTTTGTCAAAGCTTTGGAAATCCTAGCGAAGACACGCAGGCGTTGGGAACATTTGTGTGTGTGTGGCTGCAATAAAGGATTGCTGGTGTGTAAAATAAGGAGAATTAACACTTTCCTAAAGCAGAGTAAGTCTCGATAATCTCCTATCTGAATATGAACGCACGTTATGGCTTATAAATCTACAGCTTCTGACAATTTCACCTTCAGTTGTACCTCAGAGCATTAACTGATTAATCTATTGATTTACTTATTGCTCAGTAAAGCTGATTGATTGCTGAATGTGTCCGCCTGGCAGCACCTGAATGATCTCATTCTGATAAAACACACAAAAACATGACACGCTTGATTATTGACATTTCTTGAAATACTAGTAGCCTTTTATCACTTTTGCAGCATCGCATAAAACACCTCATCTGTACCGAAACGTTACTTCAAACTTTTTTTCTTTTTTCCCATTACGACAAAGATGCACAAGCAACAAAAGGAACCAGCTAGCTTCCCTTAATTTCAAAAAAGTTGACTCCTCTCGAAAACACCCCAGAGAGTTTCCCACCGACAGCCACTCATCAATCATTTTTGCTGTAAAGTTTCCGGCTTGTTCACGGTGCAGTGAGAGTTGAAGCTGCCGGGTAATGTGCCACCAAACTCTCAGTGAAAATCTGGAGGCGAAAAAAAAAAAAAAGCCACAGTTACCACTTCCCTGCAATCATTTTCCGCCCGGAAACCGAACAGGTGGCGCATGGCTCCCAGGAGACATGGTGACAACTAGGAAAACAAATGTTGAGCCGACTTGAGTGGTAGAGTCTGTCTGGCAAATAAATATGCTTGGGCTTAATTTCCATGATCAATGAATGGTTTCAGGGGGAAATCTGCATGTAAGAGAGTAAAAGCCTGGTGCATAACAAGAGGTAATTCCCGTTTGAAAGTGTAATAGCTGCTGCCACAGACTGTGCTCGCCTGGCATGAGCAGCTCCCTCTCGATATCGCTGTGCTTGCTGTGAGTCCTTTGGGAGACAATTGTGTTTGCGGCCATGTTTACTTTGCGAGGAATACTTCCAAAGTCGAGATACATCAGTAGCGTACAGGCTCATTTGCAAAACATATGAGACAGGCAACCTGTTCTCTTTCGTTTGGCAGTCTGTCCGCAAGTTGTAAACACTCTGTAAGATATGCAGTGATTATAGGAGCACCGCAATTGACTCTTCAAAATGTTTGAGGCACATTATGAGCCTTTGTTTTTTTTTTAATCACGGCCATGATTATTTTCATCGGTGACTTGTTATTCCGTCTTTTTATGTTTGCCTCACATTTAACTGAAATGGAAAACCAATTACTCGTATAGATTGAATCCAAAATGAAAGGAATATTTTCTAAAGAGAAAAGCATAATGACGATTTATTTTGGTTAAAAATACAACACAAAAAAAAAAAAAAAAAAAAAAAGAGCCTTTAATGTAACCGAGTAAAGTTCATATCGAAACCTCTGCTTGTAAGATTTGGGGGGAAAAATGTCAGACTTTAGCCATTTCTGCTGTTATTAAGGTTAATAAAAATATCAAAGAGCCGCACTTTGATCAATAAGAAAAACGATCCTTGGACGTAATCATGAACTTTGTATGAATGTGCTATTAAGGTGCAATAAATACTAGATTTGACGGCAAACATTCTCACTTTATCCTGATGTTTTATGTAAGAGAAATTGATTCAAGCAACTCACGGTCTATTATATTATTAGTTGTTTTGTTTTTTTTTTTCCCCGAGCGTTGTACAACATGTTAATAAATTAATCACAGGTCAATATAAAAACATCCAGCGCAAATCGAAAGCTCTGGAAAACAATGCTCATGTTTTTGTTGCTACAGGTGATTGTTTTTCTAGTGTACATTACCTCTTTGAATGTCAACTTTTCCCCATGTAAGGCAAAAAAAAAAGGGAGGACGTGGTAGTAGGAGGCTGGTTTTGCTGCATCGCTGTCTCCAAGGTGGCCTTTTAAGTCCGCTGGGCAGACCTCTGTAGTCACTAGCAATTAAGACGACATCGGTGCTTGCTTCGGCTTCGATGGTGAGCGCGAGCGCCCTTTTGGGCATCTCAAAACAGTTCTTATAAAATCAAGCCTGAATGGCACAACGTGGAGTGAAAAACACGCGCTCTGCCTAACCCCACATGGGGCGGTGGGAGGGAAAATTGCCTCATCTATGTTCGAAGTTTACCGCAAAGCTGTTTTTGTAACTTTAACACTCGCTAGACCTAGCCACCACCACCCCCACCGACCCCCGCTGTGCTGAGATGTCTCCCCACCTCCCTGCTGCTTATCGCTGAGGAGGCTATAGGGTGCGACAGATGTATTGACTTGGCATGTTACGACGCGGCTGATGAGACATGCATGTGTCAAATGTATGCCGCCCGCCGCCTCGTGTTTGCCATGCAGAATTCAAAATTAAAAATCCACGTTGGTCTGATTGAACAGAGCCCGCGGTTTGCTCGCTTGCGACCCCCCCCCCCCTCCCTTCAATATTATGTCATATCAGTATCACAGCGGGCTTTCGACGCATCACCGAGAGATCCTGTGAAATAGGTCGCAGCCTTTGTGAGGTAGGCCTGTTGTAAGAGCTGCCATTCAGTCGCCCTGCTGTTTTATCACTTGTTTAGATCTGCGCTGTGATAACATGGCTCTCAAGGATTTCTTATTGAAGCTATTGAAGAAGCTCGAAACTTCAAACGCAGTGCAGTTTTTGAAAATCAGACATTTTTTCGAGATGGATGTACAACAATTAGACCATTGAATATGCTGTTAAAAGTCACTGTAAGTCAGGGTTATATTGACAAAAAAAAACAAACAAACCCTAAAGGCCTTTTTATGTTGTATGCTTTCAATCAGTAACTTCTAACTCCTAAGTTTTGAAGATGCAAAAAAAAACCTCCTCAATTTTGTAAAAACATTCTTTTTGCGCTCGTTAGAGGAGGTTTTTCCTTTGTTCAAATGCGTATCATGGGAAATGGAAACAGCTTTTTCCAATAAATCCTGACATCGCAGCTGACTGATCTTCCCAGGTAAACAACGCTCTGTTTATTACAGTCACGTAAAACTTCTCAAAAGTTTGCTTCAAATTTGTTGAGTGCCTTTATCTCCACACTTTTGAAACAGCTAAAAATAACACAGCTGAAGGGTTTCGCACCATTCCGTTTGGACAATGGTGCAACAGAGTAAATCTGAAGGCTTTCGATGGTAAAATCACTTTTAAAATGCGGGATTCTTTTACCTCTCCACACATTTCTGCATTTAAATATCCCAAAACCGTCTCTGTTGACCTATGTACGTACATTTCATCAGTTGTTCAATTCTATTCAAATTCAGAGAAATACATAATTTTATTCATTTCTTCGCCTCCTTTACTGTTGACATTTAAGGTCACTTGCAGCAGTTTCATTATATGAAAAGATATAACAAGAACTGAACTATTATAAACTAAATGCTGTGAATAAAAAATGGAAGATCAGATAGATTTTAAATCAGCAGTGATGGCGACGGCAACAACTCCCACAACGTCTTCTTCTGTGCCTTTTATTATTGTTTTGATTGTGAGGCGACTTGGGCCACGTGCTCACATCTCATCTCCTCCGCAGTTAGTGTTTCATTAAAAGGGTCACGCCACAAAAAAAAAAACACTGGGCGAGAGCAAATACGTGAGTTTAATAATCAAATGTTGTGCTGTTGGTAACTACCTGAGCCGCTAATTCATACCTCCACCCGTCTACTGTTTGGCCACCACTGAGCTCTTATTAATAATAATTTAGTCTCAGTTTGAAGTACCATGTTCAGTGTACATCTCTGTTCATTTTCACCCCGGATGAAGCCACATTTCCTGCCTGGTGGCTAGGTGGAGGGCTTTCACGAGGCCTAATCAGGGAAGGTAATTCTCATATTAATTCATTTAACCCCAACCAAGTGCCATGAATTGAATATCTCCCCAAACACACCAAAATCATCTCACATCTAAATCTGAATTAATCATGGTTAATTAGACAATTATGCATTTATTCTGTTTTGCAGGCAAGCAATCAGGAGCCAATTAGCGAGATCAGATAACTATATAGATCCAATTCCTGCGAAATCTTCAAGACCTTAAAAATCACATGCATGTTTGTGTTTACATGTGTGCAAACGCGCCGTTAATCTGCAAATTACAGCAAACTGTACTAAAAACGACTGCTGCCGGAAATGTTTCATTTGCTTTTCTCGTCTTTTCTAGCTGAAGGTTTTCATTCTTCTTTGCTCCGAGAAGACCGATAATCCCGAGCAACAGGGGGAAAAAAAAAATAAAAAAAATCATTCAGTAGTGACTCAGCGACTCATAATTTTAATAGCAAGCTATAATGTGCTTTGCTTTTACGCCAGCAATAAATTAATCTTCTGAGGTATTGATTTTTCCAAATGGTGGATTTTGTATTTTTGAAATAAATCCAGTTGCAGTTTTATTTTCTAAACTTGGACTCCTTTCTCCTTTATTCTCCTTTTCTCCCCCGTTTTGTTCACTTTAACAGTCATCTAACATTCATCTTTTTTTTTAATTCATGCTATAACAATATCGGAACGTTCTATTTAATGTGCCTTAAAGGGACCGAAGGCTGCTCAGAAACCTTTTTAAAGATAGGAACTTTGAGGTGTTACAGGACCAAGACCAAGAGACGGGACCTCAGATCTTACCTGTTGCCGTGGTTACGACTAATGCCGAGATCTGGATCGGCGTGTTTCGAGCAGAACGAACTTTAGTCATGTATCAAAGTCTGTAGTTTGCTGCTTTGTGATGCCGTAATGTTTCACATGCACAGTAAACCTTCCAGCAGCTCACTGTTGATATCTTCACATGAAACCTTCACTCGAGGATCCTTTGGACTGATTTCTTTACTTGGATGAATACAGCGTTTGTCTGACTGGTGAGTTGAATAAAGACAAACTCGATAAAATGCACCGTGTGGGAGTGAAATTATGTAACCAGAAATAAGCCAGACACCATCAGAAAGCACTGAAATACGGACGCATGTTGGGAATGTTTAGGCAGTCACAACGCTTGTCTTAAATATGACGAGACACATGGTCACGTCCTTGACGCCGCGAGGACTTTTCCGATAATAAACGCATTTGTGTGACTGGGTTGATCGATCCTGTTTCCCTTCATTGTTTTTACCGCTGTACGTGTGTGCGGGTCAGCGAACATTCCGTAAAAGGAATTGTCCAGATGCTGTGATGTACGCCACACTTTTCACTCCTCCTTTGTCACACGCCACGTAGGATACAACAAGCCGATGCCCAACGCTTAGGCTTCCTGCCAAGAAAAAATAAAACAAAACAATGTTACCAACAATCATTTCACTTCCCAGAGGAGTAATTTCATTCAGCTTTAATGTCAATAAATACTGATTATTGAAGCTGTAAGTAAAGGAAAAAAAAAACACAAGCCAATCCAAATCCAATAATCTAAGAAAACGCTGCAGCAAATGTGTCCAAGGCCTTGTAAGTTGGGCTAATCGATAGGAATTTTGAGAGAATCAAAAGGTGGCCGAAGAGGTCGGAGCATCTCAAGAACAAATTGATTTCCAAGTGCCTTTGAAAAATTGAGGTTAGTACCGAGAGTCAACAATGTCAAATGCAAGGCGCAGCTTGCGGGATTAATACCTGTCCTTTCTTCCCGAAGCAAATGGCATTGATTACATATTCTGTCAGGAACTTGTGCAGCCGGCTCCAGACACAGGCACACCGTTGGTCTAATATTCAAGCCGTTTTAATCAATTAGCAGGCCCTCTTCTGTACCACAAGACCGAACCTGCCGGACAGAAACCTGAGGACATTCCTCATGCGGTATGTCTGTCTATGGCCGGTTTGGAAGTCTCTCTCTTTACTTTCACTCTGTCACTGCCAGGGTCAGAGAAATCATGAAATAGCACAGAGCTCCCAGTGGGGCACTTTGTTTTCTGTGACACAGAGAAAGTCATTTGTCATCACACGGCTAAAGAGTTATCCTGTAAAAATAGAATCAAATATATCTTCACCTCACCCACTTTTTCCAGAGGCAGTCATTCTGTTTGCCGTTTCATCTCCATCTCTGCAAACATTTTCCCCTCCACTCGTTTCCTACTCTGTTTTACCTCCTGCCTAATTCAATGCATGATCTGACTTTTTGATGTAATTAGCTTAAAAAGTGACTCAAGAGCTGCAGTGCACTTAGAAGCAATTCGGTTTGTTTAGCTTTGTGGATTTCAACCTATCAAGATACGAGGTGCAACAAGTTGTTCCACTTGAAAACGCACCGAGTGCTTGGTTTAACACTGTTTACCAGCTACTGCAAGAGAAGAAACCTCTGCAAAATCGTGTGCTATTATGGTTAGTTCCCTGAAAGTTTGACTTTTACACCACCCACTGGGTGGGCGGCACAGTTGCACCCAAGTTTCTGGGCCTTTTTGTCCTCCAGATGCTCCGGGTTCCTCCTGTAGTCCAAAGACGTACACTTTAATAGGTTAATTGGTGACTCTAAATCGCCTGTAGTTGTGAACGGTCTGTGTGTGTCGGCCACGTGATGAACTGGAAACCTGTCCGGGATGTACCCCGCCTCCGGCCCAGTGTCAGCTGGGATCGACTCCAGCCCTCCGCGACCCCGCAAAGGATAAAACGATAGAATAGCGCCGTTGCCAGTGACTCCCAAAACAACATATGTGTGCGTTTGCAGATTTGCTGATAAATTAGCGCCCTCGCAGGCCGAATTGAAGATGGGGCCAGCAGGACAAATGACACAAAAACACCACAGACGATGTTAAAATGTACAAAATAATTGTTGCATTTAAGCTGTGACGATGCAACGGTTACAATCGACCGGCGTTATACGATCGATAGTGGGTAAATGGATTGGATCTGCCGACTGATGCGTGTGCAGTTTTACACTAGATAGAGTCATGCGGAGGCCAATAATGAGGCATATATGTAAATTATGCACATACTGCACACATTACACTGATGTTGAGGGCAGTGAAGCTGGAAACATTATGTGCTTAGCGGTGAGCATTTTGCAGCAACCATCTATAGAGTCTAAAAGTTGTGCTTGTTGTAATACTTGTACCGTTTATTTATTTATTAAATGGGTTTATTGAGTTTGTTGTTTCTTGAACCTGCTGAGGAATCATTTTTTACCTTCTCACCTCATCTATACCTAATGGATAAGATAAAACAGATTGGTCGACTGACCGATTTGTTACGGAAACGCGAAACCTGCCTTTTTCACCCGACGATGAATCTTCATCTGAGGACGAGGAGCCGAGCCAAAAAAAAAAAAAAAAAGCCTGGAGCTTCCGTCTATGTTTGAGTGTGGACAAGAGTTACGCCTTGATCAAAAACGAGCAAACGAGACGCTGACTCGAATGAGAGTGTGGGGGGGGACGGTGACGTCTAAAAGTGTTTTATTTGTATTTGTGTTATTTATTTGGAAGAAAAAAAAAGTTCACACAGAATGTATCCTTTTTGATCTAAATATGTAACAGCGCGTGAATCCCCCAAAAATGCACAAAACGCTCTTTCCCCTGATTAAAACTGCTCTTTCCAATCAGTGAGCAATTATCGAGGTGTAGCTATTCCCTTCGAGGCGAAGAATGCTATTTTTTTGAAGCGAAATCCTAAGCTGCTCAAAGTGGATCTGTGATAAATACAGGCATAGCTGCAAAGCACTGAAGGTAAATGTTTTGTGACTTGGTGGCAGAGACTTCTTTAGGAAAGAACTTCATCAAATTGTCACATATCATTGTTAAAAAGCGACTTAATTCCCAACAAAGAGGGCATTGTCTAAGTGCATTTCAAGATTTCCCCACTAGATTCATGATATGTAGTTACCGGAAACCAACCAAAAGGCCATTTAGGAATCATTACATTCTATGAGCAATGTTGTTTTAAGCTATGTCTGTACAGTACGCGGCATGTGCTGTGTAAAGATTTAACCAGAGTGGACGCTAATGTGTTTGCAGACAAATAAATGAATGACACATCCGGCGCTGATAAATATCATTTATACCACTCATGCTCCATATTGGTACTTCATAAACACATCCTTGAGTGTGAACTAAAAGCTTACGGTTGCTGAAATGTAAGCACTTGGAATGGAAAATAAACGTACCGTGGGCTGCGTTACGTTTCAGGCAGGTTGTCTGGTACTTCATATGTGAGGAGAACACGAGATCAAATACTTAGAGGAGAATAGTACCAAAGTTTAAGATGAGCGCACTTTGTAGTGAAGTGTCGACACATATGCTTCATACACAGAGATATGATCCAACATTTCTGCAGCCGTCAGTGTCTGTGGAATGTGTGATAGTATTGAGTATTTGGATTTAATGCGCAGAATGATTACTTGATTGTTTAAAAGCTCTAGGATGCCAAAACAGATCTAAAGGAAGGCCGGAGGATGCAAATTACAAAAAAAACAAACAAAAAAAAGCAGAAATGACTCCTGGTGTGTCAACAACAGCGCATGGATTGAAGAATGTCACATTAGATTGTGCTTACGAACTGAATTTAGACGTGGACAATGACCTTGCCAAGGGCGCAGCTTATCAATTCCTGATATTTTAGTGAATAACGTATCTTTACGTCTTGCAACAAAGGTTGAACTAAAGTATCATCATATATTAGCGTTTGCATTCCCTGCTGTCACAGGACACCGGCTCGTCGACCGCCAGCGTGGTTGAACTGCGTCTCAGTGCACGTGTAAAACATTTCGTGGCGTTGTGGAAAACAAAACCTTTCAGTCATCAGTTTGGCACATCACACCTCACGCCTTCTGATGGCTGAAGTGAAGAAAATTAGAATTTTCTGCATAATTAATCTCAGTGATAGAGCAATAATGAACTTCTAAATTGCAGCGGCATGCAGCGCACACACTACGTGGGACTCTGAGAATGGATACAGCTGCAAAATCTATGCCGAGAGCAAGCACAGGACTAAGAGTTTGCATAGATTAAACCGCTCGAATCTATGGAGTTAGAGGAGTTGCCATTGACTGAAAGCTCACTGATTGACATTTAAAACCTTGACACAAACAAAATCCTCTCTGTCTCTTAATTATTGTACTTTCCTCTGGGCTCCGTGTGGATAAAGGCTATAGAAACATTGCATTTAGTTATGCCAAATCTATACATAATTGATCATCTTGGCTTAAATTATTTATCCTTATCAGGATATAAATATTGCATGGCTTACATGAATAATGAATAACTATCAAATTCAATTCTGTGTAGCTTTGGACTATTGTAAGCACTTGGCCGTGGGTAATTGCATATTGACTGCGGGTTAAGCCAAATGTTTGTCAAACTGTGAATAAGACAGAATGACTGCTGAGCTTTTCCTGATAAGGGACAACTCTATGTTGTCTGCATTCCACCATCAACTGCTGCATTCTGAGACTTGTCTCATAAATAGTTGAGGAGCCCAACTTTTTTTTTTCTTCTTTTTTTTTTTCTTTTTTAACCAATGTTGGTATCTTTGGATAGGCACTGGATTTCATTATGTAGGCACTTTCGACTTTCCATGCATAAGCAATAGTCTGGCTGTGTTATGGCCGTCGGAATTTGAAAGCCACAGATGAAGGAAGTACTCATGGAAATCTCAGTGGGGAATCAAATTGGCAAGGCATTCCCTCTCGCACATCTACCACCACCGACGTGCCCTTAAGTGTGGTGTTTAACCTCCCGCCGCTTCACCAGAGCATCTCAGGAGCCAAACTTGCATGTCTGTAATTAAATTACAGGCAATATACAAGGCAATGCTTAAAAAAAAAAAAAGAAAAAAAAAAAAAAAGAGTACCAGGAAAGATAAAAGAAAATCATAAAATGTAACACAAATAGACGGCTTGGAATGAAAGAATAGTAACTTTGAAGTGCACTTTAAACAGCAGCCAGCATGGGCAATTTTAAGTAAATCTAATTTCAGTTCAAATATTTCCTCACTGGGATTTCACAGCTGTTTTCAATGGTTCCCCTCTCTGTGGTGTATTAAAGATCAAGAACTACATGGCGCAGTTCCATTAATATGTTTCCAAAGATAAATGTCAACAAAAATTAATATGTTTCCAAAGATAAATGTCAACAAAACCTGGATGAATAACATCATTTGAAACGTTGTGTAATGAGCTCGTCGTGTGCTGCGTCTTCATAGAAGGGTGAAGCAAAGGCAGGACAGAGTGATAATGAACTCTGTCCATCTGTGCTCTCGCAAACTGATACTAGGACATCCATTACCTCATTTGAAACTTGCTATGTTGTGTAACGGCTCAAGAAGCACAAACTGTGCTTCATGCTCCAAAAAAAAAAAAAAAAAGAAAAAAAGAAAAAGAAAAAGTCCAAGCTAAAGCAGGGCACGGTGGAAATTGTAACGTTATTGAGTGGATGCGACTACATCTGTCCACCTGCGCTTGAGTAATTTAAAATGGATTTGTGTTTAGGATGCTTGCCAGTTAATCTCAGTTAGGGATTCATATTCGCTCGAGGGACCCAAACAATAAAAGAGCGACATGATTATCTCAATAGGTAGCACAGCAGCGAAGCTACAGAGGTTATGGATTTAGAGCTCATTGGGGACACTGACGCTGAGATTATATACATTTATTGCACTGTACCAAATCTGCACCGTAAACTTTAAGACGTGTAGAGGGTAATGTATATGGATTAACGTTTAATAAAGCAATAAAAACAAATCGCTGCGTTGCATAGCCTAAATGCCAGGGGTAGCGACTGCAGTTTCCTGCTGCGTTCGAGTACAAAAAAAAACAAAAACAAAAAAAAGACAAATGATAAAAGGTCACAGCTAATTAGACAGCGGCGTCAAGTATCATGAGAGCTGATCGGGTCCACACTCGCAGTAACTAGAAGTCAAAGCAAGCGATGACGTTACTGTACAGAACAGAAAACAGAAAATAAAACACATACGAAGCAGCATACGCGAGGTTAATGCAGGTTTAAGTCTGTATATCCTAAAAAGTATCCCAGAATCTTGAAATATCAAAGTTTTTGAACTAGAGAGACTGGGTTCAAAGTAGAATTAAGATAAAGTTTAAAACAAGAAGATGAAGAGTAGAAAACGGATAATGGAAAAAGACAGAGTTGTGAGAATTCAAATCTAAAACTGCCAGTATCAATACATAAATACATGCATTAAGAAAACAAACAGAGATAAGAATAAATGTTTTAATTTTCTGCTCAAGTGCATTTTTCTTTTTTTTTTTTTTTTTTACTTTTTTTTTTAGAGTAACAGCCCAACCCCTTTTAAACCCTGTTTAAATATTAAAGCTCACGTCTGACATATAATAATAGACTCAAAATGAGGTCTTGGTATTACTTGTTGTTACTTTTGTAGGCTGACAGCCAGAATGTAGAATTAATTTCCCTCACCTAGACCTGCTTGTGCACACTGCCAGACTCTTAAGGGAAGGAAGAAAAAAAAAAAAAAAAAGAGAGGAAAAAAAGCAGAACCTGGCATCGACGACGTCTCTCTGCAAAGTTACTATGTTTGCCCGGATGCTATAGGGCAAGCTTGCTCAACCAAGCTACAGATATTCCACTCGTTTTCAGGGGGGGCGGGTTGCCATTTACAGTCACGTCTGCCCGCCCGTGGTGAAGACAGCTAAGATAAGGGGAAAACGTTCCAGTGGCAGGGCAAGTGAAGGCAGGGCTTCCCAGCTTTGATTTCGAATGCAGTTGAAGTCGTGATCCCGATGAAACACTCCCCCCCCCCCCCCCGGCTCCGAATACACACGGAGTCAAGAGTCAACCGCAATTTTTTACAAGCAAATGTATATTTTGGTCCAAAGTAGAGTCGTGCCGCCTCCTTTGTACCGTTCAACTGAGTCCAAAATCTGTCAATAAATTGTGTGTGTGTGTGTGTCTCATATTCATGCGGCGATAGTCCCTTCTAGCTGTGCTCTGGTAAAGACAGCAATATTTCCCACACAAATCGAGGTCGTTTGAAACTTTCCCAAACTTGCACTTTTAACTCCCCTCGTCAGAACGCGCTCGCACTTAAAAAGATGCCATCTTACGTAGCGTTTGACACAAATGGTATCAGACAATAGTGACTGTGAAAGCTGTGAAAGCAAAGCAGGAGCCGAATTAAGCGAAGGTGCCAAGGAGATTTCACTTAAAAACAAATTATGTGTGATGTGGCTGTAGTGCAGCTTAAGTTATACGAGCGGCTTCTTCTGTAACAATACACCGTCATTTGATCTTTTGGTGTGCTTCTCTGGTTTACGAATATCAAACTTTCATAAACTTGTTCTGCTCCGTGCGTGATCTCAACCCCGCTTTCATTATTTTCATATTGTTTTCCTCGATATTATTATGATGCCATTATTGTCCATCTTCTTCTTCTCAGACTACTTTCAATTATAAATGGTCAATTTATTCCATAGCAAATTGTACTAATAGTCGTAAAGATGTTTTATGGAGCTGCTTTTTATTTAAATAGCTTTTCCTGATCTGTGATTTTTATGTACGCCTGGTTAGAAGCATTACCGAGGCAGGCTGTGTGCAAATCCGCCTGCTGCTTAGGAAGATGAATGCTAATTTGAGTAAGGAAATAGCTGCTTTGTAGCAATGCCTGATTATTTGGGACTATAGATCAGATATCTCAGAGACTACTGATTAGAATTTGATGAAACCTTTTAATGATGCAGCTCACCTTTGGATTTTTGGGAGCTCGCGTCACGCTGATTGGGGGGGTCGAAGCTCCAAGACAAGATGACGTATGGCTATTGATTGGCCGCGAGGTGGACTGGACTGGCAAGTATTCATGGGATTTCCGCAGACAAAATGCAGAATAATGGTGCCGCTTTTGCCTTTCAAAACCCGGTGACTTTTATGAGACACCCGTGGATGTGAATCCATCACGGCATTTCCATTGCCCTGCTGTAATACAGTACGTGCAGGGTCTACATATTTACATTCATGTGTGGTGAAGATGAACCCTTTTTTCTCACTTATCATGCGTATTCACGTCACAACAGATTTATTAAAACTTAATTTATGGCAGATTTAAATATTAACACGCCGCTTTTTGAGTAACATCTTAATGTGTTAATAATGCAAACGTCTTGGTGGAAACAGTGGTTTGTCGTGATTGCTCTTTAATGTTTTCTGTCCTATTTTAAAAGCACAAACGCAGCAACCAGAGAAAAGCAGTGTAGCTCTCGGTTAGGCAGACCGTGCCGCTATATTTTCGCAAACACGCCGTGTTTCCTCGTCGTGTCCGAGCCTTTATTTACCTGCACTGCAGAAGATAACAAGTCTTTATTTGAAGCAGGCTTGTATTAGAGGCAGGTCTTCATTTCTAATTCCCTCTGTTTGAGAGGTATAATTGGAAATATTGTAGTTCAAAGCCTCATTTTGATCTGCTCCTGTTTGGGTTGGAGAAGTTACTAAATTATGTTGTAGCCCGTTTCAAAGGCCTCTAGTGTTTCAGTCGTCATTAACCCCGTGTTTCTTAACAGAACTTTCATTACTACAAACTGCAGCAGGTTGAGAATTAACACTCATCCACCCACGGAGGCTGAAATCAGACAATAATACTTAAAATGAGTAAAGCACAAGTGACAGCGTTGTAACTAGCAGGAATATATTGCTGGGTATAATGTTTAATTGGCATGCGCAACATATGACAGGCGCCACAAGTTTATTTATTTGGAGTCCCAGCTTTTAGCCACAGGTTTTTAATTTGAGGAAACATAGTATGCGGACTTACATGTGCAAAAGTGCTAATTAAAATGTGATACCGAACAAATATAGCTCCGAATCAATTATAGTTCAGCACGACAATAATTCCTTAACAAACATTAACAACCAACTGCAAATCCACATTTTGCTTGAATGATGCATAATTACAATACATTCGCATAATGCCACAAATCTGCAGTCATTAGCGCATCGGAATTCACAAACACACAACTTTGCTGTCATGCATTAACCGAATTAAATCTGCATTACTTGTAATTCACATTAGATCAGTGGAGATATGAATTCTGTTCATGAAACCCAGTTTAGTGCTTTCAGAAAGGTTAAAGAGGAAGTTGCTTTCCTCCGCAAAAGCGCGCATAACCGTGTTTGGAAATGCCCACACATTTCCTATATTTAAATTTAACAGTGAAATTCCAGCATTATAGGTTTTTCACGTGATTTTTGATCAGGCTCGATTGCTATGATTTAATACTGATGGAATGGCTGTGTCTCAATCCAGGGAAGATTTGCATTGAAAAGAAACCGTTTCTAACCACATTTATATCTGTGAAACTGCGTCCTCGTCTTAACCTCATCTCTTCCAGTTTCCTTTGTGTAACCAAGGTACGACGCAGCGCCTGTCGATCTTCCCTTTCGTTGATACTGTACGGACGTTATACATACTCTGAGGGCAAACCATTTTCCCTGCCGTATGTAAATTCCTTCTTTTTTTTTTTTTTTGTTGTAGAGCAGCCTGATGAAGAACGCTAATTACAGACTTGTGTTTATATTGTTTATTAGTGCTCGCGCAAGTTCATTTATGTACTGATGCTGGATAATGATTAATCATTCGCTGACTACAGCAGCAGATGCAAGTGGCGGTGTTCATAACAATGGAACGTAGTGGTGATTATCCTACACATTCTCGCTCCCAGCTCGTCACATTTTGACGCACCCCAGAGCGTTATTTTTCAGTGCGTGGGCTAGTCAGAAAGACGTGTGGATAATGGGCATTAAACAAAAAAAGGGTTAGGGTTACGAAAAAAGGGTCAGGGGATCGACTTTCCCCCCCCCCGACTTAAACGCGTCACCTGGGCGACGTCAACTTCTGACATCTAAAAGCTTACATTGCCTTCTACCAGGTGCCTTGCATGTGAAAAAAAATATACTATGGAGGCACCCGGGGCGTTGAAAACAGACGCCAAGGGATCATGATCAAGCTGCAGTGTGTGACGCCTCAGGAGAGGATTATCCATAACCAGATGCAGCACCCCTGGCCACCAGTTGGTGTGGGCTCCATGTACACGTGCATATTCAGTATAATATATATTAACTTAAATTTTGCATGATTGCAGGCAAAAAGCTGAGCATATTAACAGCACATTGACTAAAACAGGTTCCTATACATGACCGGTTTTGTATATTCTGCATATATTTGACTCTCAGTCGTTTTAGATGCAAAATGAGAATCCTTGACAACCGTCCAACAAACCTCACTCCTACTGCCTAACTACTTGCCAATTTGACAAGTGAGGTGAACAGTGGCTCGCTCAGGGTCTTCTGTCTTGTGTTTTGTTAAGGCACATAATTAGAATTAATTAGAAATCCATTCATGAGAAGTCAATAAAGCATTGCATTTGATTCGCATCAAACCTAAACCACCGTTAATGCGCTGAACTGTGCAGAGATAAGAAAGGGAATCTGGCAAACATATACTGTATGAGCATAAATTACAATGCATTACAATGAATTCTAACAGAAGGCTACTACAAACAGCACTGAACGTCTACTTTCAGTCAAACCACAAAGATACACAACGCTAACGCATTTGTTTTGACAAGGACATGCAATGTATCTCTGTTTTTTTTTTTTTCTCGTTTTCTTACATTTTTTTGAGCTGTGTTATGGGAGCAGTGCAAACTGCACACACCTGAAGGTGTTACTATGAGAGCTTCAGATGAGGGATACATATTAATGCCAAATGTGCTGAGAAAAACGGGCGAATATCTAAAATATGCTGATCTCAAGTTCTAGGCTTCAGCCGAGGGAAGGGCCTCATGCATAATTCAAAGAGCTGCTGCTACGCTGACAATGAACGTTTATGTAAACCCAAAGTGAGATAATATGGCAAAAAAGCAAATGCTAATTCACCTCACTAACAATATGAAGATGATCATTTGCATACTGAACCACTGTATCAAAGGTTAGAGTGGGAAAGAAGTGGAATTAAATGGAAATGCTCTCTTGATAGGGAGATAAACTTTGTGGAGAGACCAGAGCTGTGTGTCATTCCCCCTGTGAGGAAAGGTCAGTAAAGAAAGACTTCTGAATAGACATAATTAAAGGATTTTTGAGAATCAGTCATTTAGTTTTCATGCCTTTTGTGTAATTATTGAAGGAAGCTGCCGATGACTGCTTTCATATGTTGAAATGAAATGAATATAACAACATATTTTTGTTCTGCTGAGGGGTGTTCGCTCTCTGTAGGGCTCGCGCTATAATGGAGTGTGACACTTACGATAGCCGCATTTGCTCATCGGGCAAATATAAAGACGTTGTTGTCAGGTCCAATTTTGCCGAGTGTTCTTGTAACGCATGTAGAGACGGAAAGGAGTCTCACTTGCGGGTTCAGAGTGTGTGATAAGTCTGCCTGTTAGGATGGTCACCGTGCCACATCAGGTGATTCGAGTCGTACATTCGTGCCGTGTCGTGGCCGAGAGACATGACAGACTACACGTTGCTCCCTGACCACTCATCGCTTGCGGTCATAACATGTGCAAAGCCTAAGAAAAGGAAGCGTGAACCTTCTTCTAGGGTCGTAGAAAGGACAGTACTGGTTGTCAATCATTAAAAAAAAAACAACAACAAACACTCAAGGTAAAAAAAAAGACATTTACAGTTGTCGACCGTTTTATTGGTCAGCATTGCAGAAGTGATGGAACCCGTCGTGGATGGCCATAAAATTCTAATGTACTAGTCTTTCTGTTGAGACATCATGAGGCGTTTCAGATGTGGTGTCAGTTGTTGTCACTCTACGCGAGATAAAACCATTGATTACACACCGGTGGCCTGTTGTTGTTCTTGACCCCACGCCCTACGTCTGCCAGATCAGGCTGTAATCGTGCCGATATCGTGTAGCCTGAACCTGGCATTAGGAACAATCTGTCAAAGTAAAAGAGAGGATTAAAGGTGGGAGTGAGATGTTGCTGAGAAAGACGTTGTTGATGTCTGAACTCAACAGCATCCCTTCAGTGTTCCTCCGCCGTAATGCATTGCGGTTGCGCTGTATTTAGGCCTCTTGTTTGAAGAAAAATGGCACAAACACCCATTTGTTTTTTTTCCCCAGCGCACACAATGAACAGACAGGTAGAGGACCGTGCTTAATTTGACAAAAGTCTATTGGATTAGAATCACTTACTGCACCTTTAAAGAGAGACAAAGCATAAAAACAGAAAGGTCTTTCCCATTTTCTCACTTACAGTTTTTGCACACTCCAGTGCATGCAAATGGACCACCTGACAAATGAAGCATGATGCACTTTTACTCCAGCGTGCTCCGAGAGTGGTCTTCACAGGTTAAGTGTATATCACAATTCATCACAGCCTCCTCCGCAGTATCATCAAGCGTATGTCAAAGCGTATGTCATGACATGTTCTTTTTTCTTGAGTGCTCCTTGTAATTTATGTGGAAACAAAATAAATAGCCGAATCTAAAAATAGCACTCGAGCATCTGCACGAGTGACAGCGTGACCCCCATCGACTTCTAAAATCCTTCCACACAGACTGAACAGGCACTTGGGCCGTGCTGGCAATTTCCGGGACTGCATCACACAAGTAGGCACCTGACTAGATGCAAAAACCACAAGTGAGGTAATGGAAGAGACCGAAAGAGTGCAACGGCAGAAGGGGAGGGAGACGAAAACCCCTACTTTCCTTGCTATTTCAATACAACATGCAAACAAATGTACCACCTGTGCTTTCTTACTAACACAGCTACGTTTACTTACTTACTTACTTACTACTTGTGTGTATCACGACGCATATTTCATGAACCTACTGTTTAATGCTGATTGAAATGAATATGCAAATGTGTTTTCCATATTGCTGCTTATTCCCAGTGCGCACACAGTCAGACATGCACACAAACATCCATAAAACAAGCCTCATTTACTTCTCTTAACTTAATAGAGCCGTTCTGGGAAGATACTGTACGTCAACTCCACTTTCCAGCGGTGAGATTAATTCCTGTGTGAAACTACATGCGTGCGTACTTGTGTCAGTTAATCCTTTTCTTTAGCCGCGTACGAGCGCTGCTGCGCGACGAGACGCTCTTAATAAATCATCTCGGCCCTTCTCGTCTCTCCCACGGATCCGAGGATCTCCAGTCGATTCTGCACCCTCTGTAGGAGCTTTCAATAGTGTGTATAAAAAGCCTCGGGGGTGAAAGTGTGAAGACTCGCCGCTGTGGAACTGTGAAGAAGAAAGTGGAGAAGCCTAGCGTGAGGGTGAGATGTGTTTGATAGTGAACCGACCCTGCTGATCTGGAGCCATATGTGCCTGAATGTAAGAAAGAAAGCACGGAGAACTCCTTCACTGTCAATTAAGAGCGTTCACCACAGGCAACCAAAAGGTCTTCAGGGTTACTTTACACACATATCCATACTGCCGAGACGTCGCCCAGTGAAGTCAGTTCATATAAGCCTCACAACGTTGGAGACACACAGTATGAAACGGAGCTTTACTTGAGGCTATGGTCAACAGAGCAAGTCGCGATAGCCATATTTCAATATAATTGTCAAGTGAATTTGAAGCGAACGTTGGAAATGACACAAAAGGGAAAAAAAGAAATTAAAAAATAGGTTTCTATCGAGGAAATAAACCGGAGTGCGTAGTGTAGTTAAGAGGGCATAGGATACATTATGCATGGCTAAAATGGTTGTGATGTTTTTGTTTTTTTTTACGGATGAGACTGAGGAATAATTGGGTCTCCTCATTAGGTCACACATACCTCTTACGACTCCCAGCTATGCCAAGAAGTGATCGTCTGCTTAAAACCTGATTCCTGTCTGCTTTAAAGCCATTTGAACTGGTAAAAAACTACT
>JAPQRN010000013.1:8033278-8094004 GCA_037367275.1 Coranthus polyacanthus
CTAGGGCCATCTTTTTCCTAAGTAATTAGTATATTTTCATGTGCTAGCATTTATTCCAATTATCTTGTATGTATATTTTATACACCTGGTGACACAAAAAGAATGAAAACAACCATATACGCATACTTAGAAATACATGTATCCGAAGAAAAACATATATACTATACTTTCACAACTGCATACAGATATAGAAATGTAAAACCGCTAAAGATTTGTAATCGCTTTCTTATTTCGTTGTGTTTTTGCAGGAAGCAGGACCTTCATTTTTTCCTAAATACAAGTAGGAGGTCTCTAAGGAAGAAATAAAATCAAGTAAAACAAGGCAGAGTCATAGCAATAACTAAATCATCTGTAAATCACGTTCATTACCGTCTAGTTGTCAAATAGAAGGGTAAATCAGGATACTAGACATATCAAACATAAGCATTGGTAATAATAGTATTCCATATAATTATGGTAATGTCATTTAAGCTATAAACTGCAAACATTTATTTGGCCACAATTGTGATTATTGATTTACAAGAAGCATTACATTTCCACAAAGACGTGCATTTGCTGTTACCACAAACATAATGCCGTGTATTTGACCGTTTGATCCAGATAAAAGCAGCTGTAGACATATAATCTGGGGGAAGGCGGCCACTTTTTGGCACAGCACCTTCTTTGGAAATAGCTGATCAGTCATGTGAGTTAAATGTTGGCCACGACAGAACTTGCCCATGAAAGCGGCTCCCATCTTTTTCAAAAAGCGACAAAAGCCACCTCAGGCATGATGTAAACTTTAAGAGACATCCCGTCTGTTTATGCTCCGCTATATGTGTAGTTTCCTGCTTATTAGCTAACAATGAGAGGTCATAGTGAGGGCAAATTCGTAGGAGGGGAGAGTTAACTTCGCGTCACAGTTCACCTTCTTCACTCAACTTCATCCCTCCTCCTTGCTGGACTCGAAGCCCTCTAGAGACATCTCTGGAGGTGTGCGATCACCACAGCCACACGTGCAAACCGACGGCACGCACGCGTTTGAAGGACGCGCAAGCACGCACGCACGCTCCTGCAGTCCTGCACAAACACACACGTGTAGTCAACCTCTCTCGCATAGCCAGCGGGAAGTAATCAAAGCCCTGATATGCTCTAACCAGATCCATTAAGGAGCTAATAAAGGCTCTGGATGAGTTAATTAATGACCCCCAAGAACATCATCTGCCTCCAGTGCTGCTGCTCAGACTGCCGTTCTCCGACTCCAACTGAGCAATCCCTAAATCAAAACAAAAACAGCGGCGGCTGGCTCTGATTTAGGTGAAAACCCGCTTGTTTTGGTGTCATGCCTACCAGAAAACAGGACAAATGATATAAGCGCCATTGATTGGATCATGAAGCGTGTGTGTGTGTGTGTGTGTGTGTGTGTGTGCGTGGTTCATGTTGATGATACGCAGAACGCCGCTAGAAGGAAAAGACAATTTCAACAGAATGCCTCGCAGACACACACACACACACAAAAAAAGACAAAGTAATTGATGCTAATGTGTAAAAAGGACGAGGGGGGAAATCGAGCAAATCAATTAATAAAACATTTCATTCATCCTTTAGTTTGGGTGAAGCCTTGTGGAAACTTCACAGCTTCTTCAGAAGGAAAACTATTCTCCATTCTCCGCCTCAGCAGATAATGCTGTCAGTCAGTTCTGATAGAAACATTTTAAATGCTGTTTCACACATGGCTAATTGTGGGGTTTTTTTTTTTTTTGTTTTTTTAAAGCTCTGATGTTTCTGAATAACTCTTCTGACTTCTGTAATTAAAATGAAGAAAATGGATGCAGAACTTTCAGCAGTGATTTTGAGGAGTTCTTTCTTTTTTCATTTTAACATTTCATTCTTGGCAGGGGCCGCTGCTGCTCTTTTTTCGACTCCAAACACACAAGCTCGCGTTATTTTCCTTTTTTTTTTTTGACCTGCCCCGCATATTATGTCACAGCGCCGTACGATTTAAAGAAATGGAAAATGCTGCTGACCCCGTTTTTAGTTCGTAAACTCCACGATTGCACTGTTGTCTGGACGGAGAAAAAGTAGAGACTGTTAGTAACGATGACACAAGACGCCCACATTCACTGCCTGTTGGGTCTCATCAGTCACTACGCGTTCCTTCCTGCGACTCTTTCCAGATGAAAGCAACACATCCACTTTGACCCTCAGCCGTTTGTTAATAGAATTATTTGCACATACACATCATACGTCGGTGTATTTCTTCATATCTCTTTAAACACCTTGAGACATAAAAACCGGTAAAACTGAGGAATAATTTCATCCGCGCTCCTCAGTCGCAGCGCTCGAACACAAATAAACATCACACGTTCTGATAAAGTGCATTTTGACTCGCCTTGTTAAATGTGGCCCTGATTGAATTCTTTTATTGCTTTCATTTTATTAGTTACTTTCTTGGTGGTGACCTGAGAGCAGAGTGAGAAATCGATTCACGTATCAATACATATCTTCAAATGGATCCGCAAAACTGACCCTCAACCTTGACCTGAGTAAGTTATGGATCTGAATGGACATCGCCCTCTTATAATTGTCTGCCATCAATCCAGAATGAGAGAAAAATGGTGCGACTCTCACACTGTGTGCCTCTTGTTTTCAGTCTCCTGATCTTGACATTTAGCAATGTGCTAGCTAGGCAGGAAGCTTTTGCTTGTTTACAGGCTCGTTAACTGTTTCTCAGGGTCTGCATCCAACAAATGTGGTCATTATGTTTTGGAGAGAGGCAAAGCTAAAAGAAGTAGCTGCCATCGGCAGTATCACTATCATCTCAACACACATGCGGCATTAAAAACCTAACTGCCGCTCTTTCGTCTTATTCATTGCCCTTTTGTATGCAGACTCAGCCCTATACTTAATGCGTCCACATGCAGTAAAAAATATTACTACTAATTAATTAGGCTGGCATTTATTTGATGTGGCTGGGCAAACAGTCTTAGCCCATTCATACATGTAGTTATCTGCTGGTTGGGTCCAATTTCTCCTTCTCTGATGTTAGTGGTCATCAGGACTGCTGAAGTGGTAAAAGGTTCCACACATGCAGGCAAGCATAAATATACAAATGACTACAGTATCCCTTACGGGTGATTTAAAAGGGATGTAGAAGGATAAATTATGGAGTAGCCTTTTTTCTTTCCTGTTAAAGTACAGTCCCTGTCTTGTTGTTGCATTTCAATGGTTTGCTAGGAAAGAGTAAATCTTTCTAAGCACTGAATATGGAAGACGTAAGTAGAGGTTGTGGTAGTAGGTCTGTTGTTCTCCCAAAAACCCTATTCCAACAACTTTAATCCTGCTTTGGCACCCCAACTGGATAATATCCTCAATGCAAAGAGCCAACCGACTTGGTAGCGCCTTAAAAACAAAAAACAAAAAAAAAAACATACAAATTAAAGATTAAACACAAAAAGGAGACAGACTGCTGAATAATTACTGAGTATTGATTGAATTTTGATCACAGACACTCAAGAGTAAGCCAACGTAATTGTAATATCCTGTTGCACGCACAACACCCGCAGACGAGACAAGAATACGAACTGTGAGATCTGCAGCACTTTGTACCTATCAACAAATAAAGCAGAATTGGTAAACACCAATTTCTGGCGAGTAATAAAGAGCATTTTATTGAAGTTTTCTAAAGGCTTTACGGTCTCAATAATTCAGATGGGTAAATTTCAAGGTCACTTTGCTCAAATAAAATCTTTACTGTAGGTTACTCCGCTGTAATTTCAGAATACTTTTTCATTTTTCTCCCTTGAAAACTGGCGAGTTATGGGAGTAAAATAAAATAGATGGCGTATAGTTAATATCCTTGGCAACAATCCAAGCTATTGGGTTGTGAATTGCTGTTGCAAATATTCTAATGTGGCTGATTGAAGTGTCTGTTGCTGAGCCTCTATATTATTATCTCCATGATAAGGCGGACAGCTGGCATTTATTTTCCTTTCAGCTTTGTTATCTCTTCCTCCTCCTGCCTGTCTTTGTTTATTCATTACGTTTGCGTGCAAACATACCTCAACCCCACAAGCTGTAGAGGTACAGCACCATATGATGAAGTAACCTTGCAGCACAGTGACAACCCAGGAGACGGCGAAGAAGAAGGCGGTGTTTCTAAACACAACCAGACATCAGGCCCTCTGTGGAAAATGTTACCAGTCCAAATAGCTTTTTTAAACTCCCATCCTAACTTTGAAACTCTGCTCATTTTGCGATGCTTGACCTACTCGGAGGTACAAAGTTTATATCGTGATGGGTTTTTTTTTTTTTTTCGTCCCTGGTCATTGCGTTTTAGGGTTTCATTAACATTCAGCCTCTGCCTGGAAAGCATCAGTGCCGGGTTATCGTGATCGCTGGGACTGAGGACATGGTGCATAAACATAAATACAACCGCAGGGGGTGATGCCTGGCATGCAGGAGCAACTTTTACCCGGAGTCGCACTAAAAATTCACGAAGTAAGTTGGGGCAGATTTACGTGAAGTACATTTTAAGGAGAAGTATGAAGAATAATCAAGACTCAGGAGGAGTCGTAGGACGGACGTAATATACGCCCTGGATAAATGCATTTCACACTTCAATTGTTTTTTTGGATGAAACTTACAAATGTTTAAAAAGGTACCAGAAAACAGATGCAAACACCACAGGACCACACGTCGATTGAATCGTTCAGGGAGGAGATTTGTGCCGGCTCCCTGCGATGAACAGATTTTGGTGCATTTTTTTTTTTTTTTTTTTTTTCTAAAGGCATGGCTTGAGGCCTTCAAAGTAAACATTCTGGAGTGGACATCACAAAGCTCTGACCTCAGTCCGGCAGAACATGTGTGGGCGTATGAAAGGAGGTCCGCAAACCTGCCTCCGTTTAAACCTTTTCACTTTCTTGAGTTTCATTTAGCCAAAGCGTGTGTAAACTTCCAACCTCAACTGCATTTTAAAGCCAGGATAATAATGAAAATACACCTATACTGTATGTCTATACGCCTTTAATTAAATCCTGTTTAAATCAGGTAAATTCCTACGAGATTAAGATGTCATTTAAAGGTGAGATCTTAATCTCGGCTGGATTCCAACGTTAGCACTGCACAATGATAGCCCCCTGAATGATAACAGAGGCGTGTTTGCACTTCTAAGCTTTTGATTATATTTTAAAGACCTCGGGTGGATCTATGGAGCTCCCGGTGCACTCTTTTGCTGACGAAACGATCATTTTCTTACTCTGGTTTAAACGAAGTCTTCAAAGATACTGAATAATTACAAGTAATCACATTCATAACAGTAGAGTGCGACTCTGGTTTTTTTACTGTACCTCCCACCGTTATCATTAATGATGCTATGTGAAATGTCTCCCGTATAAATATTCATAGCTGGTGTATCTCGGTAGAAATGTATTTATCGGATTCCCATTTAGCCGATAAGGTCAGTTCGCACTCTTCTACTTCTGATTGGAACTGAGCATGTGTCGATACAGACGCTCTTGCAACCGACAAGGAGACTCCTCCGCCCTTTCACTACATAAACCAAGTCCCAGGCATAAATAAGAGACGCCTCTAACACATGCACACATTCACTCTGACTTTCCCCACACATACGTAAGGTAGACACGCACAGATCCTCACACTACAAACCCCCTATTCCATTGCACACAGAATATCTCACGCCTCCATTTGTAAATCATTGTTACAAAGCTCTCAGGAAGCAACAATGGGGCTGAATCTTTAATCTGCATTAAAAGCCAGAACTCCCTGCACTGCGGTTTGACTAGAAGCACGGCCTGGAGTAATGCATAATGATAAAGTGGGAGGGTGAATTCGGATGCCGTCCCTAATGGCTTCCTCAAATCTTGTTTATGATCTTATACATCTAACGTGTGCACGTACATGTATTTGTGAACACTGAAGCTGCACAGTGAGTCACACACCGGTTAAACAGCCGTGCAGTCTGGGTGTGCTCTGTTATTTGGTGGCTTTTTTTCTTTTTTTTTCTGTGGGTCACTGCCGGCTGAATGTAAATAATAACTGTAAGTTCCCCGGCAGTGTAACAGTCATCGAAGCGGAAGGTTTGATGTCCCCTCAGATCAAAGAATCCGGTGAGACTACATTTTGTACCAGTATTCAGAGGGGAGAAACCCATTGCAAAGAAGGTACAGTAGAAGCACCAATTTCTCCTGCAGCAGCTCATTCAATGGAGCAGAATAATACCAGGGTCCCAACATGTCCTTGGCATTTTCTCAGTCATGAAAAAATCATGGTATATGAGAGGAAACGGGTATATCATGCAGGGAAATAATTTCCTCGTTTTCATGTTCTTCTTCTCGGTTTTGTCTGATGTCTGCTCAACAGCTGTCAGCTGAAATGAAGGCTGTTCAGGGGCGAGAAAGTTCAAATACCGAGTGGATGCTCTCAATTATTTCTCATGCTTTGAATGCAAAAGTTTAGAGCGGAGTTTAAAAACACATTGTACAAGTCCTGGCAAGTTGGAAAAGAAATTCTTGCATCAATTTTGGGATTTTCTTGAAACTGACTTGCCTCCATATTCTTGGAAATGACATGTATTTTTGATATTCTTCTCTGAGCATGTGTGTGTGCCTCTGTATAATAACGTAAGGCTTCTGCAGACACAACCTTAACCCCGGTTGCGATCTGCCAGCTGAGCGCTACTAAAAATGTCCAGGAAAATTATTTCTTGATAGCAACTGGAGCTGCGAAGGCAGCTACAAGACATGTTGTGTTTTTAGAAATGGGCGGAGGTCACTCTGGGAAATGTATGAAATAAGTAAAGTAGAAGTCAGCTTGGGGGGAGGGGGGGCTTTCTATCACAAAGCAGTGCCAGACAACAGAAGTTTTTCCTTTAAATATACATATACATGCAGACGCACACGAAAACATGAGCACATGCATGCACAAACACTCTTCTTACAGGCTAGCATGACTTGAAATGAATGGCAAAAAGAATATCTATAACGGTAAGAGTTCCCGTCTTGGGAATTTCACTTTACAGTCGTCGCTGGTAATGATTGAAAAGACAGTCAGACACCAAACACCTCTGAACGCTCACTGTTTTCTTTCCCGATTCATTACGCGCATATTCCCTCAATGGGCCGTACGTGCTCTGCTCACACTCGTTCAAATGCAAAAAATGCAAAGTTGAGACCTAAATTTGTGGTACTGCCCTTAGAGACACAAACAACAAATGCAAAACTTTTAAATGTGCTCGATCCCTTCTATGCACAGGCATCAGAAATAACAGAGCGTGTGCAGGATTACGTCCGTGCGTGGATTCAGTGTGACGGCGATGACCTGGAGAGGTCATCGCCTCTAAACATGCACTTCTCCACACTTTCTCCAGATAACTTGCATTTATCCATTCGACATTCGGCTATGTGACATGTCAACATGTACATTATTCCTGCATCTAAACCTCATCTGGCTTGAGGAAGCGAATGAGCAATAATTAACAACTGTGTTGGCGCCCATCAGCAAAACACTCATGCTCCATTACAGATGAACGGCAGCCAACAATGAAAAAGAAAAAAAAAAACAAAACAAAAAAAAAAAATGAATTTACTGGGCAGCTCCAAGTTGTGAATGTGTGTAAATGAATTCCAAGCAGCAGGGTGAAAACAACAAACAAACATGATTGACTTTGGTCATGCTGCGGCTTTAATAGAGAGTGTATTTGGATTTTTAGTGTGTTTTTTTTCCCTCTATGGATAATAATAAATATATTTAGAAGTTATACTGTCTGGTATACCGTTATTATCTAAAACATTAAAAATGAGAACTTGTAACAGACTGGGAAATAAGCAGATTTATTCACTATCTGGGTCACAATTTTACGCCACATTACCGCAATAGATGCACTGGATCAATATCAATAATTACTCCCTAATCATTCAGTCATTCGATTACCGAGGGTGATTGGCTGAAAGGATGCAGGCATATCTGCTGCTTCACATCATTTCACATCAAGGCGCATTTCTGCTGAGCAACTGAGTAGCGGCGGCCATTTTGTGCCGTGTCGGATTAAACGAGTAAAGTGATGCGAGGAGGAGCAACAACGCGATACGAGGCGCGCGGAAGAAGTGCCAAATGTTGACCCGTTGTTGCTATTGTGTAACCTCCGTTAATGGAGTTTTTCAGCTTTCTTATGCTGCGCCCCCCCCCCCCCGAATCTTCCCCTGGGTAGAGACAAAATACCAGACACCTGGTAAATAGTCACTACAAGAATAATAGCACATATTGCTTTGATTGAGGCTCACATGTGGCATCTAAGTGTGTCAATATTTTGCAGCTAAAAAATGTCACAGCCTAATGACTAGGCCCGGATTTGCGGTGCCACATTTCGTGTATAAGTCACAATATGTCTCTCTAATAGTTCTTATGCCCGAGCCTCCCTGCCTCTGCTCTAAAAATGAATTACTTAGACGGTTTTGTCTTTCCACACACACACACACTTTCAAAAAAAAAAAAAAAAAGCACTTACTACTCACGGCTGACAGCACAAAAAGCATGTACGTGTGACATCAGCAGGCCCACATCATATGCAACAGTTGGCAACATATGACAAGTTAAAGCGCATTTACAGTTCTCGGCTTGTCAGAAATAGAAGCGCACAACAGTGGGCAGAGTTTAACAACATTCGCACGACTGTTATGTGCATTGGCAGGGTTCCTACAAGTGTGGGAGACCAGACTCAGTGTTCCCACAAGAAAATTCACCCGGTTTTAGTGTTTCGCTTTTTTTTTATTATTACGGCAACTTGATCACGCTTCGTCGAGCCATTCTTCGCTACTTGTACCTGCTCGTCATCAATGGGATCAGTGTCATTTGCGACGGAGGACATTAGCATACGGATGATTAATGATTGAATGCCTATTCCTCCGAGTGGCTTTTATACTCATCAGTGAGAGACTGGCTCTTTGTGAGTTGAGTGAATTTAAAGCATGTGTGTAACAGCTTGGTAAGAGCATCAACAAATTGTATAAAAGCTGACAGATATGGGGCTCAATTCCCAATGGAGCAACTTATGCTAAATATGTGATACTAGTGCTCTGAGTTCAAATGCACCTCAGACTTTCATGATTTTTTATATTAAAACCCCACTTACATTATCCGTCGGAGCTCACATTTACTCAAATGCCATTTAGCTCGCATCGGGGTTGCAGCCGCTGCAACTGAAGCCACATCATTTTACTCTATAGGTAGAATTAAAACAGCCAAAGCAGTTGGGTTTCTTACTTCGAGTTATAACGTTTTTTTTTTTTTTTTTAAACTTATGAACAGCAGCAGCATCCACTGACTTACTTAAGAAGCTTTCTCCTACAAAGCCACGCATTACCACATTTGCCTTAATATATTTCCTCTCATATTCCACTGTCATTAGTCGAAGCCTTGGTAATAAGCCATGTGATATATCCCCCTTAGTTGCAGACCTTGGCATGCAAATGAGAAGTGGCACTGGGGGTGGGGGTATTGTGCGTCTGAATTTATCTGAACTGATCAGAAACACAATTATGCCTTGCTCGCTCATAATAAACCACAGTTAAGTGGGTTGGAGAATTCATTTATTTACATTAACTCTGTCGACGTTAGACAGTAATGGATGCCTTTCATTAATGAATGAAAGATTTCGCCCCGCCTTGGCTTGTTCGGATGCCTTGGAAGAAGGTAGGAAAAAAGAGAAAACAATTGATAAATGAAAACTTTTAGAGAGATTGTATTGAACGATTCGGAGGATACTGCCAAGAAACAAATTGCCAAAAGAAACCTAAAGCCTTTTACCTTTTTTCTTTCTTATAGACACACGCATGCGCGCGCACACACACTTCTATTCATGTTTGAGCCCTTTTGTAGTCTAATTGAGGAAAATAAAAACGGTTTTCCTATTGATTTTTTTTTTTTTTTCCTCCTCGCTGATTTTAGCGACATAAAAAAAAAGAAAAGCACTGCTCGCGGTTGTCTACGGAAAATTAATTTCTTCGGTAATGAGCAGTGATTTATAAGACTGAAATGGGTGGTATGTGTGTGTATGTTGGAGCGCCTCATGGCCAGTGGTTTCAATGTCACATTGTTCCCTCTCTTGGCCTGGTGTTACAGACAGATGTCGCCTTATCTCTGCTCCTGCCAACCATTTGCCCAGGCCACCGCCACACTGGCTGCCCCTTACTAGGCACTAATCTCCGATTTGAATTAAAACATAATTGAGAATCATGAATCATTAATTTCTTTTTTTTTTTTTCATGGACAGCACAGGCAATGCCCTGTCAACTTGATGCACTGCCTCCCTTGTATATTTATTAAAGGCCTTTTGGACCCGACCTGCAATCTACATATGGCTGAGACAGAGTGGGAGGGCCTGGGTGCTGTGTGCGATGTCTTACTTAATGGTGATTCACATGCCCCAGGGTAACACCCTCCTTGACACTGCCTTATGAAGTATGGCATGGCTGTCTGACTTCATATAAGCATGCATTATATAAGGATTATCCATTTGGAACAGCTCTTATGTCAAGCTAAATTAAATTCATTTTTCCTAAGCTATACATCCTCAGCTCTATATACTACACTTATTTGGTTCAATTTGTAATTACCAATTCCGTTTTTATATGACAAAAGCGTGATCGGTACAATACTTGGGGGGAGCGAAAACTACACTTTTCTGAGCACGCCGTACATTGAAGTACTACAGACAGGTGACAAATTGAAGTTAAAACCCAATGGGAGTGGACTATTCTAGGATGACAGTAGGGCAGGAGGGCTCGCTGAATGGTTTGATGAATATAAAAATTATGTAAATCATATACTATGGCCACCAGAGCTCAACCCAATTGAACACCTACAGAAGACCGACATGTCCGTCAGTGCACTCCATCATCAAAACGCCAGATGAGGGAATATCTTTTGGTTTCATCCCTCCAGTAGAGTTCAGAGACTTGTAGAATCAATGCCAAGGTGCACTAAGGCTGCTCTGGCAGAACGTGGTGGCCCACAGACCATAAAACACTTTATGTTGGTTTTTCCTCTAATTTGTCCCATGTCTGTGCTTCTGAAATGGAAAAGACTCATTCCAAACCTATTTCCATGCAAAAAGGTACAGCTGTGGGGAAAAAAAAATAGACCGCTGGTTTGACTATTTCTAGGTATGTAACATTTCTCTCACATTCACAGTAATTTCAAGTATTTATTTGCAGAAAATGACAACTGTTCAAAGTAACAAAAATGAACTGTTTTCAGACTGTAAATAATTCATTTTTAAACCACACAATACTAATGTTTTAACTTAGGAAGAGTTCAGAAATCACTATTTGGTCCTGATCCTTTAATCCTGATTTTCAGTCAACACTTTCATACTCTCTCTGTCACTTTGCTGTTGGTGTTTTATGTCGCTCAAAGCTCAGCTTTATTTCAGAGGTTTTCAGTTAGTTCAGGTCTGAAATCTGGTTTCTTAATTGTTTCCACAGCTGTATATATTTAAGGCTAGTGCTGTAGTCAAGACCACCAAGCCTTGACCCAAAAGAAATGCCTTAATCAACCATCTGAACGTAAGCTGAACACATGAACTGCAGTTAGACAGCACCAGTCTAACCACCATCGAGAGGAGACGGTATTCATAATGGTGATGCCTCTAAAGTCATAGTCTGGGTAGAAAGAAATGCGTGATTGTTGTACTTTACCTTACAGTCTATGTTCGACAGAGTGACACAGAGAGGAGAGAAGGTGGAAGTATAAATATATAATCATGCTTCTATAAGTTATTTATAGTCTGAACACTGCTTTGTCACTGTTTGACTAGTGTCCACACTGCAGTAACTGAGGATGATTGTAGTTCTTAGAACACGCCATGAAGTTTTAACCTTCTCTTTCAGGGTCGGTACTCTCCCAGCTCATGAGGAACCTGGTCTAGATGTAACTCTACGCTGCAGCATCCCAGAACAAAGAACAAGGCTTTATTGAGAATATATGCACCAGAGGGAATGAAACACAATTCTATCTGATCAAAAGCAAAATATAAAAAGCTTCACATGGTCTTCTCAACTTGCTACTTCACGCATACACTACATATGCTTCTTTTCCACTGACGGTATCAGCTCAACTCATCTCTCATTACGTGAGAACAGGGACCACCAGGCACCATCAGATACTATTTCTACATCATCTTCCCCGAGGTTCCAAGCGAGCTAAAGCGATACTGAACGTGACATAATATCATGCAGATTGCAGATTGGTCGATCCAGAGTCGTCGCTGCATCAATGTGTGTGAATATGTTGTGATGCGGGACACTAAGCCAAGTTTGCAGGAAATCTCTGAAAATTGAGCAAATTTTCAAGTTGGCTCTATCTTGATAAATGAACCACAGATTTGAGTCTAAAAAAATCTTTTAAAAAATCTTAAAATAACTTTTTGTTTGGGAAATTACAACTCACAGTTTTAAGTTTCGTCCACCTCCATTGTTGTGCCGCTTGTAGCTGAAAAGGGCGCCACAGTGTGTTTACACTGAGTCGCTATGACGACAAGCCGTGCTGAGGGAGTACGATACCTGCAGTGGAAACGCATCGTGCTGGTGCGCAAACCAAGCCGAGTTGAGCTGATACAGTCAGTGGAAACGCGGCATTAGTGTGCTATTAAGCGACTTTCGCGTTCCTATTGTCAGTGCAAATGCAAACAGAAAAAAAGCGATTGTAGTTCTTCGGGGAGCGTCCCAGTGGGTTTCTACTCCGTAGTCCATAGAACAATGAAGCCGTTCTGGTGGCAGGTGGTGACACAACACCTTATATTTGTCACCAGTCTGTATGTAAGTGTGTAAGAGCTGGAAATGTTATTAGGAATCTACTGTATATTAACAGTAGATAAAGTTCATCTACAGACCTACACTGGCTCTGATAATGGTGATTCCCATAATACACTTTGCACATATTATATATAGATTATCCCGGGTGAATGGTCATTAAAACGTGTTATACACACATGCTGTACCATTAACTCTGGGCTGCTGCAAATAACTGTACATCTTTGCTTTAATCAGATTTGATTTTTAATTATTTTTCCCAGAGCTTTGTAAATCAACTTTTTTCATCTCTGATAAATGAAGATTAACTGGATGTTAATCACAGTGGTCTCATGGCAGAAACAAATCCACGCTCACAATCTGGTAGATACAGTATATAAAAACAAAGTGACTTTTTGAAATCCATTCCCTTGTACATGCCTCAAGCTAAAAAGTTTTCATCCATCTCTGAACTGCTTCCGAATCCATATTAGGTTTTCATCCTAAAATATCAAAACTATACGAGCATAGACATTTACATGTTTAAAAAAAAAAGCTGTGATCACGAAGCTGTATCTGTATCTTTTATTTTTTTTATAACTTAGCACTTCAATCTGAAAACAGTTATTTGCTATATTTGTTGTGACGTTCCAATAAGCGTGACTGGTTCACGGTGCATGTTCTCTTGTCGCAGCCCAAAAGGTAGGAAAAAAATTAAACTTTTTGCAATCTGGTAGATATATAAAAGAAAGTGACTTTTTGAAATCCATTCCTTGGATATATATGCCTCCAGCTAAAAGTGTTCTCTCTTTGAACTGCTTCCAAAACCATATTATTTTTTTCACATAAAATATTACAACCCTTAGAAGTATGGATTTCATGATTTCAAGGATCACAAATTATTCTTAACAGCAGGTTCTATGAGTGCGGTTTGAGACTTTAAGTGGAAATTAATGATGTGGTAAATGAGTGGAAAGGCACACCAGTGTCACATACTGAGGCTTAATGTCAAGTTGTATCATTTCCATAATATTGCAGCGATAGTACGTTGGCATGTCGCTCTAACCACTGATCTGTGTCAACGATCAACTTGGCCTTTCATGTCTCTTGGCTGAACAACACAACGTTGCGGTTAAAGGAGTGTCCTGGCCTTCCGATGTGTAACAAACACATCTTTACCCATTCTTGTATTTATCATCTGAGAAATAACAGCACAAAGACTCGAACAGGTTCTGCAATGAAAAACCAAAGGCTCATTTTTCAACCTGAGCTATCTCTGCGCTTCGGATTCTCACCTGATGCAATGTTGACAAAAAAACTGGATTTATGACCAGAAAGACAAAAAAATGAACAAACTAGCGTATATTAGTATTAGACAACAAATGGATTTACAGTAACATTAACAAATTCCTCGGGTGTTCGACCATTTCTGACCATTTTCCACTACTGCTAGTTGCTACAACTATGGAAATAAATGTATTTATGTGATGATATTAGCTATCGATGTGTTGGTTTTTACAACTCCTGACCGCGAGTGTTCAAAAAGGCCGTGTGGCAGACAGCAATGCAGGCTGATATAATATCAATATAAAGTCTAATTTTTCGACATTCACACATTCAAGTACATACAGGCTTGTGTATGCTTTAGATTCTGGATTTTTAAAACAATAAATCTATTTCTGTAAATTCACAAAGCTATTAAGGTAATCCTACAATGGAAGGTGGAATGTTAATGCTAATCATGATTCACATACCCTGGAGTAAACGTTACCCTTCGGCCTGTACGGTAAAGCAGGCCACAGCTGTCTTGCTTCATTTGAGGGAACCACAGTAAACTGCTTAGGTCTTCTGAACCCTGCATGATGCTCCCCAAGTGACGGCATTCTAAGAAAACGTATTGATTTTCCCACTGCACAGCTTCCTATTTACGCTGCCATCTTTAAAGAAAGAAAAAAAAAAAAAAACTCACTCCGTTAGTTTGAACGGAGTTTGGAACAACGTCGGGCGTCGGCGCTAATACACCTGGACTTAGCAATTAACATAATTAACAAAGCAAAAAAAAAACAAAAAACCCTGAGATAATGTAGGCTTTTCGAAGGGTTAGACACTATTGGTGTGATTATTGGCTCAGAGTGTGTGGGTGTGCCTGCGAAGAATACCATGTCTTAGTCAATACTGACTCATATGCCCTCAAGTGAAAGCTGCCCTGACTTCACTTTATGAAGTAGGGCACTGGCGTCTTGGTTTGTGCAAAGCAAATGATGTATTGGATATGCAATGAGAATATGCACTGTGCAGATAACAAGGTGTGTGTGTGTGTGTGTGTGTGTGTGTGTGTGCTGTTGTGGGAAAAGGAGCGAGCGGGATGCCGAGTGTGCTTGTGCGTCTGAGGATTTTATGATGCACTGGAAATGCAAATGAACACATGTTCAGTTCAGGTAAGCAGATGGTATAGAAAAGGAGATGAACATATTTACAAAAATACACCTCCAGGAATCAGAGAGTATTTTTGCACACAGGGTTTCTAACGTCTATCTTTAGCGCGCCGTCAGCGGCGGACGCCTAACGCAGTTACATTGTGATTCCATAAAGCTACAGTACTGGCGTCTTTATGATCTCACGCGCGGCGAGAGGAAACGTCCACCAAATGGAACACGTTATTAAAGATCCAGTAGCAGCTTGGGGCTAGCAGGCTGCTAACAGCACCGTGTCGGACACATTCAATCCTCTGCGCTAAATTAAAAAACCCCAGTAATGAACTTTAATCAGCCGTTCATTTTGTTTTCATATCCTATTATTTCCTTTCACTCAGGGGTCACTTTTTACAAGTTTTGCTTTCAGTTGTACCTCTCAGCTCAAACCTGGACATTTTTAGAATTTAACTGAGCAAGTTTGATTTATTCAGGGAGGAATAATACCCCCGCACTATATGTGCTTTTCATACTGGCGTAATCATTTATTTAATCAGAAAAGCAAGTAGAAAATCATATGTCTGTGCAAGAATATCCTCTGAATTACTATTAACACGTTTTCACAATTGCTAATTTATTGTCTCTTGGGATCATTTCAAAGTAAGTGCATTCTCAAAAGCTTCTTCTTCTTCTTCAAAAGTTTTATTTATTTATTTTTTTTTTAAATCCATTCGCTTGTACAGTGTACGCCTCAAGCCAAAAGTTCTCATCTGTCTTTGAACTGTTTCCAAATCCATATTATGTTTTCATCAGAAAAAAAATAAATAAATCAAAACCCCTATGTGGGTATAGAAATGTACAGGTTTGAACTTTTAAAAACAAACATAAAAAAGCCAAAAGAAATAAATAAAAACATGGAGGGATCATGAAGTTGTAAACCCACCTCTGTCTTAACCAAGCTGAGACCAAGCTTAGACTAAAGACTTATTTGGCATGTTTATGTATTTTTGTCATTTCCATAATAATCAAGTCAATTCCCAAACCTTCAAAAATCTAATCAAATGTTAAATCTCAACTCAACTGTGCAATAAGGCAACACAGACTTTCAGGAAACACTTTTCAAATCGCCACTGAGCTGTTTCACGGCTCGCACTTAATACAACCCCCCCCCCCAAAAAAAAAAACCCACCTTCCTTTATCAGTTTACCACCAAACAATCAGTAAACATCCAAATAATGCTTAAAACAGTGTGCTCACAGCAATTCTTAAACCTCGCACGCTATTCAATTATGCTAATCGGTGTTCTATTATGCTAATCCCGTTTCCTGAATTTCATTGTAGTTCAACCAAAGAGATAAGTGAGGAGACATGATGATTGCAGCAGAAAACAAATTATTATTGTTTTTTTTTTTTTATACATGATGAGGAAGTTTTTAATAGAAACATAAACACCAGAGCACCCCCTTTGGCGATCAGATACTTTTCTATGTGCATGTGGAGGAAAGAAATGGAAGGAGAGCGACGCAAGTGAATGTAAAACTGCTCATTTTTCACAAGACAATTAAACGCACCACATACAGGTATGTGCGCGTATATTGCTTTTGTGTTGCGTTCCAGTGGTGACTGGGCAAATGTATTTTTTTTTTTGTTGTTGAAAGGCAAAAAAAAAAAGGGAAAAAAATGTGAAAATTCATGTTCTTTCACACTGTGGTTTCAGCTACTGATGTGAAAAGTTTTGACAGGATATTTGTTCCAAACTATTGACAAAGGAACAATTCACCACTGGTGTGAGAAGACCTTCACAGGACTTTTTTTTCTCCTTTTCTTTCTTTGTGTATATATTACTTCGTGTGGCTAAAATCAATAAATGTGTCAGTTTCAGCGAGGCAGAAATGGAGGATAGAAAACATCTGGAATTTTAAAGTAAGGCATCGCCCTATTGTAAGCCAGAGGCATGCTATGGACTTGATGGAAACTTCAAGTTTCTGCTCAATGAAACCCTTCTCAGTTTTAAATAGTTTACTATAGCTTTCAACTTCAAGGCGCTTCAGGTACAAACATTCACCAAAGACAAGCCCATCTTCTCAAAAAAAAAAAAAAAAAAAAAACCTTTTCCCCCCCGTCTCCTCTCAGGCTGCACTCCTGTTGTCATGGTTTTCTAGTTTTCTATTTTTCTCTTCTTCTTCTTTTTTTTTTCTTGTTTTGCTGCACTCACGGCTTGCTGCTTACATGGAAGAATAAGTGCTTCACCAAAGTCATGCCCATGGCTTGTTGGATTAAAGTTATTGTGCTAAACAAAACAGGAAATAACATGTTCCTCTCAACTCTTACACTTGTGTTATTTTGCTTCATGAGCTTGTGATGTATTTCCTGTAATCCCTGGAAAGTTGTTTTATTCCAGTCTAAAAATGGAAGGAGTTCTCAAACAGGTCATTTTGATATTTGTCGGCGCAAACGATGCTTTCGGGAGCTTAAAATCAAATGTTTTTGATCCATTTTGTGTTCTGGAGTGAAGAGCAGCTGCTCCACGACTGATTACAAACCAATTCCCAATCCTAGTCCCAAATGTTTGCTGTTTTACTCTAATCCAGAAGATTATTATACTGTTTACCCATAAAATATCTTGCAGTTTGCTTACGCTTCATGGGTCGCTGATTGGTTCATCTAACAATGAAAAAGTACTTTCTTCTGTGGAAAAATCCCTCGAGCTTGTTCGATGACATCTGGAATGGTGATGGTAACTGCTGTATATTTCCCTCAAAAGCTTAAAAAAATTTGTTTTCAGAATTACACTGCGCCGTCTGATTTATTTCCGCGAATGTTACGCTTCATCGAGAGAACAGAGAAAAGACAGACGTCAGCGCTGCTCGACGGCGGCTGAACGTCAGCGTATTTGCTCGTCTCTGCCTCTCTTTTCTTTTTACACAGGAGGTCACCGAAACGCACTCTCGCTTTCCCCTTTGTTTCTCTTTGGCACACGCAGGCAGCCAAATGCCAGCACGGATTGTTGGTCAATAAGATATGACATCCGTGTTGTCACTGTTTGTGGAAGGCCTGTCAGAATCGCTGCCTCGCCAACACAGATGAGGTCACGTGACTTGCCAACTTGTGGGTGATTTGTCATCTCAGACGCGACAGGGTCAGAGGGGGATGGTCTAGAGATTGATCTTGCTCTTGTTTTCTACTGTGAATATTGTAGATATTGTAGGACGTCTCTTCACGCGGACATGAGTTTCCTGTCAGGAGTGAAAACGGTCAAACGAGGGGTGGATTTTGTCCCACTGGAAACCCTCTACATACTCGGACTGGCCGTGTCGGAATCATTCCAAAGCAGGCATCTCCTCATTTTGGATCCTGTTAAACTTTTGTGCACGATGGCGAGAGCTTCGACAGCAGATGATTGTGAGAAAGAGAATAGCTTTTGTCTTAAAGTGCACTTACTTACTTCCACGTCGGTGCGGAGAGAGAGAGAGAGAGAGAGAGAGAGACCCGGTTCTGGGAAGTAAGCCAAGCTGCTGCGGGCGCTAAAAATGTGACAGTTATCTCACGTGAATGATGTACGGTGAGACTTTTTCCTTATCGCCATGGCAACACTAATGAATTCCGGCCAGTGTTTGGATACAACTCGCATGTAGGTCAGAGGCCTTGGGATCTCCTCCCCACACCCCACACATCCATGTAGTGCAGATCAGGAGTGGAGAAAATAAAACGCGACACCATGCGGCTTTTCACTCTTCACACTCATTAGGAGCCATCAGATCTGTGTCAAAGATGACTCAAAATATCTGAACTGGGACAATTCGCTCACAGTGATGCTGGAGACTTTGATGAGCGCATGAGGGCCGATGTGTCTAAGAGAGCGCAACGCGGTTTTAATCACAATCATGATCCACAACTTGAACTAAGAAACCGAATACCCCCTGCTTCACCTTCCCCCCGTGGCGGCAGCTAAAAACGCAAAAGGCCTTTGTTAGAGCCAGTGTTAGGTTTGTCTGACGTGGGTTTTTAGGATAACAACTCCTCCACCTTCTACAACATACATGTGAAGTAAATTGTCCAGTCAGCAGAGCTGGATATTAAGCTATACAGCTCTATTGAATCATTGATGTAATGCAGATCCATGTTAATAAATGCTCTTTCAGTAGGACATGATAAAAAGACACGATTCATCAAAATGAGAGATTGTGGACATCCGTTAGATCGCCCACCACTCGAAGTAGATGACCTAAGCTTGGTTTGGCGAGATGCCTGTCTTCTTTTATCCATTACAGTATATTTATCTGGCAAAAAAAAAAAAAAGGAGAATATTATACTTTTGAGAAGGCCACTCCCACACAGGGAAATAAAGATTCATAAATTCTGGAGGAGAGGTGGAAAAAAAAAACAAACAATTTCTTTCCACAATGCCCCACATTTGCCAGATTGTTTTGTTTTCTGAAAGATTTATGCTTTTAAAGAGCAGAGATAGTACTCCATTAAGCCCCAGAATTAGAAACGCAGAGTTAAATATTAACGCCCAAGCTATGTGTTTTTAAGAAATGCATGTGTGAAATTTAGCAGTTTTTAGACTTCCTCAACCCAGACTGTGACTGTGCTTTCTCTGTGTTTTCATTCTCCCTCTGTAATGCCGCCTCTGTGTCCCCTTTCATCTTCCAGCTGACTTGTAGCCTTTTGATTATACTGGTGAGAAAATTGCAATAAATGTGGAAAGTCTCGTCCAGGTAGAGGACCCCCCCCCCCTCCGCATCCCCCCCCACTGCTCCTTTCAGGTAATTTATTTTTCTTTGCATACAAAATGTGTTACTCCAAGTGAAATATCAGTTGCTTCTCAGCTTGCCCAATTCTGGGCTACATTTCCTTCTGTTGGGGTATTTTATACATAATAATTAGAATTTACAAGACTTCTCAGACTCCAGTTCTTTCTTTCAACAAGACAGTGGAGAGTGGAGCTTAATTTTCCAAAGAATCCAACTGAAATGCACACGCAGCTTAATTTTTAATGTCAAACCAACAAGCCATACTGTTGGATATGGTTAGTCCAATTAAATTGGTTTTGCAGGAGCGTTCAGCCAAAGCAACTTACTTGACATCATTGCATTCAAATTTGGTTACGAGCAAGACACGAACGCCACAAAAACACGCGTGTTCAGAGCTCTACGAGTCAAGCAAAGGATGGAGAAACAAATTGCGTTCGTATGTAATACGACGCGTTTTGTCATTCGGAGTGAGTTTTTTTCATATACCACCATCCTCCTGCAGATGAAAATCAGCCTGCAAGGTTAAATCAGGCACATTTATATATTGGACATACGTGCTCGTGTTAATTAATGTCCATTGTACCATGACTGAGCATAACGACACCAACATATTTCATTCCATCAGAGGGTCAGACAACTTGATTTACAGCATCAGCTGCTGCGGACAACGCCGTTATTAATTAAACGTTTTATGGCTAGGTTTTAAGCACGGACAGCGTGTGTTAAGAGTTACAGAAAGATGCCACGTCTTGGTCTGAAGATGCAAAGACACTCGACGTATTTATTAATATTTAAATCAAACCGTGTTCTTTTCCTAAACCTAACCCGAGCGCTATTGCCAACCTACGTATGTGCCGGGATGCAAAATCCTCCCCCTGGTGGCAAAGTCGAGGATTGTGTATATCCACCATCCACCGTCCACCTCCTTGAGGAAAGGCAGTGGATCCATCTGTGGAAATGTATGCTTCGTTGCAACACAGTCACTGATTATGTCTGTAGCAAACCGTGGTGCAGGTGGCATTACGTTTCTCTCAAAATGTAATTGGATTAGCAACTTAGTTGTACAGGAATGTCATTTCTGAGAGACTGTGTTGACATTTTACCAGTTTCTCCACAGGATGTGATGTTGACTCCGATGACAAAGTCTCGTCTTATGTTCCAGTCAACTGAGCAAATTTTCATGCGACGGTTTATGGTTGTTTAGTGTGAAACGTCGCTGTAGTAAGTCTTCACTTGCTGTGTTTGCTTGTATGAGTGTATTGACTTCCTCTATTTTCTTTTTTTGTTTGTTTTTAGCCTGTTCTCTCTTTAACCCTGTGGTTAGGTTACTGCGTACATCTGAATTTCCGGAGCAGTTTCTTTGAACTGTTGAGCGTTTAATCCTTAAATGTGGTTCATTTGAGCTGCAAACCAACTGTGAACCATGGAAATGCAGCTCTAGGTCCATACTAAGGCTCTCAGCTTTTGAAATGAATCAAAAACTCAATCTAGGTTGACATCAGGACATAGACTTATAAAGACCAAGGACATGGATCTTGATACATACGTTGAAAAGCTTTTATTTTTTTTCTTTGCTGTATTTATTTTTAACTGTTCGGAAAGTACGTATCCAAACATCCAGAGGCTTTTGCTAAACACTGATTTCTTTGACTCGCTAGAAGAAAAACGCTTTTAAGTAAAGTCAAATTGTTTTATCGTTGCAACCTCAATGATGCAAAGTCTTCTCTATGTGACAGACTGAAAGAGAACGAGGGAGAGAGGAAAAAAAAACCCCAAAAAAACAGACTATAAGTGAAATGACATCCTAAGCCTCCCAAAATCCCAGCGTGATCCTAAAACAAGCAACTGGCTTTCATGTTTGCATTTGAACCCACAACATGGTCTTTTAGGCTTGTTGTCAAAACAAAGATTTGAGATTTTTCTCACCAAGCTTTCAGCTCGGCTTCCCCTCTCTCTCCACCCTCCACCACCTCCCGCCCTCGCTTGGCTTTGCGTGTTTTTCCCTTAAAACCCCCCTGGTGGTCAACCTTCACAAATTCTCCTAAGTTGCCATCTCCCTCCTGGTTACTTTCAATCCAAATCTCCAGTGGTGGCCCAGAAACATACAAGTAAAATGATTGCCTCTCCTTGTCTAGCCATAGAACCCCGTTTACGCTCTCCACCTCCTTGACATATGACAACAATCCCTGCAGAATCCGCCTCTCCATGCAGTCTATCCTGTTTATACTGCTGACTCGCTGACGGTGGAACTCATCACTTAAATTGTAATTGTCATCGGCCAAAAAAAACACTCCCGGCGTGAAAAAAAAATAAAAATCGCTCTACTATCATGAAATTTCTTCACACTTTTTCTTTTTTTCCTCTGTCTCTCAGGTGTTGACCTGTGTGAAAGTGTTAGAACAAATTGATCTTTTTTTTTTTGGGCCGTTCTGACTGCTAAGAGGCTGGGATAAAACTCTCCGCACGTCCTTCAAGTTTGCTTTTTATCCTGAAAGTCAGTATGTGTACGAACACGCGTGTTGGAGACATTGATGGGGATAATTAAGGTACATTTATTCATTGCTGCATTCATAAACTATTATCTCCTTGTGGCATTTTAGGAGAATGCTTTTTCATACATATTATGACTGCTGTTTGAGCTACGATCAATACTGGATGACACATTAGAATGTCTGCATTTCCATTTTTGACTTCTTAAATACTGTGCCTTTATTAAAGGTTGAGATGATTGATAGCACGTGTACGGTGTGTCCAATATGTGCCGACGGGTATATATTATTGCCTAATAATGTCTTCTCTGTGGAATTCGACAAGGCTAGTACCTTTACTGAGATTATTCAAGTGATTTTATCAAGAACGATTCGGCGTAACGATGATCTGGAAGTGTTTTGAGCAACTTGTTCTTTCACGGCGTCTAGCGTGGACGTCAACCACAAATCATCATGTTGCGAAGTGTGAATACAGATACTTGTGTAAAAAAAGACAAAAAATGTGGAATAAAAGTTAAAAAAAAGTAGCCCTTTGAAGGAAGCGTCAATCAGCGGTTTATTTATTTATTTTTTTTTATCCAAATCTTTTTATTAGTCAACACCAGCAGTCCTGACAGAATTCTAGTTGGTAATCGTAGTCTTTCCATCGGTGTTGATGTTGGGAAGGCATGCAGTGATGCAAAATAAAAACAACTGATAATTCCCCTCAAATGCTTTAAAACTAAAGTGTCGAGCCCGCAAATGCAGGTATTAAAATGTACCGTAACAAAGTATATACTTCATTATTTCCCACCTCTGAACAAACCTTAAGACTTAAAAACTATTTTAAACCGGATCCATGTGTTTATTTGTTGCTGTTGTTGTGTTTCTTTTTTTCTTTTAATTTGCCGCAGCCTAGATGCACGAGTTATTTTGTACATTTTCATATGATCTGTGGTGTTTTGCGCCATTTCTCCTCCTGCCTGCGTCTGCCTCTTTGTGCACTTCCTCCGGCTGCCTGTAGGGGCGTTAAACCACCATACACTGTGACGGCTTGTATGAGAGAATATGGACAAACAACATATTTACTTCAGCCTGGAGGACTTGTTGGTATTGACATGTACTGTAACAAAAGCGTCGTCCCTACTTTAGAAACTTTGTCCGCCGTTTGTTGCCATTATCCCATTTAGCTCTGAATTACACATGCGACTGTTCCGCAGACTTATTCAGTTGGTTGAATGCACTCTAATAACAAGCAATCAAGCCCTTTCATTGTGCTGACACCACCCTACCATCTCCTTGATGACTGTGAATAGCAAAAATGTATCGTCCGTCGAAAAAACAACACATAATGCGAGAGGGAAAAGCGAGTACTTTTCATGGATTTATCTGTTTTTAACTTTTTATTGGTCTCACTTCACTTCGAGCAATAAAACTGAGATACTCTTCAGATGCCGTTGATAAAAAGTTAATCGGTAATTATGCAGTACCTTCCGAACAAGATAGAGTGAGAACATCTTCTCCTGGTTGGTTTTAATCTTTATATGATTTATTAGATTTTTTTTTTTGTCAGTATTATATGGCCTACATCTCATTGAATACATTAGCAAGTCAATGGGAAAAAAAAAATGACTGTTTTTCAAAGGATGCTGGGAGTAAAACAGAGAAGAGCAGTGTTCATGAGCTTCTTTTCTCGCATCTTTGAAGAGTTAAGATATCATCTCTCTTTTTATTACGGGGAGAATTTCAATTCATACAAGCTTTTCTAGAAAATGTACTCGTGCGTAAAGTATAACATCAGATTGTGAAGCTTCAAGTGCCAAGAATCATCATGCAGAAAAGAAGAACCGAGGCCGGTTTCTTTGAAATGATCACCCGAGACATAGTTTATTTATTTGATAACAAGCACGGTAAAGAAAAAAAATAAAACATTTCTTTTGCGGAGCAGGTTGAAGCTTCGATGTGAGCCATCTACTGTAGTGCATTTCTGCTCAATTTTTCTTCAGATTTATGCTTACCTGTATGAATAAGTATTTCATCATCAGGAACTATTTTTTCCTGCTCATCAGGGCTTGGAAGGGGCCTTGATTTGTGATGGGCTGTGTGTAATGACACTAGCAGAAGATGAAGTCGCATTACAGCTGTCTGCCATGATCATTTGTCATCGGAATGGCGCCATTAACAAAATCTGGGCAGGTATCAGTCACCGAGCCAAGGTGCTTTCATCCTCGCTGTGACACTACTGCGCCTGTGTCTGTGTAATGTATTAGGGGATTTAAAAGCTGGAAGTGGAGCTTTCGCTGAAAAAAAAAAAACAAAAGAACAACCTAAACGGGATATGTTTTTGTATTTGGAGCCATGTTCTCGCTATCAAAAGACGCATTAAAAGTAATCGCCCCATGCGACTGACAGGAAATATCTTTTCACTTTCTTCCAGGAAAAAAAAAAAAACACACACCGTCCCTTCTATCATTAATTAAAGTTCCTGCTATGTGTGAACTTGTGTCGCTTCTAAAGGTATTGATCGGCCGTTGACTGCGAGCAGAAACGCAGAACATTGCTGAATAAATCACGGAGGAGGAGGGGGGGGCAAAAAAAAAGTGAAAGCAGTACTTGTTGTTCTTAATATTATCTTGTGTGAATAACAAGACCCGCGCAGCCGCTGGAATTATTCATGTGTCTTTGTGCACTGCGCCTTCTCCTCCGACAAAAAGCCGTAGCGAGGATCCGGACAGGTAACAGTCACTCACTCCTGGCATTTTCATCTTCTCTCTGATATGAGATTGTGTGGGTGTGACACCAGACTGATGTATCGGGAGTGATTGTAGCCGGCCTCCAAGTGCGCATGAGGGACTTTCAAAAGAAACCATTCTTCACAGAGGCTGAATTTCCTTGAATTATATCAACTTACAAAAAAAAAAAAAAGCTTATAGCTGCCTTCAGGAGTGTTAGCCCTTTAAACTCCACCTATGCCGGTGTGTGTGTGTGTTCGGTGTGATTGGAAGGGACAGGCTTTTCTCACATCCTCGGCGTTCTATTTTAAATGAAATCAGAGATGCCAAAGGTTCTGCCAGCAACAAATACAGGTGAGGAGGAAATGTAGCTGACAGGGAAATGCAGATAATAAAGGTCTTGAGACACCTCAATATTCGATGGTGATGTAATGGGAGCTAACATAACTAAATGTCAGAATTAATGCATTGCTCAGTGCAGACGCTACAACAGCTTAGGTGAGGCATTAAAAATATGGTTATGTGGTGTCGCCTTGGTTCACCCTGAACACAGGCAGACAGGCCTTTAACGGGATTATAGAGATAGTGTTTTTTTTTCTGTGCAGAGAAACATCACACTCTAGCTATCCACGTGGTTATATCGCGGCGAGTCGCACCTACTGAGATTTGTTGGTAATTCGGGATTCAGATTCAGCAGTAGGACTGGCTGTTACGCCCGAGTACATTAGAGATGAGCGGGGTTGGTGCTACGACTGAATCCGTAGCCCAGGATTCAGACATCTGTAGCCAGTTTACTATGCAAGTCTGTTTCTTCAACAAGGTTTTCTAGGTCACCGCCTTCTACATGTGGTTTATATTCACCTCAAAGTAAGACTCATTGTCCCGTCTTTACCTTAGAATGAGCTGTTTTGTATCCAGAGTCTACCATGTTGCGCCACCGCATTTCTACAGTAACTCAGAATGATGGACTCCCTCTTCTTTTTCCGTTTTATGATGAGTGACATCCGACGTTGAGGTGCATTACCGTCACCTACTGTGTCTTGAGTGCGGACCGAGTTATTATCCCCTTAATTAAACAAGAGCCATCAGCAGCTCTCCGTTAGGGGAGGGTGAGGGTGAACGCAGAGAGGCGCGATCTGCAACCTCTCCACCAGATGTCACTATAACCAGACGCTGAACCTTTAAAGAGAGAGTTAAGGAACAAACAGGTTCTGAAATGTGAAAACAACACCGCCAAGTTTAATAATGCATACAGCTTTTCAACACTTTTTATCGTCGTTGGGAGACTTGTAGGTTTAAGGGATCTTGCTTGAAAGAGACAACAACATGCACTCAAAAGTTATGAGAAACCAATCAACAGTGTTTAAAAAAACACCACGAGCTGCAGAACAAATAATTTTTGAGGGAGAAGAGACGGTTTGGTCCTACACAGCAACAGATTTACAGCAACATGAAATATTTGCATCGAGTTTAATAATACATAAAAATAAGTGTGGGCTGAGAAGCAGTATGAGGAGCTGCTGTACTGAGACGGTCTGCACAGCAGGGACAACCAGCTCATGCCTTCATGACTCTGTAAACAAGCATGCAGGGCGAAAAAAAATGTAATCACATGAGTCAGATGACCACTTTTTTTTTTTTTTTTTTCAGAAATTGTATATACATATTAAATAATTCAAAGTGTGACCAAAGTGTTGCTTTTGAATCCAGCCACAGATGTAAGAGTTTACCACAGAGAAAAGGTCAAAGCCGATCTCCGGATCTTATTCTGGGCAGAAAACCAAAGCATGACTATTTATGTCTTTTCTTAATCCTGTTTGATGTGTATGAATGAATATGACCCTATAGTATATACACACAAACGTACATAAAGCATGGGACGACAACTAATGGATCGATTACGGTTGAAAACATCGTTGTGGGATTTAGTCTAATGCCTGGACAGTACATTGAAATGTACTGATATTTTTTAATGCTTTCAATCTATTTTCACACCGAGGTTCATGTTTTTGTTGCATTCTATACGTTTGGTCTGGTCCGTTTTGCTTTCACGCTGCAACTTTGGGAGCAGACCAGTACATCCTGCCGTCGTCATCATACGTGTCATGTGTGGTCAGTGTCCTGCCATGTGTCCGACGTTGCTACGCTGATAATTGCCCTACATTTTAACTACTTCTGCTTGTTTTTGTTCTTTCGTTTTTCACAGAAATAGCCTTCCATAACTTCCCGTGATCGGCCCTGAATTCAGAACTCTCCGAACACTGTTTTCACACCGCACAGGAACCGAACCATGGTTCCGTTTGACCTAGACCCGAGACCACCTCTTTTGGTTGGACTGGTCGGTCCGCACCGTGGTTCGGGGGAGGTTTTCAGGAAAGTCTGCTCACCCGCAATGAGCAGAACCTTGAAGCTGCTGTTTTTGAGAGACGTCCGATGAGTCAGAATTCACCTCTGTCTGTCTTCATTGAGAAAAGGGTCACGACAAATCAATACAAAGTTGTTCTGAGTCATCACCTTTGTCCTGAAATTAAACATTACTGTCCTAATGGGATTGGATCTTTCCAGGCTGGAAACGCCCCCATTCAGAGGGCATGAGGGGTCAATGTTTTGATTAGACACACATCCTCTACAGTGTGGAGGACCAGACCTCAGCAGCTCAGCAGGAGTCAAAAGGACGAGGAGAATCCTTCCTCGGCATTACGAGCTTGAATCATCGTCGTGCTACATGGGATCCGCTCGAATAAGCCCCAAACTCCACCCATTTCTGGCAAACAAAATGACAGCACACGCTAGGGTTTTTTGCGGTTCTAGGAAGCAACCCGTCACCCTGCCTCACCCATCAGGTACACACACATCCTCACCTGCCATTGCTGCTAAGCAGTGTTAATCTCCCCAAGGTGGTAAAATCCTGACGTGAGACATTAAGGAAAGTAATATAAACAAGAAAAAAATAACAGACATTCAGTGACTTTTCTGGGGTATTCTGAGGGCACTGTAAGTAGAGCAACTGGTTATGTAATTTTCCTATGAATGTTTATATCATCTGAGATCTTTGGTTCTGCAGATTTTTACAAGTCTATGTTGACAAAGAGGCAGATATAAAGCCTCTCCCCCAGTGTTTATCTTTTCTGATGAGACATTTCTAAAGGTAGACCGGCTCTGGGATTTGACGCCGTGGTTTCCGGAGAGTACAATGCTCTCAGGGCTGATTAAAAGAAATTAGTTTTGCCGTTGTCGGTGTCGTGATGGAACATGACTACCCAGTTTAAAAGCGGAGAGATCGTGCGACTGACAAAGGTTTTCCTTGAGTCAGCTCTTTAGCGTTTTAACGACTTCATAATGAAAGCTCAGCATAACCAGAAAACAGGCCACATGGGCAGTAAGTCTGCAACTGTAACAGTTGTGCATTTTAAGTGGTTTTAACTTTCTTAATAAAATGGTTCAGAGTCTTTTCACGACACGCTGCAATGCTGTTCTGCTTTCTGTCGTAGTGGTAGGTTTCGAGCCCATCAGTGACACAGGTTATACTTGATTTATGCATATTGTGTTTTATTTAAATCTCCATATTTCATAATATTGTACTGTCCTTTGTTATAGTCTGTTTAATTATTTACAAATGATGAAAGCATTTGAGGACAAAACTCAGTGTTTTAAAATAATATATGCAAATAATTAAAGTGATAACTTGCAACATTTGCCTAAAAGCAGAAGTTTGACTTGGCACTCAGTTTGGTAGTCAGTGGGCACCTTTTATCGTTTGGGTTTTGGTTAAAATGGCCAACTCGAAAAAAGTCATATTGCGATTGCTCATTTAGAAATGTCAAGTCACACAAATTAACTCAAAAGTAGCACGGAAAATACAAAAACCTCAAAAATAAATGCTGTGATTTTCTTTTTGCATGTTGTACACGGTACCTCTCTCTGCTCACTAAATCCATATTTTCTTTTACATTCCATGCAATTCACCCTAAACCCTCCTAAATCTGGACCTTTAACTCCTTCAGCGATTATGTAATTGCACAGGCCGATACTGCGAACACGATTGCGATTCGATTCATTGCACAGCCCTAATTTTACAACAGTTTCTACATAAAGTTGCTTGGCGTTTGCAGCTGCGAAACAACTTTGGAAGTAATACAGCAACGGAGCTATGGTTACATGTTGAAGTTCATTTTTTATTTATTTACGTGCTCTGTTATTAGTTTTTCTTTTCCTGTTATAAAGGTTGATTTGCTTACACTCTGTACCGTCAACTCAGTGTTGAAGTATAGAAAATGAAGAATTCAACTTAAATGAACAGTGCATTGCACATAAAAAACCCCACCGAGCTTTATATTCCAAGGATAATCCACTCTGCGTTCAACAGTGTTCCTGCCCTCAGATAATGCACAGGAAGCAAAGTACAGAAAGGTGCTATTCTTCAAGCTATTTACAAGCGAGTAGGGTCGGGGCTTTTGTGAACACAGGGTATATTGTAATGAAATGTAAAGGGAAAAAAACGTACCCTTGAGAAGATGCCAGTAGCCGTTGTGGAAGTCCAGCGTGTCCATGGCTAAAGGCTTAAACTTCTCCAGTTATCCACACAAACACACCCGCTTATAATGCAGATTCAAGCACACGTACCTTCACTCTTTGCTCTTTCGACATGGATTGCTGTCCATCATGCCTCCTGTGTGTTTCCTCATGCTTTGGCCTCAAAAGCCCGCCTGCTTAGGTAAGATACTGAGCTTCTGTAATTTCTTTCTTTTTTACCCCCTTCTTTTCGGTGATTCATCCTCCCCTGCTTCCTTCCGTCTGTGTCATTATCCTGTCACTCTCTTTGTCTCAACACGCAGCTGTCCAAGTTTTTGCACTGGTTCAAAGAATCCACAGAGATGTCCTACGAGATGTTGCGCAGCAGACGCTCTGACACGCTGATTCCCAGTTGTTAAAGCTTTACATTGTATGTTTTTTTTTCTTCATTGTCAAGCATATCTGGGATCAGACCGAGCCGAAAAATGTATTTGTCTGCCTCTCATACCTTCTGAAATCCTGTCACTTGTCTTTTTGTCTCCTTGTGCGCACCTCTAGTGATGACATTAAAAGAAGAGATTTTTTTGTTCTTTCTCTTTAAGTAAAGAAAGACGTAAAAAAAGAGAAAAAAAGGTGAATAACAATGAATAAACCCATACACAATCACCAATATCACTAGAGAAAATAGTTGGTTTATATGGAGAAATACGCTGCCTGTAAACTTTACATTACAAACCTGAAAAGAGGGCTGAAAGCCACTGAGATGTGTGTGTATATATATATATATATATATATACACACACATCTATATATACACATCTCAGTGGCTGATGGATATAAGTAGAGGTAGGTGAATGATCTGGCATCTTTGAATTGAGTAAGAGATAGAAGGTGACAAGGCAAAATGCAAAAGCATTTTTTTGTCGGTGTACTGAAGGGATGGAGGTCACAGCAATCATAGATGTGCATCTGGAAGTGGAAATTGCTATTTCACCCTGAAACAGCCACTGAGAAAGGCCAGTGCAGAGTAGGCCTGAAAATTGGACAGGGTTGAAAATACAGATTAATACAGACCTGAGCTGATCCACTGGTCACCTTACCACTGGATTGTTTCTCTGTCGTCACGTGTGTGTTATTATATGTCTATCGCCTACTTTTCCTATTTTTCAATCATTGAATAGATTGGGATTTTTGCCTGCAGTCCTCCATACGAGACAAAAACACACATTTCTTAAGACAATTATTATATCGGTGCTGAGGATGTGGTTTTAAATTTTTGTTTTGATGACTGTGTTGACCGAAGTTGGCACGGTTGAAAAAGCGATGGAGTGCACACAAATAACAATTCGTTATTATGGGAGCTGGACGACGATCATTCTGAGCACTTAGACAAAGGTCAAGCGGTCTGCAAAATTTAAATTCAGCATGTTGCAGTGATGCACGGATCAAAGCATTTGGTTAAGCTTACTAGAAAATATCATGGTTCGGATGGCGGTCGGGTCAAAAAGTGACAAAGCAACTTTCCAGCTAAGTTATAAATAACTTACAGAAACGCTGTGTGCAGTGGGCTGGGATGCGATCACTAATTCACCTTCCTCTCGCTCTGTCTTAAGGCTCCTACAGACGGAGATTTCAGCAGCCTTTTAAGTTCACTGTCAGTCACGCTGTGCGACATGGATCTAATAAAGGGGGAAAAAAAAAAAAAACGTCTGTAGCGGGTGCTACACTGGGTCACAGGCAACGCATAAGTGCAAGAAGTAATGGTGTAGGTTTGTATAAAAAGAATCAGGTGATCTTCAAGGACAGGGCTGAATCGAATGAGAACAAAAAAAAAAGACCAAAAAATGTATAAACTGAGCAGAAAACGACAGGACAGAGAGTCTGAGGCGACGGTAACATTTATTCTTGATTGTTTGCAACAGTCTTTTTGCCTGTTTTGCTCTCGTGGATCTAATAAACTTGGGTACAACACGTATCCAGACTGTGAGATGATAACACCTCCTGAATCTCAAGCTACAACAGAAGCCATCAGCGCCTGCCCTCTATGCATCTATTGTTCATTTATAGCAGTAAACAATGAAGCTAATCTAATGATCACGCACGTTGCAAAAGTGGTATTTACGTGTACGGAAATAATCCGAAGTCAATGGGGGGGGGGGGATGTGAACCTGGTCGTGACTCGGGAAGTGAAGCCAATTTAGGAGGCCAAAGAAAGCTTAAGTTTAGTATTTTTATTTACATAAACATACGTGTTGACCAATATGTCATATCCTAGTGGACGTAGGTTGTAGCAGGAGTCATACGTTGAGATGGTCGCCCTAAATTTCTGAACCTCTCTCACAGTGCGACGTAGGACTAACTTCTCTGACTGTCCGTGAACATAAAAAAAAAAAAAAAACACAGGTTCTCCAACAGCTGGGCTGCTTCCCCACCAGTAATACACACTGACAACACCAATTTAGAAAACACGGATCACTTTCCTTACCCTGGCCTCCGTTCCTCAAGAGAGGACATTGATAAAGAAACACATCATCTTATGAAATGTTTCAGTCGCGCCTCGGAGAAATAGTGTGCAAAAACAATAACAGGACATACGAGCGGAGAGCAGGACCACCTTTGCAGACACTTCAGAGACGTGGAGTCCTGCCACCAGAGAGACATCACTTCAGAGTCATCCACTCCCAACGAACAGCTGCTCCTATGCATCCATGCATACGCTACAAGTTTGTGTTTCTAGGATCAGGTTCTTTATTCATGTCATGACCTGCAAATTGAAATGAAGCATCTCAGGAGGACGACCGTACTTAACCCTAAGTGGTGATGAATAATGAAAGTGTCCACACATGCGCACGACACATTATCATTTGTTCGGAAAACAAAAGCGGCTGGGACACGCCTCGTCACACTGGGTCGGAATATGCGTAGGCCAAACTACGAGACGGACAGCAGCCGGGTTTCGTGTTGCTGCCAAGAGTGAAACAAGCTTCACAAGAAACGTGTTCTATCTGCTTAAAATGCATCTCTATAAGAAGGTGTGTCTGTCCATGGGCTGGTCCGTTGGTCGGTCAGTCCTATTTACTTTCAAAGCGTGATATCTCAGGAAGGGTTCGACAGATTGCAGCATAATTGGGCACAAACTCTTCCCTTGGGTGCGAGGATTAACTGACATGATTTGCGCTCGCAAAACACATTTTGGCCGTAACCGCTGGTAACTGAGAGAACTGCATGAACGGATTACCATGCAAGGATAGCGGACGCATCTGATTGAACTGTTGACTCTTGTTTTCGGAAAAAAGGTGTTTCCATCTTCCATTAAGTGCATTAAAAGCTGCAGGAGCTGAAATCAGGGGGAAAAAAAACACCAGAATTCAGACCACTTGAATTACAATATGCTGAAAGGTATTTATGGATGTTTTTGCTCAGTAAAAACAAAAAAAAAAACAACAACTCTCAAGCACTGCACCTTTACCTGTTTCTTGAAAAAAAACGTGTGTTAAAACTTTTTTTTTTTGCAAATGTCAACTGTTTGCCATTTCCATCAAGCTTCTCTAATGTGATGCTCCTGGATGTGCATAAAAATCCGTTGATGGAAAAGCAGCTGGTGTAGTCAGTGCTATTCCATTGACCTCCTACAATGGATAGTATTCATTTCAATAGTCAGGACAATAAACTGAACATCCCACGTGATAAATTGACTCTGACTGAATGAACTCGTGTCCAGCTGTGCCGTTTTTTCTGCTTGCTTTATCATTTGCACCCCCTGGCGCTGTTATCAGCAGCACTGCCAATAAAGTTCTAGTTATGAGCTCACATGATGTCCTGGAACCATTCTAGATGTATATGCCATTTGGTGGAGAGGAAGGGAACTCATCTATTTTCTGCTTGGAGTGGGTCTGCATCCAAACATCCATCATAGCTGGGTCTATTGTCTGTGAGTGCGGTTGTGTGTGCGGCATGTGCTGCTGCTGTCTTATCGTCCCCCAACATCATAATATGGGCCAAAGCACATCAGTGAGTGTAATTGCACTTCTATCTGACTCCCCCGAACCTCTCCTCATTCATTCCCCGCTTACTCACAAGCACAGAGAGGAAAGTGTGTATCTGCGTGTTTAAAACAAACGTTAAAAAAAACGACAACATGGCGGTTACTTTTTTTATGATGATATCGCAACTGTGTCTGACATCTGTGTAATGGCAGCGTCCGGGTTGCGGGGACGCTTTTGTGGGAAGATCCACACGCGCACAAACGTGGGAGAGGAAGAGGTGGGGTCGAGGCGAAGGCGAAGGCGGGGTGGGGTGGGGGCAAGTTTGCGACAGGGTGAGAATCCATGAGTGAGAAATAGTGTGTGAGAGATAACATCCTCCCACTTTATGGTTTGATTGGCAGATACATGGCAGCTTTTCTAACGGCCGTTCCACTCCACCGTCTTGTTCTCGCCATCAAATACACTTACACCGGGACGGCGATAGTGATAGCAGCGCTTTATAGAGACTGCACTTACATTATCATGATTGCAATGCACAATAGCACTGTTGGCGCAGTGATTATGCAGTAGTTAGCCATATGCAGTTGCTTGAGTGCTGAGAAGATCGGACCTTTTCTGATACTATTTCCATCTGAATCGTGATCAACTTTGCTGCGTTTGCTGTGGGATGCTCTTTCTTTGGACAAAAGTCAGTCGAGGCATCTTAAAACACTGGGGTTTTTATGATAACTTTGTCCCTGGTATATTGCGTTTGTGATTATGTCTTTTTTTTGGATTAGTAACCTTTGTACAAAAAAACAGCTTGATGAATGATACCTTGTTGGTTGTATTGTTGTTTAATTGTGTAATTGTCTGCTCCTCCCTCTCGTCCATGTCTTCGCTGTCCTCCTCATTCACCTCTCCTACTACTACTTCTAATAACCCCTGCAAACGACTCCGAACTATTCAGAAATCTGAAATGTTTGTTTGTGTTTATCCTTGTTTATGCACATTAAAAAAAAAAAAAAAAAAAAGTATCATTTTTCCTTTTAACTTGTCATCTTCTTTATCAACTTGACATTTTAGATTTACAGAACGACTTGAAATGTGCTCTGAATGTTTGGGGAAAATGTGATACTTTACCATTTTCGTATGCATATTTCTCTTTCTCACCAGCACTACCAGCTGCACCATGTATCACGGAAATTGTTCCACAAAGCTGCAATGCATGATAAAGGGGACTGAGCCCTTTCCCGAAATCCCTGCACAATAATTTGCCATTAATTTTGTATCTTAAATGTTTGCTTGTGAGTTATTATTTATATATTTATTCACCTTTTTTTTTTCTTTTTTTTTTTCCTTAAATGGGTTGCGTGGTTTTCCTAGAGGTTTTGGCCGGGCCATTTCTGTAGAACTCATCAGTCATGGCCCAGATCTCTATTTCCTCATGAATAACGTTGACAGATGGAGGACAACTGTCTTGTTGCTCTGCATGGTAAGGAGTGTGTGTGTGTGTGTGTGTGCGTTTGTGTGTCTGTTTGCGAGTGAGTAAGAGATAGAGAGGAGTGAGAAATAGAAAATAGATAAGGCATGTTGGTGAGCTTGTCTGTGTACGGCCTTGATATATCTGTGTGTGAATGTATGTCTGTGTGTGAACGAGCGCGTGCACTTTACATACGCGATCCTTACATCCATTCTTCACTCTCCATCCTTAATATTGTCTTTACATGAGACCACGTTGCATAATGCACATGTGGAGTGCGTATGGCGTGCGTGCTAACATGTGATGGATGCTTCCTTGGTTCTTGCCACTCTGAGGAAGCATGCCGCCCTCCACTTGTCTTCAATGCAATTAGGTTAAATAATGATACCACATAAATTCCCACAGCAGGAAAAAAGGCTCCCTTGCCCTTGTCGCCCTCTGAAATATGGCTGAATCCTTCCTGAATGGAGGTTGAATGGAGGTGTGTGAGCCTGGGTGAGTGGATATACAGTAGGTGTGTGTGTATGAGATGATGGACTTAAATCAGAAATATTCTTTGTATAGTATTGATTTACTTTCCCTAATATAATTTTTTATGTCTGCAAACAAAAAAAAACTATACACGCCTTCCTGTCCTTGAATCTTTCTTCACTTGTGAGACGTGATTGCAGAAGCGATTTCAACAGTTAGGTGAAGGCCCTTTCCTGTTTGAAAATGACGCTACCCCTTAAGTTGTTTTCCAACTTCGAGGACGCTTTCACCTCCCTCGTTTGGTTCGGACTTCTGAACTTTCCACTTTTTGAGACCACCGAAAGAGGTGGATGAACGACGTCTATAAAGGAAGACACAGCAAAATGGCAGCGTGAAAGCAAAACTAATCGGACCGAATATATCCAATGTAGTAAAAACATGAACCTTGGTTTGGAGTAAACAAAACCTTCGTCTTAACCCCATTTGTCACCTTTGGGATTAATTGGAATTCCCACTGTGAGCCAGGACCAAGAGCAGTACACAACCTAACGTTTGTGTGGCTAAATGTGGCTATTAAACTGTAAAATAAAGGGTAGTTCAGTGGTTTAAATAAGGCACTTCGGTGTTAGAGGATTTGCCGATGACAGATTAAAAGCAAGAATAATCTCGTCTGCTTCAGTTTGATCTGAAAAAAGAAAAAGGCCAAAATTGCAGGCGTGAAACCTCCCATGGACCAACAAACATCAACAAATAGCTGGACTTTGGTCTAACAAAAAGACTTGGTCTCAGCCTGGATCAAACTGAACCATGGTTTTGTTCATTTCGGGTGCGAAAACACTGTTTGGGATGGTTCGGCCTTACAGACTAATTACAGGACGACACGGTGGGCTGTCATCAGCCACAAAAGAAGAAGAAAAAAAATGGGAGGAGAAAAAAAATGACCGCAGTAGCACATTGGGAGAGGAGGAGACAAAGTGTTTAATAGATATACGGTCCAACAAAATAATAAAAAGCTAACTTGAAAAAACAGGAAAGTGCTGAAACTTTTAATGTACTTTCTGAGAGGATGGGAGGACGGGAGGACAGGAGAACAGCGCCCCCTGTGGCAGCAGTATGTAAATATGTCCATTCATTTTCCTCCATTCATACAGAAAAGGCCATCTGCTGAATTGACAACACGCCGACGTCAGGTGTCTGCAACTCTACAGACACATCAACGTAAGTATATATGTTGTTGTAGTAAGGACGTATGTTGTGCAAAGTTCTTGAATGTGCTCGCAAAATTGCAACGTGAAACCAAAAGTAACTGGATCAAACGTATAAAGCAAACCTTAGGAACTCCGAGATTAAGATGCAAAAAAACCCTGATTACATCATTAGGGTCATTCTTCTATGGACTGCACATTAGATCTGTGGTTAATGATAATGATTACTGGATTGTTGATGGGTTGCAATTCAGATAGAAAAAAAAATAATGTAACCCCATCCAGCAGACAGACATAAGTGTCTTAAAATAATATATGTCTGGAGTCAAATTTCTTCTTCACCAATGAATCCCGTCTCTGTTCACTGAGGGGCCAGCCTGACCACTCGGTTATTTTGTGGTGGTTCAAGAACCCCCTCAAAATAACGGAGAGATTAATAGGAGAATGTGGAGAGAAAGACAGAAAGAGAGATGGGGGACAAGAGGAGAAAAAAAAAAAAAAAAAAAGAAAAGAAAAAAAGACGGGAGGGAAGTAGATGCTGTGGTGAGGTCGGTTGCCGTGGCAACTAGCGGAGCAGGGCTCTGCTGGGCTCTGATATATATTGTTCCCCATGAGAGAAGGAGGGAGAGCGAGCGGGAGATAGAGGAGAGCAGGGGAAAGAAAGAGATGGGGAGAGTTAGTGGGGCGGGTTGAGGACGGAAAACAAAGTTGACGGCGAGCGCAGGAAGAGGGGGAAGAGGGTAAAGGGGACACGGAGGAGAGGGAGAAAACAAGACATAAAAGGAGACAGACACACATGCACTGAGAAGGATTGCTATTAGTAGGACAGTAAAGAAAAAAAACAGACAGATAAAAGAACTCGCAGTCTCTCAGGTACTATATTATTTCCTGGACCCCGGCTGGCCATTCTTGTGATATGGCCCCGGCTGCCTGGCTCATCCCTATTATGACAAATCTGTCTCGTTTCAGCATTATGAGGAGACCCACTAGCTTAGCAGGACAATATGAATCAGCCTGAGGTTAATGCCCTTGCGCTGTGCAAACACACACGTGCGCGCACGCACGCACGCACACACACACACAGACGCAACCATTTCATGCAGACAAACGAGAAACTCAAAAGCAGGCAATCATGCACTACAGGTGCACAAATTGCCACACACGTGGACCGGTCGAGGCATGCCCGGCAGGGATACACACTCACAAATCCTAATTAGGAGGTTGTTGCTGAGCAGTGGTATTAAACGCAGTCGTAGGGACACCTTGCACTAAATTTAGCCTCAGACAAAAGGCAATATCTGAGCTCCAGTGTTTCCATGCATCTCGATATTGGCTACACGCGTCAGATAGAGCGAAATACACGTGCGGTGTGTCACCTATCGTATTACGCTGAAGAACCAGAACTGAATCACAACTGACCTGTTAGGTCATAGCGTTTCCTTTATAGCTCGGCCTTTTACAACATAAATGAAACGATGTGGAGGGCTAGATATGGTTTTTTTTTTCTATAATCTCAAACTAATTGTGTGCTATCAGATGCATTAAGGATGACATTTGCGGGCAGGCAGAGGACAGCCCTGATAGAGAATGGCAAAGGCCTTTAAGCTGTTGTTGCGGTTAACCTTGTGGATCCCATTTGTGTTTACGTCTGTATATCTCAGCACATCTTTCTCCTGAATGCTCATGTATGTGTGCGCGCGTTGAAATGCACGGCCCGGTCTTGAACCCACCGGACAGAATTTAAGGTTGTATCAGATCCTGTCACATCACTCATTTGAAGGTCGTTACATGAACGACATGGACTAAAGCTCTTCCGCTGACTGATCTGTGTCAGGATCAGATGAAATCTAAAAAGTCCATTTAAGAAATGGTTTTCTTTAAATCATACAAGCAACCAAAAAAATCAAGACGACAAAGTCAACTAAACAGGATATGACATCCCCAAAAAGGAGGACAGAGTGAAAATGCAAAGAGGCCTAACTGAGCCATGCACATTGGGGATTTAACACTGAATGCATAGCAAATAGGGGTGGACTGTGGGTCAGGAACATTACAGCACAGTGGCAGCCTATGAGAGCTGTCAAAGCGCAGTGTATCATCAATCAGCACACTGTTGTGTGAGCTGCCAGGACATGTAACACACCCCTCAGCATTTCAGATGACAGCAAATGTAACTTCTAAAAATGGTGAACATGCCAGTGTTGCAAACACAATGATGCAAAACCACACAGGGCCATGCAACTATAGGTGTTGAAAACCAAAGAGAACAAACAAATAACATCCATGCCCTTGTGTTTCTCCGTACTGGTTTGACAACACAAAACACATATCTATCGTTCTAACAAAAGGTGTTTAACTGAAATTTATACAGCTATGGAGAACCACTGGTTTTACTATTTATAAGAATGCGTTCGAGTAAAATGAACATTTTTGGTTATTCTAGAAATTTCTATGAAATTCCGAATGAAAATATTGTCATGTAACACAGTTATTAGCAAAGGACAACGGGTCAGAACAGTAAAAAAATGCAGTATATTGACGATGCAAAGTAAAGAAGAGGGAAAACCGACCCATGGTAGCGCATCAGCAGAAGAGGCATACATTTTAACAGCAATATAGTCAACTCGCTGCAGGTAAGGCCTTTGCACATAACAAGTCCATACACTTTTTAAATCCGTCATCTGCTTAAAATTGTTACACAAATGTTGCGCACTGTGGCTGATGCGTTAATTTGTCAATAGTTGCGAAAATTCGAAATAACGGCTGCGTCAAGCAGTGACAATGACTCTGTGGTCCTCTCATTCCCCTCATTTCCTCCCCCGAAGCTGGGGCAGCGTGGGGATAAGTCTGACGATGTGAGACGACTGCACTGGAGGAAACCTTCCCGGTCTGAGGCCACTCTCTCCAGGCGTCCCGCATTTGGCACCAAAAGCTCCAGAAGGGGCTGAGCTCCGTCTACAAACTGTCACTCATCCCCATCTGTTCCATTCTCCTCCTTTTCTTCATCATGCACCTGAATATTACAATCTGATCTGTTAAGAGTAGGTTGTGTGACTTATCAAATGATACTGTGCTAAATTGCAGTTGGTCAAACAACTCTGACGGATTTGAAAGAAATGCAGAAAATTGAACCTGTTCCGAAAACTTTAATGACGGATGGAAGTTTCTTAGTCAGTGATTGACACATCATGAGGTCGTGCATCAATTTCAGATGAATATTATGGACTTGTGCAAAGGCCTGTAGTAATGCCATAATAATAGTAGTGCAGTGGCAATGAAATTACTCCATAAATTTTTCTCCTTTCAGAAGGAAAAAGGCTACCGGCCAACACGCTAATGTCAGACACACATCTATCTACAAACCAATCAATGTCAAGAATAGGGAGACAGTCCACGTAGGTGATGATAACAGGGCGTACGTATGTTCTTTAGCAAACTAAAACTAACTGGATCAAATGTAAGAAAAACCTGGACCTTGTTTTGGACGTCGGTGAGTGTTTGATGCCACTCCTGGGGCAAAAATACAAGCAGTTTGACTATGTTTGGTGTGACCATCCATCTTCCTCTTGATCACATCCGAGAGGTTGTCAATGGGGTTCTGGTCCGGTAATCTACAGTGGTCTCTTAATTTATATATTACTGATAAAAGTTTTTAGCTGCCGGAGTCATCATCATTCATCACCGGAAGAATATGCAAGTTTGACTCATTTGACTCCCTTTGTATTGAAAAACCCAGCGGCTATCGATATCATTACTCAAATAATCCATCATTCAGTGCCTCCGAGATACGCACCCGTTGCATCCCAGATCGGTGTGCTCGGGGCTACGCCTCGAAATGTGAGACTCGAAATGTTGTTTTCACCTCCGGAATATGTTTTAACACATGTAGAAAGGCTTCGGGACTATGCGCTTGCGCCTTAGATGTGCACACGTGACACGTCAGGATAGGCGTGTGCATGTACCCTGACCTACATTCGGCAATCCGTGGATTTACTGTCATCACCATTCATTCACATTCATAAACATGTTGCAGGAATATTTTGCCTTGACTTCATATAACATGTCATGCGGAGAACCGTATATCCCTGCACTTTATTTATAGTTTTACAGTTTCCTTTCCATCTCCTTCCCCGCTCCATCATTCATTTTTTCCCGTCTTCGTCACGGGCCCACTGGTGCAATTTCCACCCCTGCCTTAGAGGTCACGACCCTCCCTCTCCCGGCGGATCGCTCCATGGAATTATAAAGACTGAATCGCAACCTTCCCTACCACAGGACCATCCACCGGTGGGAGGAATATTAGTGGGATGACCTCAAACAAAATGCTGGTTGCTCCCGTCAGCTGGGTAAACAGGTAATATCCTCATTTAAACAAGAGTTAAAAAAAAAAAAAAAAAAAAAAAAACTGCCTCTGCAACCATTCCTACCCCCAGCCCTTCCACACTCTTTAAACACGTCTCTTTGGTGATTGCTTGATGCAAATGCGGTGCTCCATGCTCGTTTCACTTTGGCTTCCATTACACTGAGCAAAGATTGGTAGGCTTGTCGGAATGGGAAATCGGCCTTTAATCATTTATGATGGCCATGTCTAAGTTGGGTATGCCCTGAAGTGCTCTGTCTCCCCTTCTTTCCCTTCCTCTCTGATGCTGTATTTCTTGTCTCTGTCTACATCTCTCATTCTCTGCCCCCTTCTGTCTCTGTCTCATCTTTTTCACAGTTTGCTTAACTCCTCAGGGAGACAAATGATTCCCCATTCCCCCTCCTGGATCACCGCGTACTCTGCCCCGTCTCGAGGTTGCTGCTGCAACGGTTAAAAGTCAGCTGGCCTGCAAAAGCTTTGATTTTAAACTTTCCGAACTCAGGTTTTAAACGCACCTGGAACTTCCAACTTTTTTTTTTTCTTTTTTTTTGAATCGGTAGACGTTACAAAGCCTATCAGGGCAATTTCGCTTCGTTTCTGTCGGCCTCACTGCCAGGCCTGTGGATGCGCGGCTTGTTCAGCAAGAGGCTCTCGGGTTCCCTCTCAAACCGAAATCAAAGCGGGAGCCGAACAGGTGGGCAAGCCGGGATTCTGTGTGGAGCCTTTAAGATACCACATGCCACCTTTCTTTGTGCTGCCTTTGACAAAAGCCTATGGAAGGAAACGCACACATCTTACGCTCACACACACATGCAAGAAGACACTCAAATGCACAACTAAAACAGCAGCCCCATCACTGACATTGTTTTGCATGCCATTTGAGATTGTTTTCCCCCTGCCAAGTCGGACCGCCGTTTGACAATTTTCTATTTCCACATTGTTTTGCCTCTTCAATATTGACTTTGTTTTGTTTTCTTGTCGACACCGGAGCCCCGCTTCTGTAACAGGATGGCATTTCCATTACTGCACTTTATCTTCTGTCGTCAGGAGCGGCAGGGACACAGCCAGTGTGCCATAATTGAGATCCTTGTGTTGCTGGGAAGCCAAGATACTCTGCCAGTGGATGTGAATTTGATTGCCACATCTTAAGTGTTTCTTACAATTTAGAATTAAATATATTCTATGTGTCAAATGCAAAGAAAGTGCAGGGGGGTGGCGGGTTATTGGGTGTGTGTTCCAAGGTTGAAAGTATATAAATTTTAGATCTGGAAGTTAACAGCGTGTGGAACTTTGAAGTGCATTGACGTACTGTTGGCTTTAGGGTTTTATCTCGCTGGAGGCCTCAAGAAGACAGAAGACAGGTGCATGAATTAAACAACCTGTCTCTGTGGCTAATTGAGATTCATATTAATTACATGTTGCATGGGTTATGTCCTAAATGGAACGAAATTATGTCCCTAAATGGGACACAACCCCATTCAATGGCAACTTATTTAACTACAAACCTTTTATTAATGTCTAATATTTATGACATAATTGGAGAGGAATGCTAATATTTGCCGAGGGCTTTTCAGATTGTGAGAAAACTATTTATTACTATTAATATCTATTAATGTTTCAATTAACATATATTAACTGCAGATTTGATTGCATATTAGACAGAGTTGTACTCATTATTCTTTAATGATGCCTTACATACATTGTGATAATTTATTAAGAAGCGAAAATCTCACCGCACTGGCACTCTAGCAAGTGGGTAGATAATAATTGATTTATTAATCGCATAAAGTTTTTTTTCTTCTAGAAGAATATCTTCTGCAAGCGCGTTGCCAAGAATCCAAACTGAACTCTAAGCATTTTTTGATACCTGAAACTATAAATGACTCTTAATAATTTAGCGGTAACCAATTGCTTATATGGGCTTTTTCTGCTGAGCACAGTCTGCAGTCCGGTTTATGAAGTAGCCTTGAACCGGAGAGGTTTGTCTAGGTCTGAGAGAGAGAGGGAGAGAGAGACAGAAGAAAAGGAGAATATGAGAATAAATGAGGTAAATAAGAGAGAGTGATGGAAAACAGAGGGAATAAGCAACCAGGCGAGCCAGACAGTGCCAAGAAAAGCAAGTGTCCTGTTTAGGAGAGAGGCCGAGGTCAATAAAGTGCGGTCTGGTCCGAGGGAAAGAGTCCTGCTGCAGTTTTTATGAGCGGGCATTTCTCCATGTTCATATGGGGTGGCCTCTCATAACAGAAGGAAAACAACTAATCAATAATTGAGGAGAGCAGTAAACACTGTGTGCACAGCACCTCTCTGGGGGGATCTCTTTGCTAGTGAATATGTGTTTGTCTTGTGTATGTAGCTCCATATGTGCTCGCATGCATGTATTTCTTTCCTACCTGCCTGTGAGGATTAGTATTTTACTACCTCTCCGACAGTATCTTGATGAAATCCTCTCATTTGAGGCGTCAGAAACAGTTCAATCTATGACATGGCTATCTGTCATCCTGGTAGGAACAGGGGTCACGGCTTCGAGAATGGGAAAAGACTCTCGCTAGTTCTCGCTACCATGAATGACACCTTTAAAATTGGTGCCTGTTGGTCCAGTAGACAGTGTCAAGCTGGGCTCTGTAGGCATTTGGGAGTTTCACTCAGAGTCCAGAGTCAGCTCAACTCTCTCAAGGTCATAAAATCCTTTGTCTACTTCAGTTTTGAGCTTTTAAATTGGCGCAGTGAGTGACACAGCCATCTATCTTGTTGCTTCGGCTTCCAGGAGACTGTTTCTGTCCCATCCACTAACTTCTTCCCACGTCTTCATCTGTTATTGCTCTTACACACTGTATTCTATGAGTGATCTACAACAATGGATCCGCAAGGAGATTAGGATCCGGCCTCGAAATCACACACATATCCTGAATTGAAATTGAAATTTCCAAGATTCTTGTCACCTGAGGGAAGAGGGTAATAATGTTTTAAAATTATTTTTTCTCTCCATCGAGGTGGAATTACATCGACTGAGGAGTCATAAGCTGTGTGAGGCGAATGGTAACAGCACTATTAGAGCGCTGATGACTTTGAGAGGACTGTATAAGCTAATTTGCCCCGATATAGCGTCGAGTAGAGTGAGGTGAGAGAAACGGAGACAAAAGGAAGACGTGGATCCGTGTTTTTGGAGTTGAGTTTAATTTTAGTTTTAGGAGATCACAAGTAGTTTCATTTTATTTTGAGGAACTGACTAGTTTGAGTTTTTATTACATTACCTATTTCCTTTTCTTTCTGTTTTAGCGTTTCAGGTGTCAGGAGACAAATCTTGATTTCTAGAAACTGAAAAGAGCAGGATGAAGCCGTGTCGTACAAAGCTATTTTTTTTCTCGTGCGCCACAGTGTTTTTTACTTTTTTCACTTAAAGGCAAAGTATGTAACATTTTCCTACAAATCAATACATAGACTCTCAATACTGTAGACTCTACATAGACATAGAATTTTCTCTCATGTTTCCACGTTTCAATATTGACACATAATGCGCGACTACAATAATTTGCGTCCATTTTCTACAAATTCCCTCGACTCAACTGAGCAAAGCATGTGCTTCAAGTAAACTTGAAAGATTGTATGTACACGGTGTAAAAACATTAAAACCAGGCAAACATCACTTTTTTAATTTTTTTTTTTTATCAAATCTATTTCATCTAAGGGAAGGTGCAGGAAAACAACAACCAACAGGTCTATCCTGGGAAAGAGCACATACACTTTCTCATCTTATGAGCCAATCAATATGCTGACTTTGGCTTGGCAAGGTCTCAGCGTTCCATGTTTTCTGATTTTCTGCAGACATTATTTATGTCTGAATTATCCGACATGCTACAGACTTCCCTGCCTGACCACTTTATAGCCGTCTGCCTCCCGACTCAAACGTGGTGCATTTTTCTTTCTCAAGCTGAGGGTATCCTGACCCTTCTTCACCGAGTTCTTTACCTGCGAGTCTTTGTGCAGGCTCTCGTTTTTATCAGCAAACAGAAAGTGAAATCTATAAAGGACTGCTACTAACTACATTAGATAATCTAAATGGAGGAGTCTTTTCTTGTCGAGTTGTCTTGGAAACACAAAAAAACCTGGAAACGAACTGTGTAGCCCTTGTCATGTAAGGCATATGACTTTCCTCATTTGTGCTCCTTTTTTGTGACTGCTAATTTCATTTCAGTGCACGTTTTTCACAGCAGAAAGAAGCAACCTTGTTAATGATTTTTTTTTTTTTCTTTTAGGTTAGACTCAACCCAGAATGTGCCTTCAGCGGTTTTTTTTGTTGCTTTCATGCAGTACTGTCAATAGCATCCGAACACACATGCATGAGAAACCCACAAGTTTGTTTGTGTCTGTGAGTGCCGCCAGTGGGAGACGTGTAGATTTGTTTGCGTGTATGGATTTACAGTATGTGTCTACGTGTGTGTCTTAGCGGTGAATGCTGCAGACAGGCGGCTTCAGGTCAGCTGAGCTTTGTGTGGGGATTAGTTGCCTGTTGGCAAAGTCAGAGCCTCAGAATCACTTTTCCCTCAGGCTCTTTGTCACTCCGCCACAAACCGAAAGACAGACACAGCGACAAGCAGACGGCGGGCCCATTTTGTTCAGGGCCATTTCCTTCTCTCCTTTCTCCGACTCAATAATACTTATTCACTGCTGCTGCTGCTGCATGAAAAGCTCTTTATTCTAATTTTGGTCTTTTTTTTTTTTTTACAATGTACAGTATCTGCTGAACAGTTTTTATTACCTTTACATCTATAAAACACAATGCAGAATTCACTGTCCTTAAGGTTATTGGTATGAAAAGCAGAAAGTTTTATTTATGCTTGATTGAGCATTACAGTGTACACTCATTAACAGCCAATCAGGGCAGAATCACTGTCAGCAAACAAGTTGACAAAGCCAGTAATTAAAAAAAAAAAACCATATCACCAGGTTTGTATAATTTACGCTATAACTGAACCATGTAGTGGTTGCAACCTATGCTTTAAAACAAATCACTTGAATAGGAAGGTAATGATTCTGTGTGGCATCCCTGCACGGAAAGCGAGCACTCACTAACCTCCGCAGATGAATGTGTGCGTGGAATACCACCAGGATCTTGTCAATTAAGCGCCGAAAACAATCCTTCACTGCCTTAGGGGCTTTAGCAGCTAACTAGGAGGGCAGTGCCAGTTTGAGGGGAATTGGCTGCTCCACTAGGCTGCATGATGATGCTCAGGTGCAGCACAGAAATGCTCATTAATTCCTGGTACCTGGGGGTGGTGAGCACGCACGATGAAGCCAACATCACAGGAATTTGCATCATAACGCTCACATTATGACGAGGGGATTGTGCGGCATAATGGGATTTTTTTTTTTTTTTAACATAATGATGAAACAATAGGGAGGAGTTACCAGGTTCGTAAAATGTGTCAGACGCAGCATGCGATGTTGATCTGTTTCTACTAACGTAACTGCATGACATGCAGTGACTTCTCAGAAAATGTAGGACAGAAACACCTTGCTGTCGTTTACTATGCATTTAAAATCAGGTCTTCGCACGCAAGTTTTCACCATTGCATTAACCACGAAGCCTGTTATGTTGCTATGCAATTTCATGGTAATATACAAACTCTTTGGGTAAATTGAATCCAGTAAGCTAAGATAAAAGGGCCTTTTTTTCAATTCAATAAAGCCTTCAAAGCCTGCAATGTAATTTTCTCACCACAACCTGAGATGATCCTTGTTTTGCTTCATGTGCCTCACACAGTGCATGCTACACCTCTGCCACCAAAAGTTCAAAATAGGAAAAAAAAAAATAGTTTAGCTTGGTCAGTTTGTTAAATTTCTGTACTTTTATACATCAAACTCAGTGGTAATAAAACCACAAAGATGTGACCAGGCAGAGCTCCCTCTTCATCATTCATGAGTGATAATCTAGGGATCCTGCTGTAGGGGGGAAATATCTCACACCAGGGATTAATCAAGACATTTAAAAGCAATTCCCATCGCTCTGCTGAGCTGCATGCTTGACCTCATGGATCACTGTCCATGCACTCAAACATGGACGCAGAAATAGCTTGTGCTGTAACGTTGACGGTAAGTGAAGGGAAAATATGAACATTGCCCATGTGATCTTTGCAAACTAACACTTAAAGCAACACTTCTGGGAGGTTGAGCACAACTGCATCAATTTTTAAAGTCCATTAAAAACGGATGTTGCCAATCACTGATATTAGTTTCCCCAAAGCCTTAAGCTTCTGCCACTAGGGGTCTCAATCGAAACAATAAAGGACATAGTTTGCGAAGCAGCATGAGATCATTGCAGATGAAGACTTCAGATTGCGACTGAATTGCCCCGCAACAGAGCTACTTTTCTGCCATTACGGACTGAAAACGGTTCCCCACAAGACACCACAGTTTCATCTTTTTCCTCTAATCTCTGTTTCTATACTCGCTGCTACTGTAGAACATCATGATATGAAGTGAAACCTAATTTCCGTTCAGTGGCTACATCGAGTTTCACCGCTTTGCTTCTATCTCAAGTCTCACGATATTTTGACAGGGATGTTTTACGCCTTTGCTTCAGTAGTACAACCCCGCAAGACTCAATTGCTTGCTTTGCCATTTGCCAACTTTTTTCCCCCCCAAATCTAACAACAAGACACATCCGATGGAAGGACATTACAGTGTGGAGGAACGGACATACAGTAGGTGCAGAGAGGGGACTGCCATACTGTTCATCCCCTGAAGACGGGAGAACACTACATTCCCATTCTGCCTTAAATAAAGGTCACTATAGTTGTCTAACGTGAAAGAAAGCAGGAGAGGTGCCGGGACGGTCCGATAAGGAGAGAGTGACCAGCTCTCTAAAGGAAGTTAAAGGTCACGTTCGTGCTTGTTAAGGACTTTGCAGGGTCACTGTGGCGGCGTCAGTCGTCATGGGACCTCGGCGCGGTCCAGCTTCCTGTTTACCAAGGAATTTACAGAAGTCTGGATTGCTCACTGAGGGAGAGATGAGTATTGATTTCCACAGTATGGCAGAGTAAAGTGGAATTGTTTGTATGTGGGTGCAGGCGAGTGTGCTCAAGAGTTTATGTTTTGTCCTGCTCATCTCCGGCTTCCCTTATCGCTCTCACGCTAATATCCGCTGCTCCCTCTCACTCCTTTGTTTCCTCACTGCCTCCCTCTGATTCAGTTTTCCTTCTCATCATTCTCACTGTCTTTTTCACTCCATCTACTTCTCCTGCTGTTCTAGTAATCTATCCACTGTAGTAGTGAGTGGTTAGATGAGATTGAATTAATCATGTTTCCAAATGACTCATATCTGCACGAAAACATGGAGTCGGTAAAGGGCAGGCGTTCTGCTGACTTGTTATGACTCCTGCAAAATGGCTGCAGCTAACTTAATACATTACAAATGGGTATGATATGCGCGGAGGTTTCATTTACCCAGTTTTTGTCAGAAACGCGACACTAAAGGTATTCACCGTGTGCTACATTCTCCCCTTTTCACCTCATTATCAAGCTTATTAACCCTCTCGAAGTGAGTGTAGCATCGATGTCACACTCAGGCATTTTACAAAAAAATTAAAAACGTTAAATCCCATTTGAACCATTTATGATAGAGCTACACATTCTCACTGCCGACTTGCACTCACATACTGACGCTCGGTCCGCTTGGCCAGGCCTGGTTACGATTTGGTAAGATAAAGGGTCGGAGGAAAGGTTAAAACAAGAAAGACAAAGAATGAAACGAGCCCTGGTTTAAACGTTAGTGTTCCACCATAACCACCTCTTGTTATGGGTCCTTGGGAGAGAGAACGGGCTCGATAGAGACGAGCCTTAAATTGTGTCTGAATTATAAGATTGATTGATTTATTGATTGAATGATTTGCAACTTGAGTAGTGCTTTTAAGACAATTCAGGCAGATTTTCAGTGGGTGCAATCAGTGAACGAAAGGTATACGAAATTTGATGTATACAGTAAACATCCGTATATTTTCCAATGATACATCACACTTATGTAAGAGCCAAAGTCACCATAACATACTTTATTATCCTTGGCGTATGACTAATTGCACATGTTTTGTTGGGTGTTTTACCAGGTCGTTACTGCTAAAGTGCACCCCCTTGAGTCAGAATCAAGAAGTCGCTGCGCCGTAACTCCCTGAAAGTCACTAAAACAAACACCTAAACACAGCTCTTCACAATGGCTCATGTTGACTTTACACTGGACCAGAAATAAAGCATAATGTGGATTTAAAAGCTTAATTGCATTTATTTTTTGCAAACAAACAGGGAAAAAAAAAACCCTTCCCTATAGGAAATAAAATAACTAAAACGCTTTTGTTTCCCTGGTCCAGGTCCTCATATTCACAGAGAGTAACTCACCCCTAAACGAGATCATCTGCAGAGAGTCCTAATTGCTGGTCAGCCATTTTGCTTGGGGGACAAGACAGTGGCATGAAATATTAACTGAAACTCTTGGGATGCAAGCGAGGAGCCCATGACAGTTGGAGAGATTTATAATTAAGCAGGCGAGGATTAAAGGCATAGACACACACTCATCTTCCTTCCCCAACCTCCCTTTCCCTCGGTGAGACTCGTACAAGCAGGCGCGCGCACGTACGAGCGTACGCGCAAGTATGAAGATTAATACACAGTTGGTCGGGCTGACAAAGCCAAACTGTGGAGTCAAGAGTCATTAACGCCTTCATGCATCCCAGAATGCACCGCATGCACCGAGCCCCATGCCTGGGGAGCCACAGTGAAGGTCAAGGGTCATAAATTCACAGAATGTTGTCTTCACAGACAGTTAAATTTGGCCCCTTGTCCTTCATGCTCGCTGGGCTGATTCAGGCACAGAAGATTGTGGCGGGCCTCACTTCACCTTTTAGTTTGGGAGAAACGAGCTGTGCAATCCAAGCAGTTTATTCACGTTTAGAAGATAAGTGTCACATATAAATGATGAATGAATTTTGACACATTTGTCATGTTATTATGGAGTTCTTTGACAGAGAGCGGTTTTATGAGGTGCATGGCAGATGGTGCAAGAGAAACATATAACCAGACCTAGCCCAAATAAAGGCTTTTTTTTTTTTTTTTTTGGTTTTCTTTTAACCCGCAGAGAACACCAGATGGATGGATTTCATTGGGACAATTCACGGAAAATGTTGCTGGAGAATGTTGTGAGACTTAATGGAATAATTCTGGTTTATGAAAACTTTTTTGTCCCGTGTGTCCTAATAATATTGACCACTGGCTGCACCGTGCTTAAGCTACAAATGACGATGTGAATTAAAAGACTGAACATGTCTAACACAACCCAGAAACAAAATGTAATCCCCTCTTTTTTCTTTTTTTTTTTTACCTGTCAGCCAGATTTTATGGAAAGTTGCACGTTTGAGCTCGCCTTCAAACAGGAAAACAAACATGAAAAGAAAACATTTCCATTTAGAAAAAAAAAAAAAAAAAAAAAAAAATGAAAAGATTTACAAATGCTATAACAGTTATGTAAACTTGTCCCCTAAGCAAATTTAACACATTGCACATTTTCGTTTTAGGAACAAAGCAAAGAACGCGCTGGAGCTGTAGAAATTATGCAACTTTTGTGTCATTTTCTATTCAGCCTTTTGATGGTGAGTTTAGGCGACAGCTTCACCGAATCCGTCTCGCAGCTCTCAGTCAGAGCAACTATTATATCATTTTGATGTCTTTTTTTTTCTCTCTCTCTCTCTCTAAGTACAGATTGTGCCTTTAAACTCTCCTGCCAACAGGCTTGCTGTGTCTTACAAAGTCTGTAGCATTTTGAAAGAGAAATATATCTGCTGGAAAAAAAAAACAAAAAAAAAAAAAAACGAGCATTGCGCTGTAACTCTGGCCTGCGGGGCAGAGAGCTGTGAAACACAACGCATCAGCTTGTCAAAGTGGATGAGGTAATTTGTTTTCTTTTATTACTGAATTAAAAGCATTGTTGTAGTGCTTGTGAAGTTGTGCCTCACCTGCTCGTGTGCTCATCCATTCGTTTGCGAGTCTGTTTTCCCTGCATAGGTCGGATTATTCCTATGGATTTCGATGTATGCATGCATGCGTGTAAGTGTTTATTCATCCATATCGCCATGTGTACGTTTGTATGCGTGTGTGATAAAACGTGAAAGAGAGATATTTGGACTCATTATGCAAGTGTTATAAAATTAAATCCCCACAGGCTCTGCACAGTTTGCTCTGACTTCTCTAAAAAATGTAAAGCGCAGCAAAAATGAGCCTGCGCATACTTACAAGGACTCAGCAATATCGCTCAATATCTCCAGCAATATTTCCCAGAAACCAAACACACACACACACAGTTGTCACTACATTTTATCTTTACGCTACTGTGCAGCAAAAAAAAAAAATTAATAATAATGTTTGATCTTTGCCAAGAATATGCATAGAAATCATTCATGGTTTGTTCTTCTACAATATGCTGCTTGTGGACAGTTTTGAGTTCGACGCGGAAAGTGTCATAACGCGCTTAGAGGAGGTGGTGAGGGTCGTGAAACACACCCGCTACAACTTCCGGAGCCGGCGACCGCTGCATTTTGTGTTTCCAACGCGGGGCGCGCTGCATGTGACGCAGGAACAGGGGCGCAGATCAAATGGACACACTTATAATGCACATACCCCACGGGATCTACCGTCACTTGGCAAAACACATGAGTGGACGTACACTCAGACACTGCGTCAGGTGTCACAGCAATCACGCCCCAAAAAGCCCCAGGAGTGTGTGCAAAGGAGTGTGTCTGCGCAAGGATGGGAAAGCGAGCCTGCACACTGTTGGAAAATAAGTGCCTCCCCTGCTGAGATCAGTGAATGTGCTTTTGTCATGTCTGATATGCATGAGCCGCGGCATTGTGTACGCACGCGTGTGTGTGTCACTAAGACTCAGCGTGCATCATTTATTTGCGGAATCTATACTTTGGCCCTGTTCACATCTTGGATTAACACGCGCCTCGTGTAGCGCGTATTAAGGACGCATTCAGATTGTTTAGGCCACATTTGGAGGTGGTCTGGTGCTGCGTTCTCTCAGCAGTGTGAACGTGAATGTGTCCACATTTAAGCGCCGCCCACTCAACTGGTATACTTTGCATAAGCGGGGAAGTATATACTCTTAAGCTGGCTTTGTCCACTATGTCTGAAAACTTTGAAAAGCCCACAGAGACACATTATGAGCGCATCAAATGTCTTTGGGATTTGCTTGGCCTGGAACGCCAGTGTTGTTTTGATTTCTTCTTCTTTTTCTTTTTTTTTAAATTCACGGCAGACGAGGAAAAAGAAGTGCATTTATGTGCATACAGAGAGGCCGGAAAACAAGCGGTCGCTCGAGGAGATGCACGTGGAGACACATATTAATGCCAGGCGTGAACAAGACCTTTACATATCATACGTGCAATACTTGTAATTAAAAAGCTTTTTTTTTTTTAAAAACAACATTCACATTTGCATAATGTAGAGGTCAAGATCCCACCTTACCCGACTGATAAAAAAAACATCTAATTTAAAGATAAAAAATGAGCAAATTAAACAAATGTTCTCTTAAATATTAATACGAATGGCCTTTAAATTGTGTGTTTTATTTTCAAATAAGGACACAGCCGCTCTGACGTGAAGCTTCCCAAGAGTTGACGCTCCAATTGTGTTTTCCGGACAAAAACTAAAGAAGCAAATAACTGGATATAATGAGAATACACAACTTCGCGATTCTTATCTGCCCAAATGCATCGACTCCGAAGATTAGTTCGAGGCTAATCACAAACCGGGAGGTCTCAATACGCTGCCAATCTGTTCAAAATTCACTCAAAGTGTAACTCACACAAATCAGGCGCTTAATGAGCCGTTTGCTTCCCACATTTTTAGGAATATTAAAATATGCGTGTCTGGGTTTAGGACCTATAGTTGATTGTGTGTGTGTTTTCCGCGAGCGCTTACGTTCCGTCTTCTTTTCTGCGTGGGTGCTCACACCCAAACTTTGCATTCAAATGCAGTCTATGTTCCCCTTCACAAACTTTTCCCAAAGTTCTGACCCACTTTATGCCTTCTCTTTGCATATTGGTAAACATATTTATGAACATGTAACTTCTGTATAATCAGCTTCCTGAGTTTTACCCCCATAAGGTCATTTGCTGGCTGTCTTATCTCTATCTTTTAGAACAAAGGGGATGAGAGAGACTGATTAGGGCCTTCAGTTGTGTATTTATGTGTGTGTGTGTGTGCGTGCACGTGTTTGCCTGGGTATAAGCCTTCAAACTTTGTGTGTCTTTTGGTGTTTGTGTGCATATTTCAGTGTGTGTGCGTGCGTGTTCTCTCTCGTGGACCTCTGGGCCTTGAGTGTGTGTCAGCCTTGGACCAGAAACATGAAATTTGCATTCTTTAATTAACATCCAAGCATTCACTGGTGGTTGTAATTCCGAACTTGGGCTGCCGCTAGTTTTGGAAGCACAAAGACAAACAACCCTGGAGGGGATTTTCCGTTTTTTTTTTTTTTTCCCCACTTTCTCCCCCCTTTTTTCTGTCCTCTAATGGAAACGCTGTGAATAACTGGACTTGATTGGATGACATTTGAGTGAAAGTTAGAAGCAATTGTGCTAAAAAAAAAACAAAAAAAACACACACAACAACAACAAGCCACCAGACGGATCACCTTCAGTATTTTTTATTTTTGTTATTTTCTGCTGGAGGATAAAAAGCCCCTCGGACTAAATGTAATAGAAAAAAAAGTAGGATTTTTCTCCCTTTTGATGTGGGTGTGAATGCAAGGTGTCATGAGGTGTCAGGTTCGGTTAGTGGCGAGAGACGTATGCACGACTATGACTGTGTGGTTTTTCTTTTGTAATGACACAAAACAATAAACGCCTGCGGAAATGCGACTCCCATTTAATCTACGCTCGTTTTAACAAAAAGCCGGCTGCGTTTTAACTGCTGCTTGGATTCTCGGGTCAGCAGTGTAAAGCGTTTTCATTTTTTCATGTTCTCATCACGTATCCCACGCGTTCCTTTTGATACAATGCAGACATTTAGAAGCTTTAGAAGAAAGTGTATTTGCCTGTGTTGCATATGTTGGAAATATCACCAATTATGGAATGAATATGAAGAAACTATTCTGATTGAAATATTCCCTGGCCATGCTCACATGGATATGTTCTCTATGTTTAGGTCACTAAAAGAGAGATTTTCTTTCTTTTTTTTTACGGTTTTCAGCAAGCTATGATGGATCTTTCTTTTTTTTTTTTTTTTTTTGACAGAAATTAGAGACATCTTGTACCTTGGAACAACTCCTGAAAATGTCATGCATCTATCAGGAATAGTTGAAAAGTAATGAGTTACTGAACTTAGTGTCTTTTTCTGAACCACTCGTTTTTACAGTGAAATCAACGACACGCCCCGTTTTCAAAGCCCCCGCGTCTCAAATACTAATGAAGACATAAGGCCGACATTTTGTATGCCGTTTACTGGGACTAATGGCGTTATTTTCTGAAAGGGTGAAGCAAATCGGTGCATTTTCAGGAACATTTTTCGGAAATCTGGTGATTTTAGATGGATTGACCCCACTGCATCTGCTGCGTGCAACATTATCTGGTGTCTGCAGCTTAAAGTCCAACAGAAACGATGGTTTGTCTGAGCACTTGCAGCGGTTTGCAGTCATTTTTGCATTTTATTGTGTACAGAGATCGCGTGGACAGAATTTTTACTTTATTTACAATAGTTGCAGTCGTTTGCCGACAGTTCAACCAGTTTTCTTCCACTACTTTTGGTCATTTTTTTTGTGGAGTTTTGAGGAGAAATTTTGGAGCAAAGCAACAATTTCCTATTTTCATTTTGTTCATTGCTTCTCCGTTTTATTTGCCACTCGACCTTTGTGTTGTGCATGTGCGAAAGGGCAAGTATTGCTCGGTGCGCTCACACAGCAGCGTCATCGCGGAGCTTGAGGAGGAATCACCGCGGCCTGGCTTCAGCTTAGAAGTACCTGACACTGAGTAGCTCCACCGACAAAACGTAGGTTTTATCTCCGCGTATCGGCCGGGAGAACGTACAATCTCCCCCTGCCAAGACTGCACACGTAAATCGAAGAACAAAGCGAATGCATCGACCCCGACTCTGCTCATTTGGTCATGTTTAGATTAAAAAAAAAACGCATGCAAATGCATTCGTTGGACAGGGACGTTATGAGCCGAGCCAGTCGGATGAGAACTTTGAGAGGCTGCTCATGTGTCGTATAAACAAGAGTTTTTGCTCTGACAAGTAAAAAGATTGTCAGACCAGTGTTCAAGCTGCTCACGCTGTCTAAAATGATGCAGGCTGAAAAGTTCTTGAGTTGTTCTACACGTCATATTTGGCTGTATGTTTTATTTGCATACTTTGACTAAGTACCAAACTGCATTTCTCAACATAATGTGGACATCATCAGAAGAGGAACCACCACAGGCTTTTCCTGGTGTCGATTTGCCCAAACACAAACAAAACCTCAATGAATAAAAGCTCGGCAGCTGATGGGAGACAGACGAGCTGAAATAGCAGTCTTTGGGGTCACACCGGAGATGCTTTTCTGTCAATACGGCAGAATACACAACTGGGGGAGCAGATATTTCTATGCACATATGAGGATCAGATAGAGCCTTAGAGAACAATCGCACACGTAGAATGAAACTTTTTTTTTTCTTCTTCCTTTGAACATAAACAACACCGCGTTATATTCGTACAATACCTTCACCCAGTTGACCCTGTGGATAATAAGAAAAAAAAAAAGAAAAGCAAACCAAAGAGGTATCTGCATGCACGTGGAAGAAATAGCCCCTTTGTATCACTGAAAAGGTAGAAAAGCTCTCGTCTTTTCACTCAGCGTCTCTACGAGCAGCCTGAGGGGGATACAGCCTCCCTCATGTTATAAAAGATGGAAATCCAAGCCCCTTTTTCCTCACTTTAATTAAAGATCATTTATATTGTTTTAAGTACACAATAAAAATATATCCAGACAACGTATGGTCCACTAAAGCCGATGGTTATCGTTTGTCTCCTTCGGTACAGCCACGAGGCAAAACGAGCCCAACACTCAGTGAGCGGAGATGTGATATAATATGCATTGCTTTTACACTGGGTGACAATTTGTTTAAACAAATAACTTCCAGTGCAGTAGTTGTGAATCATTTGCATTAGTTTTAAATCTAAACGGTCACATGGGAATCTAACCGGAGTTTCACAGCAGCATTATTAAGGATGGCTGAATGCAGCTTCTTTACAGTGATTTAGTCATCCTCCATCCTACCTCATTGTACAAGCCTGTTGAAAACGCGTTAATGGGACGCTGCGACCTGTTTATTACGACCTGTTGTTTAGCAAACCTAAATCTTGCACTGTGACGTGTGGCGAAGTCCTTTTTTGGGAAGGTCGGGGTGGAGTTTAACACGGGATAGTCATGCTTCAGAATGAAAGTAAATGGTTTACCTCTGAACCATCTGTGTGTGGATCGTGTGACGTTCTTATTCAAACCTTTACCATGATCTCCCAACCATGACCAATTTGTGTATGTGCCCAAAGATAACCGGACCCACTTAACCAAACCTTAACTGTAGGATTAGGCTGATGGATCCATCTGGAAGTTGGATTTTCAGGATTTTTCGTGTGTGGTTCTGAAGCCGAGTAAACGTTAAGTCTGTGTGAAGCATAAATCCGCTCTCAGTTTCTACCTTTTCCAAATACATTTGCCTGAAGAGACTCTTAACAACTCATTCTACGCGAGTCATGTTTTTGCCTCTAAGACACGCGTTTCAAAACCTCTCCTAATAATCCATTTTTGTAAACATCAGATTTCCACAGATGGGAAATGTTTTATGTTCTGATCATATTGCCAACACGGTAGGATCTGTTTTGTGGTGCAGAGGGTCTCTCTCTCTCTCTTCTTCTTTCTCTTTATTCAATTAAAAAATTAGCCTGAAAGAACTTCACAATATGTCCTTTGACCCTCCCCCAAACATACACTTTTATCTCTCTTTCACCTCTGGTAGAGCTCTACATTTACGTTACATTTCAGACGAGTTTCTGACTGTAACTACTTCTTTTAGTTGAATTCAGTAATAGACACACACTCTTCATGTTGGCAGAGTTTGATATATATTAATGCAGCAACATAAGACTGTGTGAAGCGAGTGAACGCAGGATCTAAAGCAGATGGGCTTTGCTCCTTTTCATTGCCACACAGCTCACCCCACATCGTCCAATCCTACTCAATACCGTCATACCTTTATTGTTTTTTTTCCTATAACTACGCGGATGAGGACAGGAGATGAAGATGTTCTCACTGCATCCAGAATTAGTGCACGCGATCATCTGCCTATAAGGCCGGATTACAAGTTCTGAAGGAGCTCTCTCATCTGGCTAACAACCACTTTAATTTCCTTTCTTCTCACAAAAGATTAAAAAGTATTAAGACCAGAACATCAACCATAGCCTCCTTGAGACGTCGCGCCACTGGTAGGTTTAAATAACAATGCAATAAGGCAGATGTTTTATTTGCCATTCATGCACACTTGAGGTCCTTTATCTTGTGAGTCATTTGATTTTTGTGCTAATTTCCCTACAGGTGCTTGAGGTTTACCCATGACATTTTACGTGTTCATTTTACTCATTTGTTTTCTGGGTAAATGCTGCTGCCTGTGGTGGAGTTAATCCATCACATGCTGATATGAGTCATATGAGAAGGTACGCACAAAAGACATATTTCAGGCTGAAGGACGTGCTGCGTTTCACACTTATTTCTTGTTTCGGAAACAGGTAAAAGAACCTTCAACATAACATAAAAATCTACATCAGCAGCAAAGAGAAAATTAACCTGTTTTTTTTTTCTCCTTAATTGCAGACAGATTGAAATTTTGATCGACTGTACCTGTTTGCCATTACGTTGACACGTATCGTCATCATGTCCCTCTGCGCTGCGCTTCGTCATATTTTTTGCAATCGCAGTTTGGCAAGGACTATTACTCACACGTGTCCAGCGCAACTTGGTTTCTAAGGGCATTTTTGATGTTACTGGAGGCAATAATTGTACTCAATTAAGGATTTAAAATTGTTCTCAGAAGAATCCTCAAATAATGTGAACATGCGCTCTGAAAATAAATGTGAGTCATCCCGCTGTGTCAGACATATCTTCACTTAGCTTTAAACGCTGCAAGTTTTATGAACAGCATGCTACACAGTTATCATCTGCAAACAGCAGATTAATAAGTATGTCTATGTGTTTAGAAAACTACTTTCTGCCAGTTGTGTTGGAGCACTTCCAGGCTACCACCCGACTGTAACTGCGAGTGCATTATGTACATTTAATTTACATTTTTGTGTTTTAAAGCATGCGTCGATAGAAGATTTTCATTTCTGTGGCTTGACATGATAATAAACTTGTAAGTTGGGTCTAAGCAGACACGATGTCTCTGATAATGGAGCATCACTGCAGGAATAAAAACAACGGGTCCGGTAATAATGTGAAAATTGATTTACACATATTGTATTTGGGTAGATTTCCCATGGGTGAGTTTTAGACTTCCACTAACTGTGTGCAGCCTTAATAAAAAGCATCACCACATAAAACAGTCGTACACTGCGCCAGTGCAAATTCAAATTGGTTGCTGATTGTTCCTAATCATCCCCAACTGGTATGCATGGCTATAATAAAGGCTCAAGGAAATAAATACATATTTAAGAAAGGCTTACTTTGGATGCTGAGATACAAATTGTCATTCCCGATCCTACAGTATGTTTCAAAACAACTGCAATGATGAAACAAACTACCCAGAGTGCACTGTGCAGCACAGCACTAGAATTTCTGGATCCTGATGCTAAACGGGCAGTTTTCTGCAGGGAACCTACTTCGAACCCTGCTGCTGTTTCTGTTTTGTCCCCCCCTGCCTCCTTCACACAACTGATGTGGCCACTTCCACTGATTACAAGCGATGGTCATGTCATGGGAGAACACGTGGAATTGGAAATTAAAGAAGGGACGGAGAGGGACATCAGCGTCATGTTTTACACGTATGCGCGCAGGCATGTCACGCGTAAGGACGCATCTTCAGACGTTTAGAAGAAAAAAAAAAATCAGACGCTGTGTGAACTGAGAGAGATTCTAGTAAAAAAAAAAAAAAAATCTAAAGTAGAAAGGAGGTAGTGTGAAAAGGAAGCTTAGTAGGAGGATAAACAGAAAGGAGAAGTGTGTTTCTGTGCGTGTATGATAAAGTAGAGGCAGCAGAAGAGATGAAGGAGGGCAGAGTCAGCCTCGGCACGGAATGACGCACTACTAATGATGTAATATGTTCTTGCTGCTGCTGGTGGAGGCACAGGAAACTGGCACTAGCTTAAGGCTACAACCACCAGCCTGTCGTTCCTTCTGTGTCACTCCCTACCTCCCTCCCCCCTCCCCACCCCGCTCGTTGTTTTTGTTTTCCGATTTCTTTGACTCGAGGAAGTCAAGGGATGATTTTTCACATTTCCGAGTCAGCCTCGATTTTGCTCTGCCCTTCTTTCTGCGCGCTTGTAGCTAAACAACTATTTAATGAGCTTCATTTCGAATCTTGAAGACGTGCAATTTTAAGATACGTCCAATTAATAAAATAACAATACGTCTCTTGTGCGCGCGTGCTGCGCAGTCAGTGGAAGCAAAGGCTTTAAAAAGCGTGGCTTCGTTTAGACTGCCTGAAGATGAATTTGTAGTATTTTTTTCTGTGTATGTGTGATATAGGGCTGGATGATACGGAGGACAAACATCATATTTTGTTAAATTTCTGAAGTGGCTATGTTTAAATAAGGCTTAGTATTTAATGGAAATGGGGGGAAAAAAGCCCTATTTGATCTGAAAATGTATACGGTGTCGGCAACAACCAAAAATGTTAGAAGAAATAATAGAAGACAATAGGCTCTCCACTGTTTCAACAAACAAGCTACTACGGCTGCAACTAACGATCATTTTTATTGTTGATGATTTTTTTCAATTTATTCGAAAATATCAGAAAATGGTGATAAAAGTCCATCAGTGTTTCAAAACACTGGTCCACAACCCCCGAGACATTCAGTTTATTAGAGGAAATACATAAGAGAATATTCAAATTTGAGAAGCTGGAACTATCTTCTTCAATAACCAAGTAACTGAAGTTTCCAGACACGGTATCAATTGCGCAGTGAAGAGAGGTGAGACGTTGCGTAACAAGTATATGAAGGTTTTCCTGAACAAAATATCGGACGCAACTGTGCACACTTGCGTCACTGCAGCCAGTCCTCTCACCGATCCGTGGTGTTTCTGCAGTAAAGATGTCAGGAGATGATCTGAACTCGTTTTCAGTTCTCAGGATTTTACAACAGCAAGACACAACAACAACAACTCCTGCAGGTTGAAGGCATTTAGTGCTGCTAATGGATCGATATAAAAAGGACCCAAATACACTCGCTAGCTTGTTGATATTAATGCTACAAACGAACCACCGGGCGATGCTGTACACCGGTACTCGGCTCATTTACAATGAATGTACGTCTGTGAGCTGGAGAGAGCAGAAAAGGAAGGCCAGCGGCTT
>JAPQRN010000013.1:8094104-8111521 GCA_037367275.1 Coranthus polyacanthus
TACACCGGTACTCGGCTCATTTACAATGAATGTACGTCTGTGAGCTGGAGAGAGCAGAAAAGGAAGGCCAGCGGCTTAAAATAAAGTTTCGACTTGTACATAATGTTCACAGCATATTCATTTACTACATCCTTGAGCAAGATGCAATGCATTGAGAAGATTCAAGATATCGCCTGCCTCTAATACGAGCGAGCGTGTGATTTATCTTTATGGATAAATTCCAGCTCCGGTTTTGTCAGTAACTGTACCGTCACATAAATGAAATGCGCTTCGCTTCTTTTTAAAAAAAAATAACATTCATGTGTTTCTGTCATCATTTGAAATGTAATCAATAGCGGCTGCCGTCTGACGCTGACGAAGTTCCATTAGTAAACTTCCAGTTGTCACTTGTCAAATCTTAACTTTTTTTTTTTTGCTATTATGTCACAGTCATTCTGTGACATAAATGGAAGAGGATGTTTTCTGTGTTATCTCCGTCTCACACGGGGGAGAAATCTGATTGGCTATTTGGTGAACGAGCGTGACTGGTAACATAGCCATTCATGTCTTGGGAGATTACGGGACTTTCCAAAGTGTGCAAAAAAAAAAAAAAGGTTTGAGGTTGGCATCTTCAACGCTGTCACTCATTCAAATTCTTAGCAGCTGTATAGTAAGTTAAGCACTGAGTGAAGGTTATTATTTTGTCAAATATACATCAGTATTCAAGGCATGAGGTAAAATGAGCCGGACTAAAAATCGAAGGCGCAGAGGAGAGGGCAAAAAAAAAAAAAAATGTGTAGGGAGAGCAGGGGATTTGCAGGAAGTTTTCACTTGAAATCTGGAGATAAAGCCTTTCGATCTTGGGATTTGGCCCTTGAGAGCCATTGAGTTCTGTGCTGTGTAGGGGCCAGATTAAAAGGAGGGTCTGACTCAGAAGGCCAGCATGCTCAAACATGACTGTTGTTTGACTGGGCTTTTCGACTGTTGATCCCTGACACTGGAGCACAGCTTTCAGGTCTTATGCCTTTTCCATAAGCAAATTATCTTTGAATGATTAGTTGGTAGAGGTCGACCGATGGTGGATTTATAAAGGCCTGTGTAGTAACGATAGCTTGAGGCGGGAAATAAGATGAGAAACTGATTGAGTACTGAAAGTTAAAGTAATGAAAGCCTAAGTGAACACTTGATGTACACTGATTGTAAAAAATAATAAAAAAAACGAGATTCTGGGTGTGTTTTTATTCTTATTCTTCTTCTCAAAGTCAGTAATTCCAGTTGAAATGGCTATTAATTGCTACTGGACAATATATTTGTAAAATGTCCCATTGGTCCCAATTAATCAGCCAATACGACAGGATATGCACGTGGTATAATGTTATCATTTTAAGTTGTTTATTTACAAATCCTTTGTCTGAGAATAGCTTCCTTAGGTGTCATTGTTTCCGGTGGGACAAATATGAGTGCAACAGTCGTTGAATAACGTGTCCTGCCGAGGTAAAGATCTGCCGTTACTGTCCCGCCGCGTTGGTGCTGAATAAAGATAAACTGACTCGCTGATCACACACAGAGAGAGACTGGATAATGCGACCAACCAAGAAATCAGGGTTACAACATCAGAAGAGTCTGTTCCTGTTCAGATGTATTTCGCTCGACAAACTCCACTGCGGTGATGTTTGAATGAATTAGACGACATGTCGCTACCTTCAGTTGTGATGTTTTCATGGCATAATTTGCACAAAACCCTGCTCGGATCAGTGTTGCCGATCCATGCGCGTTCTTCTAGGAATTGAATCTTGGCCGCTTGTTTCGTTTGGGGAAAGTGGTGAAAGTTGCCCGTGTACACCAGTTAATGACAATAATTAACAATGAGAGAGAAAGAAAAGAGAACGCGCTGATCAGCTGCACCGTTCTCTCATGCGCGTAGACGACAGGAAATATTACGCATACTCGACATATGGTAATCGCTTATCTCTTATACAAAACAGTATCCTAATATCACTTCATGCATAATACTAAATATGCTTGAATAAATGTTGTGGAACACCAAGTATATATGGTCTACACAACTGTGAATATGAGGTTATTAATTTACTGATTGTAGCAAAACAATTACAGAGACGATATCTGATAGACTGCATGTGAAATATGATTTGTAACTGTGAATGAATCAGCAGCTTAGTCCTTTGAGGACACTGGAAGGGTAGGTAAAGCTGTACTTGTTGTGACAGACTTGTCTGTCGCTGCTTTTTACACAATTACTGCTCCATTTTCCAGCGGTTGCTAGGATACCCAAATCCAATAGTTTTGAGGTCAACTCCCTCATGTCTCATCTAGAAACAAACGGGACGAACGCTAGTAAATCAAAAATCTATCCCTAAATCCTCTATGACATCGTATCCCTGACTATCCGTTAATCCCCGGTTGTCACAGTCGAGGTAGATCAAAGTAAATAGGAGGCAATTGCCATGATGAAGTTTTGCCAGGAGCCGGCATGCGAACGGAGAGGGTCTACCGGTGCTCTGTTATCTGTCCGACTGCCCTTCAGCAAAGAAAGCGCTCTGTTACTGATCATAATATCAACTTTGAAATCTGACTTTTAAAACATTTCAGGAAAGCATACTGGGCCTTTTCATCCAGAGAAACTCTTTCTTGGAACACAGGAACGTAAACTCTCTTTGAAATAATAATAATAGTAATGACGCACCTCCGATTCTCCCACTATACATAGAATCTAACATACACCAACAGCAGGCTGGGCGTCCATTGTCCATGGACGTCCATGTCAGTCATTTGATAGATACAGGTGAAATAATACAGTATCAATTGCGACTGCAGGCGGACTTTGACTGCTCATTATCTTCATGAATGCATCACGCAGAGCTAATCATAGAGTGGTACACATTAATGTACACCACAATATAATGCATGACATGAGATATTACAAACATTACTGTGACTCATGTGCCTTTTACTATGAATAATTTGCATATTGTCTTGTGTGCTTAGAGCTGTTCAAATCTGCACTGTGTTAGCATCAATACAACGGTAAATTGAAATAAACCACCGTCTTAGATTCTCCAAATTACAGGTGAGGGTCAGAGTGACTGTGTCCTTGATGAAAGAGGGAATTCAATCTATCATGTACCACATGCTCTCCGGAAATGAGCATCAGGTAAATGACTGAAAAGTACGGGGAATGCAATGACTCAGCGGCAGGTAACCGTTTTCTTTTACTCGTGGGCTCAGCTGCGCTTAAGAGAGAGTTGTTATAGTTTGGAAATGTTCATTAGTCTTTATTTCTATATAGCCTTTCAGTTGGTTTTTATTGCGTTCAGTTTTAGGTCGTTTTAGTTTTATTTTGAGGAAATTATTAGTTTTAGTTTAGAAGTTAAACCCAGATGCTCACGGCTGATGGGTCCGTGAGCGTTTTCTAACCAGACGTAAACACGAACACACTATTTGTTCAGGTGAGTGAAATCCCGTGCAATACTCATGAAAAAACGTAAGTGAATTTCCATCAAAACACCAAAGCCTACAGTTAATTAATTCTTCTATGTCCATACCTTATGTTCACCATCAGTGAACAGTAACACAAACAATGTGGTTCATGTCTGAATCAGTCCATACTCTGGCTGTAAATACTACCAACATCACTAAAAGTGTATTAATCTGTGGTGGTGAAACTGTATCAGAAGCAAAGCCTACTGAGAGTTTGATGAGTAATATACAGTATAAAATATGGACTGAGTTTATTACCTCTGCCAAGGAGGTTCTGTTTTCATTACCATCTGTCTGTCACAGAGCAGGATTACACAAAAAAAACACTGCAACAATTTTAATAAACTTGGTGAAGGAGGAGGGCATGGGCCAAGGACAAACCCATAAAAATTTTGAAGCAGATCCATAAAAATGGGGTAAAGCCTGGATTTTTCTTTGGACCCTTTTCGTAACATGTCAACCTCGTGTATTTGATCGAATAACAGGACTGCAGGGCCTTGCCGGAAGTCTCTTGAATGTTATTCTAGCGTAGATTTGTGTCTTTTTTTTTTTTTTTTTTGTCTTGTCCTTCTTGGGAATGACGGGAGAAGATTATTCTCACCTTCTTACCTCTGATCAAATTTTACCAGCGGGGAAGCGTTTGCCGTGGTTGCACAGGGCGTGTTGCATTTGAATGTATCGTCATGTCTCTGCGGTGATCTCTCTCAGAACCAATTTTCTTCATACTGGCCATCGCACAAGTGCAAACAGAGAAAAAGGGATTTCCATAGCCAGTGCAAATGAAAGGAAGTAATCATCTTAAAACTCATAAAAGAAGCGTTTTCCCTTTGGGACTCTAACAGGAGACGTGTGTTTAAGGGCGGCTCTTTTTCTGTATGTGTGTATGTATGTATATGTGTGTATTGACCCCTGCTTTAGTGCGCACGTGCCTGCTCGCCCTCGTTCACGGCCACAGGATCCGGCTGTCTTGGGAAATCTGGTCCAAATTGAACTTTAAGCAGACCTGAGTGTGCTTAATGAGGTGCTGATCAGGAGTACAGGTCTGTAGCTAAAAGCCAAGACGGTGAAATGTTTTACCAACGTGACCAATATTGATGCACAGGATTATTCTGCTAAGGTGTCAGTCCGGTGTTGAAATGAGCAGTTCAAGTCCCGAGTGATGCGGGAAGTCAGAGTGATAAGCATGCCTCCCGTGCTTCCTTTGTTAATAAGCTGTGCGGAAAACATGTAAACCCCAGGAGATTAGATTAATGTTGGGGAAAAAGGATGGCATGCACATGCATATGACACCAAGTACTCATTATACTTCCAATGTCAGTGTCACGTTACGCACATCATGGCAGGTATCATATGTATATAAAAAACACAAATATATAATGCATTTTGTTTACAAACGTGCCTCTGTAAGGTATCATTAATCAAATTCTGTCGGTCTTGTTTCTCTCGCATCAGATGCAAATTTGGTAAGGTACGACTCCAGTCTAAATCGGTGGCAGAGGCTGTCAAGAAACTGCCAAAACAAACCAGAAATATATTAAGTGTTACGCCAGCGAACCAAATATTGAACAAGCGAAACAAACTGTAAACTTCTTCAAACTCATTCATAGGTCATATAAAAGCTCAGTCCGCACGTAGGCAGACATATTTGAAAAAGCCTGACCTCGCCAGCAAACAGACGTTTGTTTATGTACCTCTTGTGGTTTTCTGAGTAAATGTGTGAAAAGAAAAAAAAGAGAGTGACCTCAATAAATAAGGACCATCATTCAAAGTAGGCAACTTGGAGAAGGTAAATAAACGCTGTTTATTTCTGTAAAGTTCGTCATGTAACGCTAACACACTCCGGTGATACAAGCCAAAAAACTCCCAGTCCACACAGCAACACCGCAAACTAGTTCCTAAATGTCTCCACCCTGGAAGGAGTTTTCCAAACGTCTGTTTTCAGTGACCTAAAACTCAATGAAAGGTCAAAGAAAAAAGAAAATACGTGTGGATTAGGCCAAAATACAACAAAAAGAACAAAAAGCAGACTTCACGAACTAGAATAGAATAGAGAGAGACAAAAAAAAAAAAAGAAAGAAGGGCACAATCCCATCTTCTTCCTTGCCATTAACTGCTATACATTCTCTTTTACTTGGACTGACGCCGTCTTGCCATCTTTCTCTTTTTTCTCTTGTCCATTAAACTCAGTCATTCTGTCACTCTTCCTTTTATTCTGTCTCTCTGTCTTCCGGAAGACAGCCATTTGCTTCAGTTGAAGGGTCTTCACTTGGGCACAAAGAGAGAAAGAAACGAAATGTTCAAGAGCCTCAGCACAAAATCGTTCACTCACTTCCTTACTCCATTATCATCATTATCTTGCTGTTTTTCTTTCTTTTTTTTTCTTCTGGTTTTCACTTAGTATCACACTTTCACCTGAACTCAGCCAAATTTTAAGCATAACTGTTTAGACACTGATTATGTGGGAAAAAAAAGTGCAAGGGAATCTGCCACTGCCTCTGGCTGCACCGCTTTACACACTGCACATCATTATCAGCAGGAGTTCATGTGAGGCCAAAGAGGATTTCAGTTCTTGTATCTCTTCTGTTGAGTTATGGCGGTGAGGCACTGCTATCAGGCAATGCTGGTTAATTGTGTTTGACTATTGTAAAATACAGTCACGTTCCACAGTTGGCAAATTAGAAGATGTAAGGATGGAGGTGAAAGAGTCCCATCTCCTTTTATTCCGTAAGTTCAATTCAGAGTCGACCTGAAGGAAACTCTCACGCAATAATATTTTGCTAATTCTGTGTTAATGACACCCAGACCCAGCTTCTCAAATTGCAGACGGACGCAAACATGCATGGATTTGCATATGCAAAATATCAACCAGAAAGTGCACACACGCACACACACACACACACACAGAGAGAGCTGAAGTGTAACAATAAGTTTGGCTGGAGCTCAACAATCCATTATGCGCGGACTGACCCTGGAGGCACAGGCGCCCTTTCTTCCTCTTCGGTGGTGCCTGTATCTCACCGCCTGAGCCGAACTATGAAACGGCAAGACTTCACAAGTGGGGGAAAGAGTCACTTCAAAGGTTGGAGATGATTTCCTCAGATCTCCGCTCAGTGTGGTATCGTCACAACAAACACAGTTCAATTGTCTATGCGGTTAGACTTCACAGACTTTGACTCCGCTGCCTGGAACGCAGACAGGAAATGCAATAAGGTGAAGTCACTGAAAGGGCGTACTTAGTGATACCGAGTAAAGTTTGTTGAATAGTGCAAGAAGGAAAACATGACAGGTCTCTGTAACTATTTATAGCCTCATATTGGTATATTCTTCTTTGTAATTTTTTGTCAGTTGATTCTTTTCCCCACGAGTCGCGGAACTATACCCTTAAACCAAGCATTCCCCATTAATTCCCCTATTAACTCGGCCTCACAGTGTCTATATACACTGTAAAAGTAATGATCTATAAGACTATTATGGTAATCTTTTTTTAAATTAAGCAGATATGCATGAGATAAACTTAATCATGCCAATCATTTTGATCTTAAGATGAGTCCAACTGAGCTGCTGGACTCCTTCCCACACAGCCCATGTATTTGTAGGTGTGTTCAAGCAGCATTCAGCCACCTTTGAGTTTGAAAGAGGAACCATGTTAATAGTTGCACTTGGCTCCTGTTCCCCGTTTTCTGGCTTGTCCGTGATGTTCAGTGAGACACACAGAGAGCATCTTGTGAAAGGAGTCGACTGCTTATTATTATTTTTGGGCCATCGGGTGCCATCGGATGAAAATTTGAGCCTAATGTTTCACCTCTTCATCCATTTAATCACATGGGTGTATAGGCGTAACGCTGAAAACAAGTTATACTGAAGGCTCTAAGCAAAATGTCAAGCCTCTCTCTAAAAAATGACTTATCTTCCTATAAACACACTTAAACAACCTTTTTTATTGCCATACGTAGCATTTTTGAGGATGGTAGCCTTGGATTGGGTCCATGTTTGGGTCATGCTGTTCCAGTCTGTGTGTATTTTTCCACCTTCGGGATATTTGAACCTTGGCATTGTGTTTTGCTGAAAGTTGCTGATTGTTTCTCGCGCGGGGTCACGGAGGGAAATCACGGAAGAAGCTGAATTACATTATAGCTTATTTGGAAGCCATAAGGTTTCACGGGAGCCATCCATCAAATGTTTGAGGTATTTTATGGAGCTCATAAAGACGGTGATTCTGCAAACACTGCATAGTCTCCGCTTGGTTCCGCTGAGCAAATCAAGTACAGAACACGAATGCTCACCTCTTTGCATGGACCCGCAGGTCAGGGTGAAAGATCATTCTGGGAACCTGTGCCCTATGATTGCAACTGCAGTTTCACAAAGTAGCAAAACAGTTTTATATGCATATTCATGACTTAATTGACCCAAGTTGTCTGACAAGTTTTGCATATTTGCAATTTCATACGACCTCTGACTAAGTCCCACATTGTCCGTATTGTAGTATCTAAGCTTAAAAAGTGGCCTGGCTTCTACAAATTCAGAAAAAAAAAAAACCCACACAACCAAAAATCCTTCCCTGTTTTTGCCTAGTCTTCCTGGTAGCCTGTTGAGGCCTAGTACAGTTTTAGGCTGTGGAAGACGTGTGTTTTAATTATTCAATAAGGCTGGGTGACTTGGCCAAAAGCTCGATCTTTTTGTGGAAGAGCCACGACCCACGATGTGAATCCCAATTTCCCTCACCTCTTGTAAAATGTAGCCAAGTTACAGCCAAACTATAACAACTTTTCCCCGTTTCCCCGAGGCTTCTGGAGGGCATAGACTGTGTTGTGATGACGGTTTTTTGCTGTTATTCTTTGACTAAACAACTCAACTTTTGCAGCATTTAGGACCAGTGTTTTTGCAGTATTTAGATAATAGCTAGAAGAAACGCGAAACAAATCTGCTCATTGATGAAGTAGGCTTTATGTCCACATTTTCCAACTGCGTGCCAAACACTGACAGCTGCAGTGTTTGCTATTAATTACCTAGACTGGCAGGCTGCCATAATCTAATTTGTCTCGCCACAGCCTCATATATAATATATAAATATTTCTGCACTTCTCATAATAACATAAAACATCTCTGCTTCGGAAAAAACAACTGTATAAAACTAAGGTTACTGCACGTCGGAGTTCTGCAGCCACTGTCGCTCAAAGAGTTGCTGTAGTCGTCAGCGGCAGCAAAATAAGATGTTACACAAACTCCTGCAGGTTAAAGTGGGGGACTGAACCCTTAGTGCTGACAGACAATAAAGAACCACAATAAACTAACTCAGAGCAACATTAAGTCTACAAACAACCCATAATACAGTGCTCCGTATTTACACCGGTATCACACATCGGTGCATCTCTAATCTAGTGTCCGAACTGTGTTTATTTTTGTAGCTATAATTTACAGATTCATCCTGGTCGCTTCAGGAGAAAGTTTTATATTTAGTCTTGCGGCTGTGCGACCTTAAAAAGCACCACAAGTACATTTGGTCAAACCTGGGCAAATCCCACTAAACATTTTAATTATAATGCTTCATTTAGCAGAATGGAGCACAGTCATCTGAATACCTGTGTTACACTTAAAGATTTTATGTCAGCTGTGGGCTCTGACCCTTACTTACTCGTTTCAATAACATTTCATTTTTGAGCAGCTGCCTCGTCATTAAGCCCCCGTGTACAGCAAACTTATCTAGTATGTTTTTAAAAATAATCACAGACTTTCAGAAAGTCATAACTGGGGGGGGGGGGATGGTGCCTTGTGTACCGAGGTGCTTATTAGTAATGGGGCATGTCCTCAAGTGCACTCGGCAACAAAAAGACACAAGCTGAGTCATCCACCACACGTCCTAATGGCGCTGCGTGATACATGACATGAGAGTGGGCAGCCTTTCACACTTTGTACTTTTTTATGCCTTTGGATGGCTTTACATCACGTCCCGGTGCAAGTTAGCACATTTACAACTATTATCCCCTTCATCTTAATAAAAATTTCAATTACGGGACAGAGATGGGGACAGATAAATGGACCGTGGACATGAAATACTGTACGCTCGTATTCTGAGAAGAGAAAAAAAAAAAAAAAAAAAAAAAATACAGAGGGGAAACAGAGGCAGAGGTGATTCACGTGCAGTGAGTCTGCGGTCATGACAGGTATTTGGATTTTATTCATTCGGAAAATAAACACATGCGCATACACGTCATTCCAAGATGTTTGTCTTGTTGTTTTTTTTCTCCCCCCCCCCTTAATACACAAGTGTGTTTAAGCTGCATCCTTGTTAATGAAAGCCACGTAAATGATGTGGAACAGAACCACTTATGATGCCAAACGAAACTTCTCATAAATTTAAAAGCAATTGAGGATTGCGTGGTGTAAATAAACAGATCCATATTTGGGAGGGCTCCTGCGTCAGAACTGATATAGTGTAAACAGTGCATTGTTTTATCGCTCTGTCAGATTTAGAGCTTTCTTTTTTCAATTCCTCTACTGTCTGTTTCAATTTAAACGTTTGCTAATCAAACCTCGCACAGAAACATGTACAGTAACAGTACAGTAGTAGAATAGGCTTTTCTGGAGAGATTGCTCTCACAGCTATGTGCTTTTCTGCTGCATGAAAAGAGGATATTTGGCAAAATGAAGGAGTTAGCTCACACTAAAACCCAAATAGCTTTGACAAATAGCAGTTTTGTAGTGCAACTAAACATGGCAAGCATGAAGCCCTGGGATAGGACTTTAAATCTTAATGTTCAAAAAGTGGAAAGATATTGCCGGCTCAAAGAATGCTTTTAAGTGGAGCTGACACAATAACGTCGTAAATCTGTAAAGGCCGTATGGCATACCAACTAGGACGTCTCCACGTAGGAACAGGAATGAGTTGGAAAAAATGAACACAAAAAAGCCAGTGCGTTTGAGACATCTTATTTAGATTCCCAGTAGGAGTAAAGAAGCACAAAACAGCAGAATATCCAATACCCTATTGCATATATACTCCAGGACCTAATGGTGATTACCAGATCAAAGGTCTAAGTCAAACAGAGTATATTAGAGATACTTAAAATATGAGCATGACACATTTTTTCCCCCAAAACCTTCACAGATACAAAGCAATTGGGAAAATTCACCTTCAATAAACAGTAAAATATTAAGGAAATACAAAGAAAATATTAACATTATCAAACATATTTTATTCTCTTTACTGACACAGGGAAGACGTGCAACAAGGCCAGTAAAACAGATTTCCTGCCACAGAAAAGAGTAATCCACTCACATCAAACATACAAGCGTTCACCTGGCCGTATTAGTATTGTGTTTCCAAAGGTGAAGCCCCATAGAGAATCAGTTTACAGGCGGCTGTATAACATATTCATCGATTCCACTGTCCTTGAGAATATTTCTAGAAATGTCAGAAGGTTGTGACTGACAGAAGCCATGTTTAGAAAAAATAAAAAATAAATCATCTATGTACCCGTGTACCACAAAGCAAAATTGTACATGCTCTCTCGTTTAGAATTTCCATTTTCCCTTCACACATTTTACTACAATGCTTAAAGCTGATGTAACAAATCTCTTTATCCCCGCCGCTGTCTTTACAAACATAATCTCCAATTTAGCGAGGAAATCATTCATTATACTGGCCAAGGTTATTTCAGATCTTGTGCTTATCAGTTTAGAACGTCCACACTGTTTGAACAAGTTCCACATTATGTTTTTGGTAGAAGTTAACTTCACGTCTTCTGTCGCACCGCATCCACCCATTGCTCGTGTACTTTCTCAAGTGTCGTGAGTCGCGGTATCGACGCCGTTTTTACTCGGTCTCAATCTCCGACAAGGAGGACTCTGGGTTTCATTTCGAGGCCAGAAGTGCAGGGATGTCACTAAACTGCCTGTGCTTTTTTTTTAGCATATGTTGAGGAACGTAGCTTGTTCCTGAATTACAGTTTTTGCAGATTACATAACGTTTGACCTGGTCTAACCCTGGTGCTACACGTGTCGTCTCTGTGGCTCAATCACGCACTCTTACAGTGTTTGTTATCTCAGTATTATGGTTGGATATTAACTGGCCACATCATACCAGTTGCCATAGTGCTCTTGCTGATCTGATCTTGGACTTGACTCAGTCTTGTCAGGCCTTGGTCTTAAGGTGTGTTTCCATTCAGCTTGTTTTTATTCACATTTACACATAAAAAAACCCAGATGGAGGAGCTGAAAATTTAAAAAAAAAAACTTTGAAATATTGCAAAAAAAGTTTTTACGCTTGAGAAGTAGGCGTATTGATAAAAGCTAAACAGGTTTAGTGAACAATCGTGTGTTTGCATGTGTGGAGCTTTGAGGAAACTGAAACAGATGCTTGAATTAAACAACACAGAAATACCACATTAGATGGAAAACAGTAATGAAATGCCGCCATGTATGAACAGCCCTAGAAAGAAATGTTAAAGGCTTGCATAAATGCGCATTTTCTTTTGCTGATTTGCTAACATTTGGATGGAAACCCACCTACAGTCATGACTCGGCCCCAGTTTAGCTGGTCTTGACGACAGCACTACTAAAACCCCATCATATTGAATGCAGGTGTGCACCAAAGCCATTACAATCTGTCACGGTGCCGTTCAACTTTCTCCATGTCTATTACGCCTGTGTCTTACGGCTGCCTTGCTCCGCTGCTGCTCACTCACTTTGTTCGCATCGCCAGCGCGTTACAGTGAGTTTCCCCTTGATAATGGCCATCACTGTGATCTCGTTTCAAAATAAATTTAATTTAAAAGAAAAATGAATTCGTACAATGAGTTTAAACAAGTCACGTGGTTTTTCTTCACCCTTGAAGCAACATAGAGAACAAAGAAAGAGAGAGAGAGAGAGAGAGAGAGAGAGTCTGGGAAGATTGTTTTTTTTTCGTGTCCCATATCTTACACAGATATACTAGACATTCAAACTACAGTGAAAGTTGATAGTTCTGTAAAATATCGCCAATATACCAATTTGACCATCAACAGATCTTTTCACTGTCTATTTTTCGTCCAAGCCGCCGTCCTCATGTATGAAAAATGAGGCGCAAGGCGCTGCTATGCACAGGTGATCTCAGCTCAGCTCATCTCGTCTCGTCTCAGGTCATAGGTTCTTTGAGTTGCTGTTCTGAAGTTTTCAATCATAGGACTCGACATGCATTGTATACGACGTCTTGCCCATGGCCAAGGCCCTTGGTAGATACTCAAAATCCATTGTTAGTGTTGTTTGTTTGCATTTTTAAAGAGGTGTTATTATGTCTAGCTTATCCTTTTCTGCTGCTGCTGCTGAAACACAATGGTTGAAAACCTCAGATTTGTATAATACTCAATATTTCTCAATGTCATCAATTTCATAATTTCAGTGTCCTTGAGGAATAGTTTGAAGTTATAATGACAACTGTGAGCCTCCAGCTCTACTACACTACTATACAATATCAACTGGTTGGAAAGATACCAGGGCTTGGTTTATAAAGAACAATAAACATTTTGCATAGATGGATTTGACCTTAAAACCACAAATAACCTTTTATGGTTAAATAATCTGTAAGTTTCTTGTTTGTAACCATTCACCTTATTAATGTGCGCTGGCTTTCACAATGTTTAAGCAAAATAAAGAAAATGATCAAAAGAAAACATTAAATCAGAGAAGACAGATGCGATATTCGTCTTGATACGTCTCGTTACAGATTTTATGTCGTTTTCATCTTGTTGTGTTTGTTAGGTCTTAAACAAACATTTTAAAACCACAAATAACCTTCTGCTTTCTCCAACTTTCACTCAAGACCAAACATGAGCCTTTAAACTGGGAAAACAATGTGTCTTTTCATGTATCATGGTCATTATCTGTACGGACTACTATCCTTCTTGAAGAAATACCCAGTAAAAGGAACAATGAAACTCGCCCATGTCCTGGTACCAAGGCAGCTCTTCGCTCCGGACAGCACATGTCAGTGTGTCTTGACACCAACACTGTGACTTTTGACTTATGTAATCCAAGACAAGCCCCCCTCTCCCGCTCTCTCTTGCTTCCTCACCGGCTTCCCCCTGAGGCGATGTGGAGACAGTGCTTGTGCAGTTCCAGCTTTACTGCCCGTCACTGTGTAACAGGCCCCGAGATCCGTCAGCGAGACCGGGATCTAGGCCGTAATGAGCAGACAGTGGCCTCACATTAACACTGACGCTAATGGATTTCTACAGTTCAGGAGCAGGACGCCGTCCCTGTGGTCTTAATTCAAATGGGGATTAGCAACAGGAGAGAGAGCGGTGCATGAAGAAAGGGAGAGTGTGAGGGGAAGAGACAAAGTCCCATGGACAGACAAGTTGGTCTGGTGGTAGTTTCTCATCAGATTGTAGTTTAGTCTGAAAAATATGCTTTTTTAATTTACGGGAACAGGAGGCAGGAATAAAGATTTAAACTTACCATTTCCTCCTCCTTCCAGTGATATCCCCTGACTTATTTATTTTCTTCTTTAGTTTTCTTCTTTATTTTTTAAAATGACAGGTCCAGACGTCTCCCGCTGACGTTGGGTAAGACATGCTGACTGTTGAAGCGAAGCCTAATATTCATTTAATTGTCATGCTCAAATGTTCCATCATACAACAAAGGCGTTACTCAGAATAACTTTAGTATTGATTTGTAGAGTATATTCTCAAGTCTTTAAAACATATTAAATGTATTTAACCCACCTACGTGTCTGGAAACACCTGTTAAATCTGGGCATCCTGGGGTAGATTTTCTACAGCCTGAAAACACCAGCAAGGAGTAGATGCAGAAGTCTGTTGTCCTCTCAGACCACTTGAATGACAATATGCTGGAAGGTAATTATGGAATTTTTGCCCAGTGATGCTAGAAAACTATCAAGCACTGCAGCTTTAATTAAGCTTTTCTGTGAATGTGCCACCAATAGTAAAACATCCCAGATGAAGCTGGCTGCATACGGTCTGACTAAATTATCACACTTTGCGGCCTTATTAACCTCCCGGTTCAACAAGAAGTGTGACCACAGCATTTGCCACATTACCTGCGGTGTTTGATCGTTCACTGATTTTCTCATGCTGTTTTGTGTACCACATGCACCCATTTAAAGTGGGTTTCCTTCTCCCCCCGTTGCCACGAACCATGCAACTCGCTGACACTACTTTCCAGAGTAGCAGCAGTTCTTTGACCTTATCCCTGCCTTATACACCACAGCAGCTCCGAACTTAAAATAGCAGATTTGGAGTTTGCTGTGGAAATTTATCGAGGTTGGCAAAGGTGGCAAAAAATACAAAGTTGTGCAGAAAATGTTTCCAAGGGTCATGCCTCATACAGTACGACCGACAATGCAGATGTAACTAAGAATGTGCTTTAACGGCGAAAGTTAATTTCTTGTTTTATAATATCTATATAAGACCCAAAGTCCAACCTGAAGTTTTCTCCATAAAAAAGATATTTCTCAGTACGTAAGAATACTGAGTGAGTTTCATTGCCTACAGTCCGCCAAGAGGACTGCTAACCGTCCGCCATCCTGACTGTCATTGTGAGCTGATGGTCTCCATGCATGCTCATTCATTCATAAATGGCACCTTTTTAAGACTAATCTTGAGGGCAGTTCGGTCAAAAATGTTTTTTTTGCTGCTGGGCTGATTACAGACAAAATTCCAGTTAACTAAGTCAAGTTTTGACAACAGGGTCGAGAGTGTGGTCTGTATTTACCCCCAACAACATGCATTTCATTGGAACATACAGCTGATGAGCTGACTGGAAGAGCACTCAGAGAGCACGTACCTCCGCCAAGGCCCCACAGTCCTGTAATTCAAACGGCCGATCTTAGTGTGAGAAAGTGAGAGAGGAAAAGAAAAACAGCAACAAAAACATAACCCACCTCCTTGGCGGAGGTAATGAAGTAGATGGAACAGGGAGTGGGGGGTGTTGCTACCGCTTTCATGCCCATTCGGTGGCTGATAAAATTATTCAGCATGAATTGTTGATGTCTTGGATAATTGCATGTTTCCATGGATACAGTCCCCTGAATATGGCCTGCTCTCGGAGAGGAGATGGGAGAGATGGGAGGCGGCGTTGGCGAGATTAAACAAGCGGAGAACATGGGAAACTTTGCACAGCTGGTTCAGTGACGGACGCTAACGGTGAGCCGCTGCTCCAGAATAGCAGCATTAGCAACTCTGCCAAAGTGCTCCTCTGCATCTGCACCTCATTTCCTGATTCATTACTTAAAGCTGGCATGTCAGCACAAGAAATCATACTGTATACAGTACTGCAAAATCAAACTGTGACACACATGGACTTAAATATTTACTCGTACCTAAATCTACTACACTTCATCAAGTGGATGCGGCTACTGTATATTAAGTCTTTAGCACATTTTAATACGACAAGAGACTGCAAATGGCACAGTCGGACAAGATAAAAAGGAGGATTCATTTTGGTTGTGTATGAGCTTTCACCTTGGCTTCAATGCACAGCAAATGTGTCCAGAATAAACTAAAGAACCGGATCTTTCTGTGCTGAAACAGTTCATTCCACATGCTACATAATAGTTACAATAATGTAGCCTCTGCAGAGATACGTGCAGGCAAAGCCATTAATTTCCAATGTGCAATTAGTAATATGCTGCATCTCTTAATTAGCCACCGAAGGCTTAAAATGCTGACTTGTCTTTATCTACCCTATTGCACTTATTCTTTGTGTAACTGCATTACTATCTCCTTCGTGCTTTTTAAGTCAGTGTATTAGTCATGATAAGGTCTTTTGTGTTACCTGTAATAACATTATCCCGATTAATTTACCCGTTTTTCTACCTGCATTTATTCACAAAAGGAGGAGGAAAATATTAGCATGGACACATCTTGAGTTACAACAGCTTTAATGTGGTTGAAAGGACAGAATCTAACAAGGGTTATAAAATACAGAAGGACAGTATAGACAGAAAAAGAGCAAAAGAGATGGGTCTCTGAGCTCAGCTAGTTAGTTCCAAATGCATCAATGGGCCCTCCTCTTGACTCAGGTGGTAAATTAAGGGGCAGGGCCCATTTTGCTCAGTGGGAGCCTTAACAGGAATTCTCTCATGCGTGGAACTGAGCAGCCTGATGGGTTTTCAGCCTCAAACCGTCAAAGCATCGGTGAGGCGGTGGTGTGGGAGGGTCGACCTTTTTTCTATGCAATGCAAATTGAAGGAAAAGGAAAAAGTGTGTGCGTGTGCCGGAAACCCGACCCACTGAACCTGTCGGGTGAAAAGTGTGTGTTTGTGCCAGCGTGGGTTGTGGGGAAACCGTTTACAGGCCAAAGTGACACAGAATTTTCCTGCAGACGTATGAGTAGATACTAACACTTCTATTATGGATTGTTTTGTTTTTTTTTTTTTTCTCTTCACTTTATGATGAGAAGAAAAATTAAATCTCTTGACCAGAAGTCACACTATCTTGTATCCATGTGCCTTATTGGTCTGCAAAAGTTAAACACTGCAAGTGTTTAAGTAATGTTATAATACTTCATGAATCTAATAATAGCAGTGAAAAAGAAAAGAAAAAAAAAAATCTCATAAAATCAGATTGTGTTTCCTTATGAGTTCCATTGGCGGTGGAATTTATCCAACAGCTGGGACCCGTTGAATGAAACCTGCAAGGACTCATTTGTGTTGAATATCAATTCAATGCTCAAATGCATTTCTGAAAGTAGGGGCAATTAACAGGCTAATTATCAGGACCGTGGAGAACATTCTAATCAGGGGAAAGAGCTTAAGTGAAATAGTGTTGTCAACACTGACTTACAGAGAAAGAGAGAGAGAGAGAGAAGGAAATGCCTTTGACTATTTTAACCCAGACTTGGCCTTTGTCAGAAACTTGTGAAAGTGATTAAGTTACTTTTAAAATGTTAGCAGGTCTGCGCAAAAAGGCCAATCACAGTGGCTGCGGTTACATGGATAATGT
>JAPQRN010000013.1:8113328-8125253 GCA_037367275.1 Coranthus polyacanthus
CTTCATCTCCCTAAAATTTCTGCAGATAATTAAGCACCGGGGGACACAATTAAGCGGACAGGTATATGTGCCTTTGAGTTAATTGACTGATTTAAAGGGGTAAGTGTACAGAATGGCGTGATCTGCCTTCTTACGCGCAGTCGGTAGCTGTCCACGTTGGGAAAATCGTTCATCTTTTGATGGTACGTCGACTTGTTGTCAGTCCAGAGGAGTAAACAGAAGTTAGACATACCTGGTAATCAGATGGCAGCGTACTCACATATGCATTCAGAATGATTCTCCTTTCCTAAAGCGTGGATATTAACAATGCAAATTTTCCACTGTTATACTCCGGAGCTAAAAAGTGTATTCATTTACAATGCAAATGTAAGGTATAAATTATAAAAAAAAAAAAAGGGTGCGTGACATTAGTTCAGAATTAATGAAATCCACTGTACATCGCATTATCTTAAACAATACAATTTACAGTTTATTTGCATTTTGCTGCTTTTGGAGTTAATACAGACAACGCTTCAAGTTTTAACGTGACTCGTTTTGCAGCTCAGACATCGTTTCCTTTCTCAGTATACAGTATCTGCATATCAGTTCTGTTTGCAAAGTGCAGAGCCGAGAGGAAGGCTGAAACGACAGCGTGAGAGGCGCGCTTCGTTTCATTATTTTTACTAAAAGCTCACAGGTTGCATAGCAATAGCATTTCTATTTGATCTCGCATTGATTTCACGGTTTCTCTTAATGCTCAGTAATATTGATTGTGAATTTTTAATGAGCCCAGATAACATCAGGGTAAACAAACAAGCTTTTCGGCAATGAAAATACAATTACAGGTCCATCATGGAGCCTTATTCGCCGTGTTTGTTTCCATCTACAAATCCCCGAGTCATTAAGAGACTGCGGGGAGAAGGGAAAGATGTACTTTGTTTGACTAAAGTCGCTATCGGGCCTGCATATGAATAAGTCTCTTTCTATCCAGATCAGCATGCCACTTGGACGCCCCCATCGCTGTCTCATCAGCATTCAAATAAAGTGAGTCAGACACTTCCTAGTATAGAAAACTGTCTGTAACACTTAATGTCATTAAGGAAACAGATCTGACAATGAGGGCATGTTTGCACACAGATACTGAAAGAACTATTTGAGAGTCTGTAAAAGTCTATATTAAGATAGGGAAGTGTAAACAAGTTGTCTACACATTAATAAGACATCCTCCCTTCGCTTTTCTCTTCACTTCTCTTGGTAAGATCGTCCTTTCCATTTGAAGCCGCTGCCGTGCATTGCGGCGCTACAAGACGTATCCCCAGTGTGAACGTTGATAAAAGTGGCAGAAATTAAGCTGACGCGTCGTAATACCGGCCGCCGACTGTGAAACGCTTCCATTCGTGAGCAAAAGAAGCAGACACATGCTTGTCTGGTAATTGATTATATAGCTGTTTATTAAGGCACTTGTGCAATAACACATCTGGTATCCCGGGAGCGTGACTACTATTCAATCAAGTGTACATCCTGCAGCTTCCAAATCGGGACAGAACGAGTTTTACGCACAGCCCTAATCTCCCGAGTTTATTTAACTTGGAATCATTCTTTATGAGCTTTGAGAAGTTCATGTTTTTCCGTTAGGTGGTTTCACGTTTAATATATTCGTGAAGATGAAGAGAGTCTTGGATCTGTGCTACACTATTAAACTTTCTTATTTTATGCATTTTCTCTTCTTTGCCAACATCCCAAGGATAATATGGCTTGTACCCATTTGAATAATTGCTGCATATACTTGGGGTCTATACAGAGCTTTGGTGACAGTGTTTTCATAAAGTGTTGGATTTATTTCAAAAGAAAATATCACTCAATTTATTACTCCTCAGATGCTATCCTTATGGGCAAGGACAGTATAATAATTAGCCGTGAATATAAAAATGCCATCCTTAACCTAGAAACTAAATTAAGACTATAACCTATCACGGAATGAGGAACGACTATTGTGCGCATTACGAATGGAAATTAAGCTTTTTTTTTTTTTGTCTCGGGTTTTGGTGAATTTTCACATAAGAGTGTAGTGACGGGAGCGACGAGGTGGACGCCAAACTTAGTCCGTGTTCAGGATGCGTTTCTTTATTTAAGGGAAAAGAAACTCGCTCTGAGGCCAAAGATTATGTATAATAAAGAGCGGTTGATTTCCATGTTAATGCCTTTCTTTCTTTTTTAAATAAATGTTCCCTGAAATGAAGGTAGTGGAGCATACAAAAGGAAGAAAGACAACTTGACCCTGACACTGAACAGTTTTAAATTTGACGATGGTACTATTTGACCCTGACCTTAAACAATACTGAAATTTTAACAGTATTAGTTTCTTACTTGAGTCTGACCTCTGTCGAAAGACTTTTTTCCCCCCCACTGTTTTAAAGTTGATTTTGGAACTCCAACCTTTTCATCCAGAAGACCACGCTGAATACTGTGATTTAATCGGATACTTTACCTAATTACAGTAGTTTGCAGTCGGCATTCGGGCGATATTCTAAACACAATCCCCTCGTCTGTCTCCTCTCCGCTCTGAAGCCAAAACTAAAGTAAGTCTTTTAACTCCTCAAATTATGCTCAAGCGGCGAGGTGATCTGGAAACGTACAACGTCTTCGCCGAGCTTTTAGAGTCTGGACCTCGGACTCGCTGAAACGCAGAGGATTTTGACTGACTCTGATTTTATGGCCTCTGATTTGATCAAAACCTTCAGTTTTCAGGCTGCTATAGACCTGACTGATTCTGCTTGATGGACTACAACACCGAGTCTGGAGATAGTTTGGACTGTTTCTACTCCTGTGGAAGGAATTTCCTGAGTTGTAGTTACTCACTGAAATCCCCCAGGTTTCGTATCACATTTAATACAGTGGAGGTGTATTAAAAAATACAGGAGTTGATTTAAGATCTTCATCGACTTGCTGCGTGATGAGTTCATTAAGTAGAGTCCGAGGCAGGTATTATGGATTTTTTTTTTTTTTTTTTTTGACTCCAGCCCTTTGGTTCGTCTTAAATTTTGAACCAAAGCAGTGCAGAAGTCTTTAACATGTATGGCCTCGGGCTCTGATAGAATATCAAGAGCAGCAGAAGCAGCTGACATTCTTAAATAAAGGATGCGAATATAGCTTTTTAACCTTGCTTTGAGCTATAGAACAGACAAAAAGAATGCATTTCTTTTTCCCTCTGTCTCTTTGTGTTTAATATATAATTATTCATCTGTGCTTTGTGTTATTGCGGCCATTGTACTGAGACTATATATACTGTATATACATATATATACTATCTACTGCACTGTGATATATAGCTCCCAATCTCCAACACACTCAAATTATACACCTCTGCAGTGTTTTTTTTAATTTATTTTTTATTCCCCTCACCTTACCAAGAGAAAACATACTTTAGTATCAATATTTTTATTTTTTTCTCCTTAACAATAGAAACAGTTATTGCTCTCACTATGTGGGGTTGTTTCAGTTTTACAGCTTTTGAGAGCAGGAATACTTTAATAGCTGCAGGCTAAAACATTTCAGGTAGAAATGTCGAATCCGTCTTCCATTCCTCTTTACAAATAATCATAGATGCCTCATTTAAGCTAAACACCTTCATTACAGCGCTACTTGGAAATGGGTTGTGATTCATAGCGGCGTTTAGCGTTTATTAATACGACTGCAAGAGACTAATACAAGATGCTCCGAGTGGGATGTGTATAATTAAGTAAGCATGTGTGGAACTTGGTGTGATTCATGTTTGCTCAAGTTGCAGAGGCTTCAAGAGGTATTGATTAAGAAAGTACCAACAAAGTACTCAAACCCCATTTTGAGAAACACTTCAGTATTTCATCTTAGGTTGAAGAAGAGGGTGTGTTGTAGTTTGCACAGTGATGAAACTGTTTTGGAGCCAGACAGTAACGTTTAGTATTTCAACCTTATTTTAAAAACAGACTCAACAGTGTTTACTAGAAGGTAGAGCTGTGCATATTATTTATGCCAAGCCTCTTCACTAGAGGAATGACAAGAAAATAGAATGAGACCTACCGAATGTGCTTCTGGTATTTTGTTCTGCATGTATCTAAAACCAGACATGATTATTTGGAGACCTAATGTGATTAACTTGTGAGAATGTAAACCTCCGTGGACCTTGAAGAGGAAGAGCTGAATCAGCTGTAATCGGATGTTTTTAGGAAAAAAAAAAAAAAAATGTTATGCATGAATCCTCCTCCTCTTCTGGTCTTTGAATGAGAGTGAGGGAGTAAGATCACACTTGTGTGGGTTACTTTTATTAACTGAGCCAAGAGAGGGAAAAAGGAAGCAGTGTTTGGTTATTTTCTGCTCTTGAACTATATAGACTTGCTTGCCTACGTTTCAAGCAGACCCGTGTGTGCCATTAGCATAGCATTGTGCTTTACTATGGGGGTTTGGCAGGGTTTTACCCAGATTTAAATGTCAACAGACTGATAGGACAAAAAGTGAGTTCGTGGTTAGAGCTTTACAAACATCAATGCTGATTTTTTGGCATGCAGCGCCGCACTTAAGTAGGCTACGCTCGAAACGTAGCGCTCCTGGGCAGGTTGAAGTCGCAGGGTGTGTCTGAATCACGCAACTCTGGAGTGTTCGATCCTTAGTTTGATTAATTGGGCCGGTAGAAACCCCAGTCGACGCGGGATGCGCATGCTGCCGAGGTGCAGGTCTCTGTGGTCCTGACATTCAACACTCCTTGCTACTTTTACTTAAGAATATGGCAGCATTTTATACCAAGAGGCAGATCTTAATAAAACAGACAGCCTAAACAGTTGCACATATTCTGGTGCTTTTTCTTGATTATTTTGTATTTGTTACAGCCAAACATAATCATACACTTACAATATGGTCCTGATCACTAGAAATGCCAGAATTCTGTAACTACTAGATCTGCTGCAAGTGGTCATTTTGGCTTTGAGTTGTATCTCACGATAAATACCCAATTGAGATGTTTATGCGTTATTGTGTTAGGGTATCTTTAGGTACGTTAAAGTACATTGAAACGACTTTTATTATTCATATACTTGCATAGTAAACCATAATACATACAGATACGTTTTTTAGAAGGGTTTATTACCAGCAGAACTGTAGTTTTTTTATTGAACAAAGTTATTACACGTATACATTTCAAAAAGGTCATTTTACTGCCCCGGCTGCCCTAGTGTTAAAGTGTTATTTACAATGTTTGGTTCATTTGCATGGGTGTAGTGTAAACCTAAAGACTGACTCAACAGAAAAAAACTAAATGTAATGAATTAATACCAAGTCAGCAGAGCCAAAGTAACTCTTTTTTTTTCTGGATGAATTGTGAGATACTGCAGCTACTCGCTGAGGGCAAGAAGTAAGGCAGCAAACTGGCTTCACTGCAACTGGGATTGTTGTGCAAATAAGTAAAGCATTTGCCATTCTAAGGGATATAGTTTACAGTAAGTTTTCCACCGACATAAGGCATTGTGTCAGTCCATTCCAGATCTCGGACAAATGGCGCATATAATCATTTTCTTGTGGCGTCCAGCGTTAAGGATGCTTTGCCCATATTGTATGGAGTTGTATTCTACGACTTCATCACCAGATGCCACTAAATATCAAACGCTGAACCTTTAAGCCTTTGAGTTTTGCAGCTCAGTTAGTTGGGGATTAGCTCGCTGCTTACGACGCAAGCTTGGAAAAGTTTTAGAATCCGTCACTGCTGCTTGAACACATCTTGATAAACTTTACAATATACTAAACAGAAATGCAGGTCACTCAACGGCACTAATGTGTCTGTAACACTAAAATTAAATAAGCCTCAACACATAGCCTACTTAGTGTTTTGACAGACACAGTGGTGCAAACAGCTCTGGGGTACTTTTGGAAACAACAGACTTCGGCACTATCTGTACTGCACGACTGAACCAACTACCCCTTTCGCTGTTATTTTTCATGCCTTGCCAGCTTGCTCCAGTCCTCATTGGAGACAAGGCTGCACAGCTTTAGCCCCCCTCTCCTACCACTCTATTTTCCCTTACACAACATTCAGTGTTTTGCTAGCACTGCAATAATGAACGAACAGGGGGGGTGGCGGTGGTGGTGGGGAGCGGATACTGATTTCCCAAAGTGCTTATAGTCTCTAAGGGTACAGTACGTACAAAAATAGAGTTCGTATCTGTGGAAAACTTCGTCCCAAAGCTGGACAACGGAGTGTTACGGAACTAAAATTAACCCGACGGCCCGACAGAAACCGCGGCGCCGTCCGCAAAGTCAGATACGACGGCATTAAAGGTTAGAGCTCGGAGCTGTAATTTCTTGCGCTCTGAGAGCTGCGGGCATCAAATTATTTCCTTAATATGTAAGATTTTATCAGAAATACTGACCGAAATTGAGCTTTTTTTTGGAGTGAAAGATAACTCCTGCAAAAAAAAATGAATGCAAAGCTGTATATTCTCCCCAGACAATAGTATGAAAGGGATTACTGAAAGAGCAGCCACTTTTTCTTCCTTCCTCCACCCCTTCCTCCTTCCATTTCATTATGACATGATACGGGTCACTGCAGTATTGCTACACTGAGCTGCCAACAAGCATATCATTTTCCATTAAGATCCCTCTCAATGGTTGCAGTGGCATTATTGGTAGAAGGAGCAGACAGAGAGTAATGGACCTAAAGTGATGGCTCTGTCAAATAGACACTGGTGGAAAGTACCATATAGAGCCGTAATAGACCAAAGTCTCTCTGAATAGCAGGCGAGGGAGAATGGAAAATTTACTCAGTCACAATACCTGGTCAGTTCAGACTTAGCACACATGATTTGGCTTCGAGTAAAAGCCAAGAGCAAACGTACGTAGGAGAATCTTTCGTATACATCTTTAGAAATCATTGTAATTGTTATTCTTACCTCTTCAGTACCAGAGGAAAATGATAATTTAGCAGGAAATCGCTTGAATTCTGATCCAAAGCTCACCAGCACCTCTCACCGACAAAGATTTACACCATGTGGCACTCGCTGTAATAGGCTTGTCCACAATGTCCGGCAGTGATTGATCTCTCCCATCATGCCTCATGTGTAAAAGTACTTTGATTTACACTTTGTTAATCTTTCACTACCGCGCGACGGCCTGTAGAACTGCTCCCCGGGCCGGAGCCTGAACCGAACAATATGACCCCTGCCCGTGACTTATGGGAGAAAGTAGGTTCGTAAATGGTCATAACTGTTGGCTGTGTGAAATCATATAAAAAGAAATACATTCTGCTTCCTTGTGGCCCTTGAAATTATGGAAAGTGAAGAACCATTACAGGACCTGGTAGTATGAAACACCCCTGCAACGCCGTGCGTGCCTCTTATGGCAAGTGTGACAGTAAATGATAGTTCAAGTCAAATCCATTGCTGTCGCTACAAACAGCATGGAAGTAAAACGATGGTATCAGTCCAGAATTTCAAAATCAGTGCATGCCTTTAACATTATAAAATGAGTGGCTTCAATATACAACACATTGTTTAAGATTAAACCGGTATTTTTGGGGATTTATGGCTTATCCACCACAAAATCTACAAGTGGTACTTGCTACTGATGTTAGCGCAGTTTCATTGACTTTCGCCCAGTGACAGCAGAGGAGTCGAGTAGTTTCTTGACTAGTTAAGTGGAAAATTATTGAATGTTTTTATAGTTCGGCTCTTTAAATGAAATTGATGGCAGACAACTTGGATGGACGAAAGTCAAAATAACAAAGGCACCACTTCAGTCGCAAATTGAATTAATAACTCATAAACTAAAATACATATAAAGTGGCTGAGTCAGATGAAGCCCCGGCTGGGCCTCAGATTGATTGGTGTCGATTTGGTGGCGACTGCAAAGGTAGTTTATTTATTGCGAGGAATAACTTCATCACAGTATTGAACAATTTTATTGGACATCACAGATTCCCCTCGTATCGAGCAGACCTGGTGTGAAGTCGGAGTCACATTTCAAATGTCGCCGTTGTTAACAGCTCCACCAGACAGTGATTTTTTTTTTTTCCCTCTAAACTTCTCACATGGCTTGATTTCAATAAATGAGCAAATCGTCCAATGTCTCACCAAATATTAAACATTAGAGAAAAAGTTCAAAAGCTGAAAACAGTTTTGTAATTCACAACTTTGTTTCTCCTTCTTTTCTCTCCCATTAATCATTTGATGAAGCCTCAGATTTTACTTGCTGTCTCCTTTTGCTGTTAATACTACATGTACTTTTACTTAAGTGGGATTCTTCATGCAGGACTTTTACTTGTAATGGAGCAGGGTTCCTTTTAAAGCATCTGAATCATTCATCCACCGCTTGTACATCCTGAAAAGTAATTCTTAGCAAATCAGTCTCAGAGACAGCGGCAGCAATGGAACTGTATCGACTGTTTCAATTTATGTTTCACCGTTCACGTTTCAAAGGGCTGTTGTTTCGTTCGGAGCCCTGCACGGAATAAGGAATGCGAACCTCGACGTTGTATTTTACAACAGATTAATGATTCAGGCTTGACACCCAACTTACTGCTGACCACAAAACAGCAAATTGTTCACCATAAATCATGCATACCTCTCTGCACACATTGTTTAGTAACTATCCAACAATTGCATTTCAAAGAACAAAACCAATTAAGGGCTCGGATGTTTACTCTCCCTCCTCCTCTTATAGGTGACACCGTACTGTATTCCTCTTTGTTGCAGCTCCATTGTGCCATTTAGATGGATATATGGATTTATTTTCAAATCATGTGGCATAATTCAGCTCTTAAAAAGGGGAAATTGAACGTATAGATGTTTTGCTTGGGTCGTAGGTGTGAAAAAAATACTGACACTTCAATTTCTTTTAAGAATGGTCTGCAAATATCCATTCATCCTGTAAACTGTGACCCAATCATGTATATGTCATACGCAGCTGAATGGCTTTCGGCTGCCATTTGATCCCCTGTTCCCTCTTTCCCATTATCCCTCTTTTTTTCCCCTTTCTTTTTTTTTTTTCTTCTCCCGCTTCTCTTTTATAGGCCACGCGCCATCGCAACACACATAAAAGTCGTGCGCGCGCACACAATGAACAGGAGCGTAATTAACAGTGAGCGTTTGAAGGCGAGAAGTCGTAGTCTCATTACAGGGCAACTTCATTGCTCGGAAGGATACGCACATGCACACACAGAGTTCTCCGGGGCAAAAATCCCCTCTCGACAAAGAAAGAAATAAGAGTCGGTGACAAACGGATGGACAGCATCTGTTTCTCAGTGTCAGTCGGCAGCCTGGTGCTAATTGCAAATGCCAGAAGATACAAAACCATGGCAAAGGTCTCTAGCAAAACTTCTCCTCTGCACTGTTTTTCTCTCTTTCCCTTTCTTTCTTTTTAATGCTCCAGGGGTAAACAAGCCTGAGGGCCCGGTGGCGAGAAAAATCACATTATATATGAAGCGCTTCATGCTATCATTGGTGTGTATGTGTGTAATGAATCCCAACCACAGGCTTTCTATTCCCCAATCACCTTCTAATGTGTTTCCGACACTTGCTGTCATGTTAGGGAGCAAATATTGAAAAGCTTCATGGCTGAAAGGGGATTTATCAGTTCCTGCACCCCTCGGAAACCTTTGGCATGGCTTTGCTGGAGGTTCGCGTCTTAGGATTGAAGTGAAAAAATACTGAAGCAGACAGGCGGTATGTTTCGCTAAATAGCATCCCCGGTTTTTGATGTTTTAACAGCGTGACTTGACTGTAAGAAAACTTAAGCATTTTAGGTTTTAATGCTAAATTGCAGATTTTGTTTCATATCATATCCATGCAGCGCACGGACTACAACGCAGCTTGCATCTTGATAAAACACTACAAGACCATGGGATTGTAAATATAAAATGCATGTGAACAGATAAAAGCTCACGCAAGGCCACGCATTCCAAATTTACCAAAGTCCTGTTAATAGCAGCTGTGTTCATACTGCCTAAATATTGTGTAATTTATGTATTCATTACTCCGGATACCCCAGGAGCAATAAGCGATCATCCACGATACCCCCTGTGTTCATTTGCTGTTTAATTTCATGCAAGCCATTTATCAACCAGATGTTTCCAATGACTCCTAAGATTAAGTACCTGTGGTAATAAATGAGACTTTATCATTCGTGAAAAAGATTTGTGCGCGCAGGAAAGAAATGCTGCCGACTGCGAGTGTAGATTAATCATAGGTCGAGAGAAAAGTCAAGATCATGTGGAAACGTTTTAGATTAGGGTCAATCGGGAAAGATAAAGTGGTGGAAGGCGTTCACTCGTGTATATTAATGATACTTTTTAAAGTGGACTTTTTGTGCTGGTCTGTGCAAGCGTATGCAAATTATCTGTCGCTAGGGGTTATTTATTCACTAACATATGAGACACAGAATCATGTAGGATTATTAAAGACCCGTGAGAAGAAAGAGGGGGGAAGAGTCGATATATAAAAGTAAAAAGGTCCAAGTTGGATAGGTGTTTTACCTTTATTTTGTCTCCTATCTTGCGATGTTAGTTCTGTGATTCGTTAATGTCGCCAAACCACTAATATTAAATGGTGATGTACGCTCCACCCAGATGCCAGAGTATTATAATTTCTGCAATGTCGATATGAATTTAGCGTATCTGGGGTATTTGTGGTTCAGAAATGGTCAAACGTAGGGCTGGGTGATACGGACAAAAATGCTATCATGATAAGAATTTTCACATCAGTCGATATCAATAATTCTCACGATAAACGTCGCGGTAAATGACTTCAGGTTTAAAAGCCAGATGGTTATTTATGGGTATTTTCTTTCAGAACTCTAGAGTAGAAATTAAGGAAAACAACAAAACCGTGTCTTATTTGGCAATAAAAACAAAATAAACCCTTAAGACAAAAACTTTATAATGCAATAACTAGATTTATTGTGATACAAAATTATTTTCCAAACATGATCACAATAAGAAAAATGTGCCAAAATGTGTTCTTCGATTAGATTTGAAAATATTCTACTTTCGTTGCCCACGAACATAAGGAATAATGCAACTATTTTGTTTCACTGTATCACTATACGCTGCCTTGACAAATGACAAATGACAGCAGAGCTCAAATATAATGTGAGATCTTGTTGTTCAATGTACTCCTGTCAAACAAATGCTTTCCTTGTTACTTATTAAATCCGCCTTTACTCTGCTGCTCCTTTTCACCTGTAGCTTGATAAGCCTAAGTTACATTTCATCAGAAAACGAATCCTCAGACTTTTAGTCAACTGTAAAATATGGGAGGAAATCCTGCAGGCAAAACACTTCACCCAAACTGACATTCACAGACGGCATTAGTGTCAGATCACTGATCGGTGTTAATTAATGAAAAGGCCAAAGAACAACTCGGTCGCTGAAATATAATATGTTTGCCTTTGCACATTTCTGCAAATCATCTGAATGTTTCTGAACCAAAAGTGCTCCATATAGGACAGCGTGATTTGGTCACAAAGTCAACAAGATCTAAAGTCACTTGTTTGTCAAGGTCGGTGTCCCTAAATCCAAAATATAAACTCTCTGGAGTCTGATTTCTTTATTACATGAGCGTATATTAGACAGACTGCACCCAAAAAAGAGAATAGGTTGTCATATTGGCATTTCTAGATACGTGTATATCAATGTTATAGTCGCGGTGCTTTTGGGGTTTTGAATTAACAGAAGGAGTCGAGAATAACAAAGACGCCTCTCCGAGATGGCGGCAATATTAAACTTTTTATGGTTAGGTTTAGGCACTGACAGTTATTAGAGTCAGGGAGAAAAAAAAAGGTTTGGTTTAATGCAGAAAAAGTCAGCAGAGATGTGATAAAAGAATGACTCACAGTGTATTTGTTAATAGTTGCTCTAACTCTAACCACGGCGTTTTTACTGCATCAACCTAAAAAACTTCGAGGAGTCGTGACGTGAGCTCCGTAGCT
>JAPQRN010000013.1:8158070-8190383 GCA_037367275.1 Coranthus polyacanthus
TCCAATTCGCCACGCATGTGATACATATTTCATACCGAAGATCTACTTTTATACATTTCTTTTATCCTGCTCCCTCTACGGAACCGTACGCAGCCTCATTTATGTGAACGGATGCTGCGAGGCTGAGACGGCAAATGATGCTTCCATGATAGGCCTGCGATAGAGGTTCACGTTCACCTCTGGAGGATAGACACGGATTTAAAGTCGAATTAAATCTGCTGCTCTGTACTGCTGTCAATAAAACAAGCATTTTCCTCGACTCAACTCCGCATGACATTCCTAAAGTCATCAAAAATGCCCAAGTGCGCAGAGTTTATCACAGTCCTTACAAGTGGTCAATGCGGAATATTCCATTCAGTAATTGAAACCCGCTTCTCTATTCGGGCCAGTGCATTTGTTAAGATCTGCATTAGTTGGCACTGTAACAATAGCGTAAGTGGCCTCAAGTGCATTTTATATTTCAGTGCCCTTGAACCTAAATTGAATTATCCGTGAACATTGCATTGTCTCCGGAGAAAAAGCAGCTGACTAACCAGTGGGCTCAGCAAAGGAACCTGTGCATGTCGGCATAAAGCGGAAAAACTGTCCAATAGAAACAGTTTGACACCAAGTCAAATACAGTTCAATACCTGAGGAAAAAATAGATCGGTGTTATTCACCTAACATGTTCAGCTATGATTGGGAAAAGTGCCTCCTCGCTTAGTAATTATAATAACAGACACAATTATTCATCAAAATAACATTTTGCACAATTTTTCCTTCCACACACTCGTCATAACTGAAAGCTGTTTTTTTTCTTGCAATCGACCTCGAGATTCTAGGATAAATCACAGCATTTTCCAGTTTCCCTATAATGACACATTTATTTTGGCTTTGTTCTCATTAGGGCTCGGCAATAAAACAATAATTATCTATATCAGCGATTATGATAATTAAAGCAGTGCATTTTTATTTTATCTTCATCGATTAGTTGTCGACTATTAATCAACAACTGTTTTGATGAACGAGTTATTTCAAATTCTTTTATAGTTTTTCACTGTCACAGTGAATTGAATATGTTTGGCTTGCAGAACAAAAAAAACAGGATGTCATTTTGGGCTTTGCAAAACACTTTTTCATTTATTAGACCAAACAATTCATCAACAGATTAACGAACACTGAAAACAACTGTTAGCTGCAGCTTTAAACTGTCGGCTAAAACACACAATTTCAAGTTGTTTTTCTTGTTCTAGACAACGTTGTGCATGCACATCTTGACATTGCATCATTATATTTGTTAATTGAATGTTAAATGGTATACATTTCCTGCCAGGTATCATATTTGACACATTAATAAAACCACAGGTTTGGCAGACGGGATCACAGCGGGCGGTTCATCTTGAAACTTCACGTGGCAGCTAATACACCTGCCCCGGTCATCGACGTGTTTAAATTACAGGTCGTGTATGCTCGCCGCGCTATTATTTTTGGCGATTACTATTTCGGTTTGATTCTGGTGTGCGACCCTTGAGTGCACTTTTTCCACTTCTCACATTTTATTCATGCAGAAAGCCAAAAGCTGCCAGTTGAACAACTTATGTCTGCACTCAATAGTGTCAAGCTGTGACAGTCCGTCAACTACGATTCCTGCTACGCTGCCACAAAAGGACACCATATGGAATGAAATATCCAGCTGCTAGGAGGTATTAATTAGGCTTTACAGCACTCGTTCAGGTGTCTAAACTATTTCCAGGATATACTAATACATGGCTGAGGTCATACACATTCATATCACTTTATTAGTATCATGTGTTGCTGATGTTTGAGCTCGTTCTGTAAATTATTCTGTGTACAGGGGTCAGCGCATCCCGTTAGATAGCTCTGGAGATCGACATTTGCAGAATATTTTGAGAAGGCAGACCGTATTGATTTCGGTTTTTACATATGCATGTGCAAGAATTAGCATGATTCAGCCCAAGGAGAGATTTAAATAGAAACGCCGACGCCGCTGTCAAAGTCTGCAGACAAAATAGAGCAGCATGTAGAGTGGTGTAGATGCGTACGCGATCTCCAAAGTCAGTAATAAAAGAACAGCGGCATAAGATACAGTCCTTTAGGTACTGAGCAGGTACGTAAGGAGCAATATATGATGAAGGTGGACACCACAGGCATCCATGTCGCAAGGATGAAGTAGAAGATGAAGGAAGAAGTGACAGGTACAAGTGCATGTTTTAGAGTAATGATAATGATTGGATTGTTAAATTCACGAGTTAAAGAAGTACCGTTGCTCCATTAATCCCAGGTACGACTATGCAAATGTTTAGATGATATTGTGCGTGTGTGTCGGGTGATTCGGAACCAGACGGCAGAAGGACTTCAGCAGCAGCGAAACTGACGAACACTTGCGTAAACATGAAAAAGTAAGCATGATATGCCAGCGCGTCCGTTACGGTGTTTCAGGAAAATCTGGACGATTCCCCACGAGCGCCACTGACTTGACTTTTTTAAAATCAGAATCATCTTCCTGAAGGGCGGGAGAAAATGAACTAACCCTGTGGTTGTAGGACTTTTACAATATTGTAGCGAGGGCTGAAAGAATTTAATAAAAAGGCATTAAGTGTATTTTCTGGTGAAATGGATGTTCGCACTGCATTGACATGTTCGATTCTAGTTAATAGCATCTTTTATAGAGGAGCGTGATGGCCAACGAATGACCAGAAGAGTGTTTTTACAGAACATTACGGTGCCACAGTGAAGGTGATCTTTGACCTTTTGGAAGGAATCGTCATTACTTCATTTTATCCTATTAAATGTTTGTGTGGAATGTCTCTCTCGCCCTGCGTTCGAGTTAAGAGTCATGAAGAATAGGTCCACTTTTCTCATCTTTTATATCTGTCAAGCAAATAAATGTGCGCGCATGCATGACCAACCCCCGCCGGAGAGCGCTCATGTGCCCCCACCTAACACTTCAGCACATTTTTTACTTTATTTTATCATAAACAGCACTGTGCTTTCAAAGAGTATGCAATTGATTAAAGACTTTTGACTTGGTAATGCATTCCAACTTGCTGCTAATGGGTTTTCTGTCATTTCATGAAGGACGTTTTTTTTTTTTTTTCCTTCTTCAGGTGTAAATGAAAACCCGCTATGTACAGGAATTTGCATTTAAAACATTGCTTTCATCTATTATTTAGATTATTTATTACAGCTCTTATATACAAATGGCTTCCAGGTCAAATGTTTGAAAGCATTTACACTCCCTGCTGGTTAACTGTGTTATGCCAGTCGTAAATATTTCTTTTTTTTTTGTTTTTTTCTGAGGTTGGTTGACATCAGGGCTGGGCGATCTGGTCAGAACATCACATGACCATCTTTTGATGTAGAATCACGCTTTTCTCACCTCTTATCAAATGTAGATGAGTTACAATCAAACCGTGACGAGTTTCCCTCTGGTTGGCTGTTTGTTGTTGTTATCTGACTGGAAACGCTGCATTTTAGACCCTGTTATTGCCATATTGTGACAATGGCAACGCTCTGTAAAATACCCGTAAATACACCGATTCTCACGCAATTTAAAATGAATGGCAACCGAGTAACTCCGGACAGCGCTGCTATTTAATGACACGATCTGCAATCCTTCAAAATCGTATAACGAATTGACGCAAAGTGCCTTGATGTTGTCGATATTGTTCATAACTTAGCAGTTCTGTACTCGTTATTGCTTTCACTGAGTGCCGCTTTATCTTTTACTTTAATTGTTGCTATCCCTGATGCTGCTGTGACGCTGCAAATGTCCCCGTTGTGCGACTAATAAAGCATTTTCTCATCTTATCTTCTGACAGTCTATGGATATTTAAGCCTCCTTCATATAGACAGTAAGGAAGACACTGACACTTGTTTCAAATTAGTCTGAGAAATTATTGAGGTCAGTGAAAGAGTAAAGAAAGGTCTAGGTTTGTTGGTATCTGCTCATCAGATACCGTTAATGACTGCACAGGTGAGGCATTTAATAAAACTCGTGGCTAGAATTTGTTTGTTTACAAGACTAGCTCTAATTCAAATTAAGGGTCTAGTACTCCAGGCTTCCACAGGATCTATTCCCTTAGAGCTTGTGTTTTTTTGTGGGTTTCTTTTTTTTTTTTTTTTTTTTTTGCAAATGCCTTTTGGTGTTTTGGATTCAGTCCAATATCCAAGAACAAAAATGTTAATCCAGTATCACCTCGAAGCCGCTCCAGGCAGATGGACACGGCTGCATTGCAGAAACCCTCATCTGCGATAAATTTCATTCCATCTTTTAGCTCCCGATTGCCAGTCAATATGCAGGGGATCTTTGTGGTTGGATTACAAATATAAACATAGGGATTGCGAGGTGAAGTTAACCGTTTGCACTGTTGCGTAGTAACCATAAAGTCGATTTGTGCTGGCGCTCAAGCATACAGTATTAGGGTCGGAGACAACCAAGAGGTCTGTATTCTGTAGATTAGTAATCCTTCAATTTCCCTTTGGGTTGTTTACAGTACAGCTGGAATTTCCAACTTCTGTCCGCATTTGTGTTTGCTGCTGTTAGTTCGTGTGGACACGAGGTGCTCGTCTTATCCGAACCAAAGGTGAGTATCGAATCATTCAGGCTGGTCTAAGAAGGATTAAAAATCAGATATTATGTATTTGACTTGGAAAAGACGACAGAGTCACAAACACGATTCATTCCTATGTCCCTTATTTTGACAAATTAAAGCAGGGAATAAATTGCGAAGTGCTTCATGTCTTGAGCCTGACCGTACGAGCGCAACCAGAATTTAGAGGGGTTAAATTACTAGAAGAGAATAAACTGGTGCGACCACATGATTGTGTGAAACCTACGTTAAAAAAAAAAAAGAAAAAGACAAAACCCATTTTAAAAACTTCAGCCCGTTTTCAGTCGAGAAAACATTTACAACTCTCATGACAGCAATCACAGAATTCTTCACTCTGGAGAAGATAATGAGCCTACTTGATATTGAGGGGCTGTAATCAACAACTAAATGAAAATTGGACACTTAATGATAAAATCTCTTAAAAAATATAAGAAATATTACTTCCGGGTCCACACATTATAATGTGAGTGTACCATAAACACATTGTCGCGTTGTTAAATTAATTTCTAATCACATTTGATGCTCGCCAGGTAAACGCGTTTCATTTCAATATGTGACTCTGTGATAAAACAGAAGTTAAAGTACTGGCGCAACACTGATTTTTATTGAACACACTGGGAACTTGGACAGTAAGATGCATGCTTGACTTCGGAAAAAAAAAAAACTAAACAAACTATAACCATGTGCAACCTGTATCGATCTTTCAGTTAGTCACCACTCACGACGAGCAATCTCTAACTGGAACCACTTTAAAAACAATGTACAGTATGTAGCATAGGTGGGTTTTTTTTAATTTTATTTCATTCCTCCACAGGGGTGGGCGCCGTGGGCACCTTAATGCAATCAACCGTGTGCTTCTGCTAGACACAGGAACCTTTACCACAAGATAATCCCTCTCTTGTGTGATTTTCTAGCTGTCAGTGTAGTGATGGCAATTACAGGCCCGAGGGTGCCAGGCAGGTGGCCTTTGAGTTTTAAATCAGTCAGGAGCTCTATAGGGGCCATTTAACCTAGCTTACCTGACTTTTTGTTGGAACCACTTTGAAAAGAAAGGAAAAAAAAAAAAAACAGAGGAAAGATATCCAGAGTACTGTATGTGTGTGTTAACGGTCTATAAGGTGTTCCCCCACTTACCTCTGATCACATTCACCTCGACTTCCTTTACTGGATATTTTTTCACGCTCTTAATAATGAATAGAATTAGCTGATGCGTCCTGACTGCGTCTTTGGGAAAAAAACAAAAAATACGTAACGTATAAAGCGATGTTAACACGCTGGTATCACAATAGATGTCCTGTTTAAAGGCTGATTAATAACGGGCAGTTATTTAAGGTTTTAAGCCAATTCGTGAAAGATGCGACGCGATGAGAGCAACGCCAAGGGACGCCGTCGCAAAAGGCGCGTCAAGACGGAAAAGGAAGAATCGAGGCGAAAGCGACAAAAGAAGCGAGAAGTCAAAAGCGGCGTAGAGGACGCAAGCGTCGCAAAAGACGAAACTGGATGAAAACGATGGAAAAGATGGATCGAGGCAAAAAAAGAAACGTAGAGGACAAGAGAAAAACGTTGCAAAAGACGAAAGGTGAAATATGCATCGAGATGAAAAAGACGTGAGACGGAACAAGACTTGGTATTTTTGTTCATTTTCTTTACTTCTATTAAATTATTATGTTTGATTAATTCAATCAAAGTGAAGAAAATGAGCACAATCTGCGTTCTTATTCAACGTGACGAAAACGACATAAAAGACTCATTTGTGGCTTTAAACTCTTCATGTCAGAAATCTAGAGAATGTAACTAACTGAATGTAAATGAAATAAACCCTGAAGATATAAAGCTCTATCACAATAACTATCATTATCATTTCATCGGCCATTATGAAGCCATATGTTGGCTTTTATTCATGGTGCATGTGTGAATAGTGTCGACTCTGGTCTCGCTGCATCACTGAATGATTACTTAAATACAGACGTGCAGGAAATCCTCGGAAGCGGCGGGAAACATCCCCGCGGTAATTGTGGAGAATGAGATTCCAATTTATCGGATTTCAACATCGGTGATTTGCACATATATGGATACCGTTTAATCCACCCATAGGAGCGTACTTCAGCCGGTTTCTAATTACCTTCTACCTTCTCATATCTGTGCATCTTATCTTCCCTTAAAATGTAAAAAAAAAAAAAAAGTCTCGACTGTTACACGCTGTTGGACTGCATCAAAGTAAATGTTTTCTCAGCATTTTCCACAGTACAGTATGTCAACCTCATGTGGCCTTTAGAAAACTTCTACACTGCAAACATAACTCCCCGTGTTTTGAAGTTTGTTCAAGTTGCACTGCATAATCAAAGAAAATCAGCATAAGCTAGATCACAGGATTTATCTTTCTCTCTCTCTCTCGCTCTCTTTTTCTTTCTTTTTTTTTTTTGAGGATATCTTTGAAACAGTGCACACTCATGGATCCGGGCTTAGTTTTATTCCTGCTTTTATTTATTGAGAAACATTTTTTTTTTTTAAATAATTGGACGGCGTCCCACAACGCAGCCGGAAACCCAAAAGGTCGCGTAAACGAAATATGTCGGCATCGGGAGGCTTTCAACTTTCCCATTATCTCGTACGGTCGGATGTTCGCGCTGCATTAAAACTTTTCGTTCCCCTGAATTACAGGGCGCCATCTAAATTACCATACTTGACCTCAGTGGGAATATGCACATAACATAACCGCTGCGGGGCTGATTTGGTTTTTTTGGTCTCAGACTTGTCTTGTCAAATCTAACATTTTGACCTGGTATTGACTATTTTCAGCCACCTTTATTTAAAGTAAAGCATTTTTTATTAATGTTTTACAATTAGTTTCGGTAACGCTGACAAAATAAAGCAGCGCGAGGCTGAAGCGGCAATGTGCCTCTGCTTCTGGCAGTATTTTCTCACAACAAGGATGTCACAGGTTTGAATCCTGTCCCCAGGCCCCCTTGTTGATTGTGCGAGTACTGTAGATTTTCTCTGTCAGTGCAAAAAGTAAATTGCCCCTCCAGTGAATAAGTGTGTGGCTGAGGCCGTCTATACGTGCGGCCGTTGTGTTATTTTTCTAGTTTTCTCACCTAAAGAGACAATCTCCCCAGCTGTGTCTCACAACGAAATGCCTTTTATACGTCTTAATGATGCTGGAAGTGCATTTGTGGAGGCGCGGATACCGGACCGGGTTAGCAGTAAACTTTTGCCTGTTTTTGTAGCGGGGCTTGGAGAGGGTTAGAATTTTTTGGAGGCGGCAAAACAACATTCTCCGCTCGAGTTGCTGTGCAGACAATGGACGTGCAAGTACCGAGTCGACTCCTTTACAGCACAAGCGAGAGGGTACGAGCTCTGAGATGTACACAAAGTATTAACTCTGAAGGACATTTCTGACGGCCATTGTGTATTGTGACGTGGTGTTGAAATGCCTCTTCTTTTGCAGATCTTGGTGCGTTTTCTTCTGGAGGTTTTTAATAAACAGCTGTTGCTGTGAAGCAGCAAAATGTCCCTCCTGGTTCAATTCTAAATTACTTTGGATCGTCTTAACTTCATAGCTAATGCACATAATAGTGGTGTTTTCGGTCATCTAGTAGTCAGACTTCAATAAATTGCTGTAATTATTTGATGCATTTGGCAGAAAATTCAGCATTGAAGGGTTGTTATAAAGAATTGCTGCAGAAACATATAACTGTAAACACTGAAAATTAACTTCTTCACCAATGTGCACATCAGCATCACGTCCAGTCTCCCTTTCTTGTCGGTTTCATCTTGTTCAGAATGAAATTGGTCTTGATGTTCAGAAGGCAAGCAACGATGCAAAACATTAATACCCCTTAAATTAATTAAAACTAAAGTAACGAGCCCGTGTTGGAGATGCAATAAGCAGAAAGTACAACTATTTGTGTTAAAATGTTAGGATTAAAAGGAGTAAAAAGTTTTCATACTCGTGTGAAGTTCACACAACGATCCTCTAGACGTAAAGATGGTGCAGCGTACGCTCTGTTAATGATATGAAAGGGTCACTTCCTGTCTCCTAAGTGGGCGTGGCCAGAAGGACTGAGAACATCGTGTGGGTGGATGAAAGCAGCTTGATAAGGTCGAAATAAAAATAATAATACACTACTGTCACGTGTTTTACTGGTAACTAACATTCTTTTATCAGAATTATCATTCGCTTTATTTTCCCACTCGTTTTTACATCCTTCAGGTGAGATTTGTGTTGCGAGATCTCGCGAGAGTTCGTTGCTGAGACAAAGACGGGCCTCGAACAAAGTCAGCTTTCTCCAGATCTGTGCATCACTGAAATGTCAGACGGTTCAGAAGGAATGTGGCTTGCGAAAAATGGGTGCACCTGTAAATCGCGTTCACTTCTCCCTTTGGAATGAATGGGAAAGGATCTGCCGATAGTCTCCAAACGGGGCGGGGCAGTCGAGTAACCATGTGACACAAACAGGAAATCGCTCACCAGTGAACCAACTTGTTCTTACGCGTGTTTGGTGCAATTACCTGAAAACCCAACTTAAGTCCAGTGATGCAGTATTTGTACGTTTATTTGCCATGCATCAAGGTCCAAGTTCTGCAAGGCTTTACATACCCAGGGCTCAGTAGATGTGGCCTAATTCACTCACTGCAGGTATATTTTGGACTGAAGCTTTTTTCTCTTTCTCTGCAGCTGATCTTGGTAGCCAGCCCGAGCATGCAAATATGATGTATATCTTGATTTTCACTGCTCATTACGAGGCTTGACAGCGCGCTAATTTGCATGCCGTCACACGAGGCACACAGTTTCTTACTGCCTGACCTGAGCAGCGGTGACTCGCTTTTTACATGTTGTTAAGGTATCACTGGGTAAACATCACTTGTCCTGAACCTTCCAGCTGCAGGTCTTGGAGATACATGGGCAATACAGTGACACTGTGTTCCACTCCCATTAACCTCTGTCGACAAACATGGCTGTGGCAGGGGGAGGGTGGGAGCTGCTTTGCATTTGCAGCACAGGTTGGGGGACAGGAGTTTGAGGTAGATTGAGCATGATGAATGTTAATCGATGATACAGTATGTCCCGAACTGCATAATGAGCTTGTCTCTCAAGTCTTCCACACCTCTGCAAATAGAGTTTGGCTTCTGCCCTTCATTTTGTATTCGAGTGTGTATGTGTACGCGCCATTAAACCTGCACTTGAATAGCTGAAGGAATCTCAGCACGCTCGTGTTGTTCTGAGTGCTTTTGTCATAAATTCTGAAATCCTACCTTGAAATGCTGCCAGATGTAGTGTGCGCCAGAGAAAAATTACTTTTGGTGCTCTATTGCCACCACTTTGATTATCATAGCATTCTACATGCTGCTGTATTTTGAGTGTGTTTTTCACCCGGCTGTCATATAAAACAAGCAATCAAGGTTAACAGTCTGCTCTGTATTCATTTTATTTATTTATTTTTTTGTTTTTGTTGCTTTGATTTTTTTTTTTTTTTTTTTGGTTCTTTTTGTTCGCTGCTTTAAATTGGACCAGACTGTCTTCGTCAAAGCTAAAAGGTTGGAATCTGCAGAGGAGAAATCTCATAACGAGGCATTTTTTCGGCCCATTTTTGGTTGATTATGTCCCTGATTTCCTTCTGATTATTTCACCGTTCATCCATTCAGAAATGTACAGTCAAACTCATTTCTTTGATGAACAGACAAATACACTGATTGTCGTGTTCTGTCCCGTTATTTTGTATTTTTTGGCTCCTTACAGTAACACTGTAATATTTTGCCTAAAGTTTCACTCTCAGACAAAGTGATTCAGATCATCTGGCTGAACTTGCGTTATTTGTTTAACTAGTGTTTCTTTAGACAGATAACTGCATGTATTTATCACTATTTTATCTCATACTCGACCAAGTGATAAACTATGAGCAAATAACTGGAATTATAAAGACAATGAAACTACACTGTTATGGTTTTACAAGGCACTGGCAATTTCCTGTTGTTTGAACAAGCAATTGAAAGGCTTGTTGTTCTTGTCTTGTTGGGTTTCATTTTGGAAATGTCACCATGTTTCTAAATTCCTTGGTTGTTTTGAAGTTATCTCGGATCAATTTTCGTCTACCCTTTAACAAAGAAAAAAGATGAAACCCAGTCACCAGAAAGAAACGTTACCCTTGTAAGGTTTATCAGACCTTGGATAATCTCAGTGTTTCTGAATCAAAAGTGAGTCAATTCATGCCAACTCCTCACAGTTTATGTTATGGATTTTCTTGGGAATAAAAAAAAATAAATAAAAAAATCACGTGGAAACTTCTATTAAATCTGTGAGACTCTGCAAAATCCTACAGCTCTACTCAAAATACTTTCTTAGATATGGACTTTGGAAGTTTTGCGATTCTCTGTTTGTGAACTCCAAGTCTAAACACATGCTTATATTTTTTCCACTGGACTGAGTTGAAATGTGTACTCAGCATCTGAAAAACCCTGAGGATAAGGCACAACTTCAATTCTTTGAAACAGATGTTGCTGAATGCTTACAGTAAGCCAATGAAAGAAACTAGACTTACTTTTGAAAAGCTCGTCTTCACTTTCTTGCAATCACAATTTGATTCTGTGCAGGATTATTTGACATGATTATTGTAGTTCTATTGTTTTTTTTTTTTTAAAGTAGCCTAAATGTGTTGGTTAAGAAGATATTTGTGGAAGTGGCACCTGTAGTCATATCTAATCAATCCATAACACTTTCCCATATAAAGGTTTCAAGCTACTTTAAGTCAAATAAAGTCAAATCCCTTAAATCCGCGTTTGAACAAGGTGCACAGAAAAGCTCTGAGATTCAGTCTTATAATCAAGACTTGGTTCAAATGATGGGGAAGGGAGGGGGGTCTCATTTCCCCTCATTAGCGGTACCTGTAGCTGCCAAAGCCTCTGATGATGTGTCTGCAGATGTAGCCGTGCCTTTACATACCACAGCTGAAATGCAGGGCTGTATATATTCTCTGGAAACAATCCTTGAAGCGGCTTCACATTCAACAGAATTACAGCCTGCAAAACTTAAGCTAGTGACTCAGTGCCTTTCTCAATCATTCACAGAGTGAACTAAATGTGGAAGAATAAATGCATACAAGACTGGCAGAAGAAATTAATTAAATATTGACAAAGGGTGAAAAAGAGTGAATGGTTGAAATTCTAAGTAACTAAATGGACAAACTGATGAACAGGAGTTTGCGCCGACGGCTGACTGACAGAGTAACTCTTAGCAACCATGCTGACTCTGAATTCGGTCACGACATGGCATTGTTTTAAATTCAAGATGGTCACGGCCAGGCTTCACTCCCTGTGTTGTGACAGCAGGTATCCCACTCGAAGGCTGCTCCCAGTGGAATGACAAATTCAGAGAATAAGCGAGAGTTTAGTGTTGGTTTCACACCGACCACTCTTAGCAGATGGAAACATTTGGACCATCACATGGGGCATGCCGGTTTTTTTCCCAGCTCTGACTGCGGGTAGGGTAGAGAGGCCATCTTGGACTGCACTCAAACAGCTAGCAGTGACTGATGAGCCCAAGGGATGTTTACCCCTGCCCAGCAGAATAAATACTTTTTTTTTTTTAGAACACAACCCTGTGCAGCTCTGAGAATTCACACGGGGAGTTATCAGGTCCCAGAGCCTTAAATGGTACATAGTGAACTGGCATTCAGCCTTGGAGTAGAAGTCAAATGCACTGATAGCATCATGTGTTGATATTAATGAATGATGAGGAGAGCTGCAACCAATATGCCTCAGGTTTAAACATTTAAAAAAAAAAAAGAAGACTTTTAACACTGAGGATAAATCTTAAACTTAAAATGACAACAAAAAAAGCCGAAATGGTTACCAATCTCAACGTGTCGATCGAACTGGTGTCGATCATGTCACAAAACCTGCATCCATCTGTCCCATCACTGTGCAGCGAGTAGTTTCGGTCTTGACTTTTAGCACATTTAGTAAAAATTTAGATAATTCTGAACCTATGTAAAAGCTGCTACTCAGCGCATGGTTCGTAGGGCGCGTTTTCTACAGCCTGTAAACAGAACCAAGACATGCTGCAGAAGTCTGGTTTCCTCTCTTTTGGTTGAAGGAAAGCAGTTTGTACCAATCCGGTACAATGGCTCTTAAATAAAACCAAAATAGGCCAATCAATCAATCTTTTTTTTTTTTTTTCTCGGTTGCTTGAACGAAATAGTTATTAATTACACAAAGAGAGTGCTTACATGTCTCACATTATTCAAAGCCCCCCTCAAAGGTTAATTCCCAAAATAAATGACCCACTTTAACACTCGCAATGAAGTCTGGTGTCCTCACTTTGGCACTTAGTGTGATGAGACCAATTGTAGCCGTCAGTGAGAGTTTAAAGAGCATCTCAAAGTCAAAGACACATAAATAACTGGTGACATATAGCGGCTTAATCTCTTGACCTTGTCTTTTGTCAGCTCTCTGCCGGGATCAGAGATCAGCTTGTCTTGTGATGGTGCGAACAGTGGCTGCACGAGTGAAGACATGAAACCCTTCTGTACAATTGTCCTTTTCAGTGCTCCTTTCACATTGTATTCTTTACACCAGCCCGTCATATTGTGTATCTGGCATGACACTGGAGGCATTCATCACTAGAGGGGTGACTGAGACGCAGTGTTTTCCGACGCGCAGCATTTACGTGATTTATAAATCGTCCATTGAAAATAAAGATATTACATTTGAACAATCTTTGTAAACATACTGTATATCTATCTATCTATCTTGTGCATCTATCAATCTATCCGTGTTTAGAATATATGGAACGGGTTGTAGATCTGTCCTCTAAGTATGAGACGCTTGAGAAATGTCATTGTGAGCAACTACAGTGTAAGTGACAGTTGACATTTTAGTATCTGTAACAAACTATCCCTATCTCCTCCTGTGATGTATAGCTTAGGGCCTGGGCCACACTGCTTACCTTACCTGTGTGTGTGACAGCTACTTTACTAAACTGCAGCGGCTCGTACGCATGTGTGTGTCCACGCTGCCAGCAGTACTCCCTACAGTGTGTTTCCCTTTGATAATGGCCATCAGTAATAGAATGTTTGATTTCAGTTCATAATAAATTGAATTTATTATTTGGTTTAGAGCAAGCGGCAACCTGCAGGGCTGAAAAGTGAAGCCAATATGGATGTGTCAATGTGTCAAACTCTGCAGTAACTTGAATGTCCACCGGGGGGGGGGGGGCTCCAAAAGCCAGTCATAGACCCATAGACTCCCATGTTAAAATGGTCAACGTTAGAGCTGAAATAAATATGTTTAAGTAGCTGTAGTTGCTTGATGGCATTTATTAATACACTGTTAGTAGATGTGGTCTGAGTATGTTCCCGTTTCATCCCTCGCTCTTCTCCAACTCCACCCACTTGTTTCCATAAAATGGCGATGGCCATGTGGCGCATCTCGAGGCTTCAAAATTGCAGTTGACAAACCGTTTAGTTTTTGCTGAGAACCTGCACTCATGCTCCAGTCCTCAGATAACTAATGCTGCAAATCCAGTTACATAATGTTGCGTGCATTACGTTTTGCCACAAATGTAGTAAGTGCCTTGATTTTGCTGCAACGAAACGTAATTTTTTTAATAAAGAATCTGTGATCCCTGATTTTCCACACAGTGTTGGATCGATACTCGGCATCGGCAGGTATCTAAAGCCTGGGAATCCAGATTGGTGCATCTCTAGTTTAGGTCAGTTTTAGAGCTTTGGTTAAAAACAGACCACGATACATACATATATTTGCAGACGTTACACATTTCAGAAATATTGCCGAGACGGGCAGTCATCTAAGAGACTGTTGAGAGAGGAATAACTATCATAAACTCATGAACTCTGGAACAGTGGTTTAGGACATTATTAATAATAAGAAAAACCATTTAATTTTTAAAAACTATGCTATGCGCAGTATCTCTGGGTTTATGCAAAAAGGCTAAGCAATCCAAACAAAAGCAGGAGCAGGTTTCATATACCTATGGTGGGTGGCGTACTGAGTTTAATCAATATCTCTGCTTCTTTCTCCACCACAGTGCAAACTAAGACCTCTGGAAGCAGTGCCCTCTCCAACCCTACAGGCAATCTATACAGAAACACGTGATACACAAAAAGACTGTAATCATATTGCAGGAGACAAGCATGATCTGTCAAAGACACCCTCCTTCTTCATTCCTGGACAATTACATGTTTGAGTTCGGCTTTGATTTCGCATGCAGGCCGGCCAGTGCTGACGGAGAGTATTAATTTATGCCCGAGTGTAAATGTGATTTTATTTGAAGCAGCAAGACAGTGTCGCATCCTCGTGCCCGTGATGTAACTGTCCAAGTCGCTCATTCATCTTCCGTTTCTGTCGGGGCGAGACAGAGTTCAGCTGAGAGCCAAATTTTAAATGCCATAGGTCACCTTTAAAAAGATCAACACAGATTTTAACTGATGGATTTCCCTCAGCACAAAATTAATGCCTTGAGGTGACGGCGTGTCACCCATGGACATGTGATTTCATTCTCTTTTTAATTGTCTGCGCAGTGAGCGACTCAACTAAGAGTTGAGATTAAAGGATTCTTTTAAAGAATTATTTCAAAGCGCCTCGCCATCTCACCCATGACTAATTTAGTTGGCAAGTATTTGCCGTACTACTGCTTTAACACAGCCTCTGTTGTGTCATGCAGTGTAATGTATTGGCGGTCATGACAAAATCAGACACATATATAGTGCTCACTTTGTACGCAATCTTTTGAAATAAGTAGCTTGAAGAGAGCAACCGCAGGGCAGTGTAGACAAGAACCAGATAACAACAAGAAAGGGAACAATACAATACAACACAACACAACATGAACTCGAGAAGTTCCCTCATGTAGTTTTACCACTTTCCAAATCTTTTTTTTTTTTTTCAAATATAGCTGCCTTTAAAATCACTCTGATTTTGCTGTGGACATGATCAAACCAGTCTATTTTACCAAACATTAAAACCTGAATGTGGATTTGCTCAGCACGGTTCAATAAGAATTTTCTAACACGTCAACTGATGGACAAAATGCAAAATGTAAAGAGACATTAAATCGAAACGCGAGAACACAGACTAAGACAAACAATGCGGGCGAACTGTACTTCCTTGACCTAAGAATGACATGGCAGCCAGGCCACACACACAAACTGAAGCCACTGGACATTTGCCTGAAGTGTCTGGCCAGAACAGCTAAACCAGTCACACCACATAACAAGCTCGCGGCGGCGCAGGAACCACACTGACAGATCCATATGCCTATAAAATTTAAAATGGACATTATCTCACGAAGCTGCTGCCAGTTGATTTCCCCTCTGCTGAATATGGGTCAGTGTTTGCTGGAATGAAGCAGGCGAACTCAAGTGAAGGCTGGCAGTTTTTGTATTTTATTTTATTTTATTTAGCTCTCACTCTCACCAGTTTGTTTCAAATCTCATCTGGGAGAAATAATCTGAGTTAATCCTGTTAAAGGCAAGATCTCACATCTGCTCGTCAACATCACACTCAAAGCGGTGCAGTTAATCCCCAACTGTTGTCACTTTGGCTGCCTCCACCTTTTAACATAACTATTTTGCTCCCTTACGGCTCGCTGACCTATGAGGTCTTTGAGTTTGGGTATGACCTGAGCCGGCGGTAATTCTCACTGCTCTTTATTTGACCTTTTCATTGTGATTGACTCACAGGGGATGGAAGAAACAGGGAATGTGCGGCGAGAGGGAGGATGATACCATATTGACGTTTTGTCAAAGCGGTTAAGTGTGGCTGTAAGCTAACCATCCGCTTCACAAACAGAATAGGAGATTTGGTGAAGATGAGCCACCATGATGGGCGGCTGAAACAGAATACATACATAGCAAAGCAGGGAAATGTGTTGTGAGCACGCAGTGAGTGTTATTACATTACCTAAGCTGGTTCTGGCCCCCCATGCACTGCTTCTCGGTACCCAGAGGGAGTCAAAGGAAAATGTCAACCAAATGCTTCCCATTTAGTGGCATCTGGTCCCGTCCCAGTAGACTCGGGCCATTTATTATGTCAGGTAATTGTTTGGTAATCTCGCTCCTGCCGTTGGCCTGGCTTTTGATGGTGCTGCAAGCCTCTTCATGAAAGACAACATCATTTCCAACAGTGACGGGGTACATTCCCTTTCACCTCAATCTTGGAGTTTAGGTACTCGGTGCGAATCTCGCACGAGCCCTTCACTTTGAAAATACTTTATGGTGCCGCGTGCTGTGGCTGCAGCCCAGGACATGTTCAAAGGAAAACACACGGCAGCCCTCACGTGCACTGTGCCCTGCTATTATAAGCGTGAGAATCTGCTCTTAGAGATACACACTTCAGTCGGGGTTGTGATTATGTGTCAGCGGGTGTGGGGCAGAAGGGGAGAGGAAAGGGGTTGTTATCTTCATGGCTGAACACGAACTAGATGGAGGAAAAGAAACATCTTTCAAAAACTCTAGCCAGGACTTGCACAGATAAGGAGAGAACGCTCCAATGGCCCGCATTGTGAAAGCGAAAATTGCAGCAGAATCATCACAAAAGACCCAATACCCCCTGCAATTTACTTCCCGGATAAAAAATCATTGAAAATCATCTGTTAGCAGACAGAGTGACCACAGCTGTGTGGGCTAATGTATACTGAAACATGCAATGTTTCCGGTCCTGAACATGCCCTCATGCTCTTTGAACGGTGAACAGAACATGTTCACTGTGTGCGTTTGAAGATTAAGTTCATGCATTACACTGAGTTAACTGAACATGTGCAAATACATGTAAGGCCTGTTGATTTCTGTTGCCGGTTGACTTGAATTCAAAGGTTTCTTTGATGGAAAATGTGCCATACATTACACAAGCTGTGTCATATTTCTTAATTTATGCTTTGATGATGTGTGAGAAGGGGCAATGGGGCATGCTCCCAATGTCTTATTAAATCAAGCAATGACATGTGATATAATGCTTTCAGTGTTTGTGAGTTCAACGTCTGTGACCTTAAATATAAGGTCGTAAATATTGCAAGGAAAGATACCACCACGTCTTGTCTTACAACCAGAATTATTAGTACTCAAACTTATATTAGAGAAGCCAGTGAATGAGCAGCAAATGGAAGTGAACCGTGTCTCAAAAAAAGCTACACAAAATGTAACTTGAAATGTTCTTTTTGTAACTGAATTTATGTGGAACAATCCACCAAAAAATGGCCTGCATGAAATTCCCTGCAGGCTGTCATTCACTCTCTGCGAGTCACCGCAGAGACAGCAGAGCTGCAGTCCCTTTACAATAATTTCAGTCCAAACTGTTGGCGCTCAAGCTCAACAGCTAAGGTGGCACACTGGGGTTGACAGGAGTTATGAGAGGAATAACTGCAGTGCCGTTGCAAAGGCTCATTGCAGCCTTAAGATCCAAGACCAGAGGGTAAAAGATACCACCTTTCCCATATCTTTTACACAATAAAATGAAGGACAGTGGATTAAAGGGCATCTTCCTGTGGTGGCTGAGTTAAAGTTCTCTTCTATTTCATTTTTTTCTTTTTCCTTGTGGGTTTTCTAGAAGAAAATAGTGAAAAGTCTTAAGTGAGCATGTCCAGGTGATAACGGGCTATAGGTTACGTAATCATGAAGCATTAGGATATTAGCGCCTTGAGCTTGAGCACAAGTGTGAGGTAGAGTATTTTAAGACATCTAGCATTGCATAACTGCCCTTTACAGAGAGAATCTGTCTTCTCAAACACACAAACTGTACAAGGAAATATGTAATAGCTAAACATCAAAGGGAGCTAAATTCACTGTACAGAAGGTTCAGACCGTATGTTCATCACATTATTTACATCTATAAATCACACATTTCCTCTGGGATTCGTACAAGCATTGCCATCAGCAAAGTAAATATCAAATTTAGAATATCTGACAACCTAAATGTGGGGAGCTTAGTGAGTGGGGAGTGTATTGACTTAAAACTTGGAACTATTAAAGCAGGAAAATAAACTTGGTAAATTATGAATATAACAGGCTCACAAGCTTCACTCAGTTATTTATAGGGATTAACATTACCTTTGACACAAATGTGAAATGAAAATAATTTCATAAACCCTTAATATAATTAACAACCAGCACTTTTTGTCAAAATTGGACACTCGATATCATAACCCCTTCCACACCTTTCATTCATCACCGCAGACACACTCCAACTGCCGAAAATGTCACTTTTGAATAAAACAAACCTCTGATTAAACTTTGCTGTCAGAATTAATTAGGTTCTGTATTTTAGCCTCATGAGAACTTTATTTATTTTATATTTGTCTTCGGTGCCGGCTAAATAAAAGCGTGTTAGGTAGCAGTAATGTGACTCGTTAATTATTCCACAAAAAATCTTTTCCAATGTAATTCAGGCCCTGAGGCTGTGAATTTGTTAGCATATAAAGAGAGAAGGCTCCAGGGCAAGAAAAACAGAGACTTTGTGCCTTCATCTTGATCCTTGAAACTTTCAGTGATTATCTTTTTGGGAAGTGCAGTAGCAAGGAAATGATATCCTACTGTTTGTTATGTCATGCTTTTTTTCCGCCCTCTGATTGTTTCAATTCAACATTAACATTGTGACGTCCCTAACTGAATGCAGTATGTCTTCTAAAATGCACCGGGGACCGTTCATCTCAATGAAGCTCGTGCAGGTGAACTTCGCTGTGGCCCGCGCTGAAGTTTAGCTTCTGTCGATGCAAAACAAAGCGGCTTTTCGGTCTGTACATTTAGCCAGCGTCCTCTTGGCAAGGCTATGCTATTTGTATGGCAGGTTTGTGTGCGTACACAAATCATCTGATACGCTCCAAAGATCAGATTCTAGGTCTTACTCCACAGGGTGTTGAAGCCTTAATAACATGTGGCAGCACAGTACTTAAGCGCTGTTAAAGACCCAATCGAAACCGCCACCTGATTTCATATGTTCATGGTATTGTGAAGAGGACAAATATAAGCTAATGTGTCACTGATTGGTGGATTTTGCACTGAGTTCACCACATTTAAGTGAAGGGCTCTAATCATGCACTATTGAGTTGCTGTTGTACAGCTGATTACAAATTACATTCCAGGCTACCGTGTTGCCTTTGGGCTCAGCGGCAATTGAATTAGACTGTCACGATGAAGACATCGCAGACGACTAGAGCGTGTTCTATCTCTGTCCTGTCTGGGGTTTTTTTCCCCTTCCTTTCAGACAGGTGAGTATGTACTGGCGATGTTTCCTTTGCATAAAGACGCCTGTTGCTAAAAAGACAAGAATGTGATTAATTTCAACGTTCAAAGGAAATATCATGACTGAAGTATACGCAGTTGTTTACCTTTTAAAAAGCTTAAAGAGGTTTTTTTGTATTCAAAACTTAACCCCAGTCGTAGACCAGAAAGCAGGACCATCGCCACTACCAAATTAACGCTGAAGCTTATTGTTCATCGTAGATCTGCGTTACGTAGAACAGCTTCTCGTGGTAAAATGAGCATAGTCCATAACTTGTTGATTAAATAAACTGGGACTTCTCCGACACACTTGGCGTCCCAAACCACAAACCAAACTGGTTGGTTTCAAGTCACATGTCGTGACTTTACAGAGGCAGCAAAACACTTTACACAAAGTTCTGCAGGTTAAAGTGAATTAGCAGAACGTTTTTTAGTGCTGACGGACTCTACAGAATAGAATAGAATACAGAGAATGTAAAGAATAGAAGAAGAAAAAGATCTAAATGAAGTCGCTGGCCTAGCCACAGTGCGTAGGTGAGGGAAATTACCACTTCTTAGTCAAAACAAAGCCCAGCTCGAGAAAGATTCATCGCAGTGCACACCATTGCACAAATAAGCAGAAATATTACGAATACCTCCTGTAACAGCTGGAGTAATCTGCTCATGCCTCTGCCTACTACCTGAAATTGCTGCTACACTCGATTTCAAGGACATCACATTGCAGTAAGTTTAATGTGTTATTTAAATGTGTTTTTGCTCCCAGCAATTTTCCCATATATGATATTCACAGTGTGTTCAACTGCCTTGCACTGAATAGATTTTCCATTTTGTCACAATAACTTCACGAGGTATTGCTAAAAACACTTGTAGATCCCCATAAATGCTTTCATGATTGCCAAGTTTGGATCGATATCTTAACAAGGAGCCTTTCACAGGCCTGTAGTGAAAATTAAACAGTTGATAAACTCTGCAGTGATAAATCAATACCATACCCTTTCATCTTAAACAAACCGCGTATAGCATGACGTGCAATCAAAACACGAGGGTTTTATCACGGCCATCACCGATGCTTACTTAGAGAAAATGTATCTTTTGTTCCGGCTTGGCGCTTTTTCCACAGGGAATTCATAGACAGACAGTTAGTGTGACGCTGTATGAGTTTTTCAGATTTACTGCCTTCCCCATGTAATCTGCCTTTACACCAATAGTCAGGGGAAATGACAGCATCCCATATTGTGCCCCGCTAAAAGTCAAATTGTGCATGTTCTAATCACTGATTCTGCTAAATAATACATTAATTGCATCAACAGTGGCTGCAGCAGAACTAAGCTTCTTAGGAGAGCTGCTTACATTGTGTCTGTTTTGTTGGGCCATTATACGAAGAGTGCAGATCAATGCGGAGGCCTTAATGGTTATGCTGGTGTAGTGGAGCCCGTGGGAGTGGGTGGTTTGTGTGTGCGTGCGAGCAGAGGGACGGGGCTCTGGAAAGGCTGGATCCTCTCCAGGCGGGACCCTCGGGGGCATTCGCCGTCTGCTGGGGCCTTTACAGCAAACGCGATACCGTTTGAGCGCACGTCACCGCGAGACGCTTACTCTTCGTGTCGTTTAAAATCAATGACAACAGCGCGATGCGTGTTCCTGGTCTATTAATTCTACAGGGGTCGCAACACGCAGCACAGAAGTCATGCAACGTGGCCCGCGGGTTCTATTTGAATCTATTATTTATTTAGACAAACCTCCTCCAGTCACGGCGCTTCAAAAGAAGACCAATTAAAGTTGTAAACGGTCGTTTTATAGGTACAAAATGTTGAATGTAGAATAAATAGTGCAAATCACTTTTCTCTGCCAGTGTGTGCGTATTGTATGTTGTGATGTTGCGAGTTGCATCTCTTTGTATTTCAGCGACTCCAGCTTTACAAGAAGGCAAGTGCGGCGCTGTACTTTGACAACTTTTTTTTTTTTCTGAGCTTTCCTTTGCTAATGAGAAGGTATTGACTATTCTGAGTGAGCATTCGATGAGCCTACGGAAGCCCAAGTTTCAAGTGCAGCCACATTATTCTGTTTTCCTTGCGAGACGCCTACATACATCAGGATGATCCATCTCCAGAGTCATTAACAAAATCACTTTAGTGCGGTTCTGACAAGCCTCAGTGATTGCCGCTAATGAACTTAGTACATCAGAGATAAATCAAAGCTGAGAAAAAGACTTAAGTTTATGCACAGCTCAGAAAATAGCCAAATGATCTCGTAACTATGACCTGAGAATATCAGCGACATGTCGTCTCACTCACAAGACACTGTGTATGCGTCACATACGGTAAACAAAAATCAACAGGCAGTCAGAAGGATTTCTTCTTTTTACTGGAAATGCACACTGAATGCAGAGATATAATGTTTGTAATAATACATTTTTCAACAGTTTCCATCCTCAATTGTGCTCTTTGTCACAAAGGGGGGAAAAAAAACAACATTTCCATCCACGCTTTGGCTTTGAGACACTGCTACAGTATGTTCTGCCTAATTTACATCTGTCAGTAAACTGACAGCTAAGAAAAATGTTCCTGAACAGTGGGATGGCTGTGAGCACTGCATGTAAGTTTAATAAACTCTCACCGCAAACGCCCTCAGCAACGATGTGTAAGCATTTTGCATAAGTTGAGCGGGTCGAGCAACGTCTTCCTGTGTGATTTATTTCATCCCGGAATCCTGCTTATCATTAGTATTCCTTGTTGTCAGCGTCTCCCAGTTGCTTTTGCATCCCGTCATGTCTGCTTGCCGCCACAGGTCTGCTTGTAGTGGTTTTCTGTGAGCAGTGTGCTCGTGTTTTCATAGTCTGTGCATGTATGTGTATGTGTGTGCTGGCGAGGTGAGGGTAGAGTAATGCTGTCTGCTCAACCTCTACGGATCATTGATTCATAACCTCATGTAAATTTCATTTTGTGCTTCCTTTCCTTGTTCATCAATAATTCAGAATGCCCCTCCCTTGCTTGTTTAATAAAGGAAGTATTAGTTCAAATATTTGTCCATGTTGAATGATTTTGCCTGTCTGGGGGATTTTTTAAACTGCTTGTCCAAATGACTTAATCCTTACCATAGAAATCTTTCAACTCAGTCACCAGAATAAAAATGTTGCCATTGTGCATTTCTGCAAACCACAGACACTTATAATCTCCGTGTTTCTGAACCAAAAACATGTTTAATATGTGGGTATCAATGGGTAGGAGGTTGTTATATAAAATCCAGGACTTTGACACCAGATGGTTCGGTTTGTCATGGTCGTGGTGTGGTTTAAATATTACTAAAGACGTCGTGAGTCATCTTTCACTGATCTTCTATGTATTTATCCGAGCCCTGGTATCTTTCCTTAACCCAACTGCTGTCAAAAGCATTGTGAGGAGTTCAAACATTTATGTACGTTATAAATGTAGATATGTAAATATATTTTTGGTCAGAAACATTTAAGTTATACGTGCCCAAAGTTGGCAGAAACTTACTAAGTAGGTGTGAAATAATTGTTCTAGGTACTCTAGTTACATCGATGTCTGTACTGATTTGCAGTGTGTGAGGGTGGTAAAGTGAAAAGTTAAAGGAAAATGGAAAGCCGGGTTGGTATTCGAGGGGGCTCATTAAAAAAAAAAGGTCAAGGAAGGGAAACAGAATGGAAAGATGATGAGGATTTAATTGCAGAAAATGGATATAATATTTATGTTTTCATTCATGCATAAGCAGGTAGAAATAAGAGCCGTTGTGTCTTTGTTACCATACAATGAGACGCTTAAAAAGGAGCGTTAAATAATTAACTTGCGCTTAATCTTTTTTCATGGCATTAAGATACGTTACAGTCACCGATATGTTTCAATGTGGACCCGAGTTAGTATCCTCTTGACTGAAAAGACCCAGAATGGACAAAACGCTGGGCCTTTGGTGTTCTTTCGGCCGCCGTAGCAGAGGGTGAAGAGGTTACTCAGTCACTGTGACGTCGCTAAATGATCCACACTGGACCTTTAAAGCTAGATGCGAGGCTACAGTTTTTAGGAAACATTCAGTTCATGATGAGGAGGTTAACAAACAAATCACTCTCGGCTGTAAAAAAGCATCCATATATTGATCATTTAGACAATGACAAATGTCCAGATTCCAGAAAAAAAAAAATCTGTATTATGAGAGTAAATTCCTTTGGTTTCGACGTCTTTTTTTTTTGTAAATGATGATTCACCTACTGTTTTCATCACACAGAAACGTATCGTACAAAGCGGTTCACTCGACTGACTGACAGATACACCTGCTGCGGTTTATAAGAACATGCGAATGACATTTGCTCTTTCCTTGTAAACAAATATTCTCATCTCTGCGTAAGACATTCGTGCGTACACTCCCCGGCGAACACAAATAAGTACTCCCATTCATGAATACAAAGAACAAGAGGAGACTTCCTATTAGGGAGTGAACCTCGCAGAGTCTTTGGAGTTCAATTATAACCCTTATTATTGAATGTGAATAAATGAACAGCCACCCTTACTGCAATTAGAGAAGACGAGCGCAGAATGAACAGTGAGGAGATGTAAAGGGCAGGAGTCTTCACAAACTAATTGGAGCCCCCTTCCTCTCCTATCTTAACACTCTGCATCCCTTCTAAACCGTGTTTTGGTTTACTGGGCAAAAATGGTGATTAATATAAAATCAATCACGCACCTGTAAGGCTAAGCGTGCCTAATTTCAACGAGCAACGAGAACAGTAACCCTGGATCACTGGGCTGACCAAATGCCCAGAGACTCTGCTTTTATAAGCTGGTTAATCCTCACGAAACATGGTATATTAAATCAGCTGTAGAAAACCTTCCTGGCCTATATGCAACTCCTTTCCGAAACAGCTTGGAAAACAATCCCATCGCTATATATTGTATATTAACTCATGCACTCTGGAACATCATAAAGAGTCAAGGCAACACAGGAAAGGGGTGCCCTGCATCCAATTATTGGCTGTAAGTAAACAATCTTTTATTAAATGCACACTGCTCCATTTCTATAATTGCCTCAGACAGAATATGTCAACAAGCATGGAAGTTATTCTTAACTTTATACCCTTGTTGTTCTTTACTATATGTTGCCGCGAACAAATGCCTCAGATGAACATAATGTCATTTATAATTCTGTGTTCCGTTGCGGTTATTATTACCGCGGCTGTTATTGCTTTTTGCATTATTAGTCTTCTTTTACAGACCAGTAAATCCGGCCGACACATTGCTTTTGACAGCCCGTGACACCGTTTGATTTTCAGACATGACTTGCGATTCAGCTCAAATCAGCATCATTATAAATATTTACCTCTCTTGCAGGGGGGGAGGGGGGGGGGGTAACATCAACCAATTATCAGTTAAGACTAGTGGCCCTCCTCTTATTATTAACAAAGCCCGAGCCCATGGGTTTACCGACAGCAGAGGAACTCGCTGCCCCATTGCATTTCAAACAGAATTTGTCCACTGCACAAAGGCACCGTCCCAAAATCGCAGCCTAATGAGACACAAAGGATTTTAACACAACTAGTGAGAATACATCAGACTTGTAAAGCAGATGCTTTGAAGATCCTTCACTTCTTTCCGCCCCCGCTGCAAGCCTCTCTGTCCCCTCCACTACCTTCCCCACAGCAAGGCCGCACATTCTGCAATATGTTGATGAGGAGAGAGAGCAGCGGGGCTTTCTGTTACTGACACAGATTCTCTGTGCCATTGATACTGCCACTGATAAAACTTTGCATGTTCACAATTAAATAAGTTCTTTTTTCGCGTTTGCTTGTAAACACGCTTCATTCTGTCGCCTTAGATGCTGTATTTCTAAATCAGATTCATTTCAACTTTCATGTTATTCATACTCTTCTCAGTAAATTGAGTGCTTGCCTTGGATTAAAAACTTAAAATGCCCCTGAAGATATTCCTCCTGTCTAACTTACCTTGAAACTACTTGAACAAATTCTAGTAAAGTGGATCTGGGGTTTAGAATTGCCTTCACCCAGAGGAACAATTTTCATTCTAAAAATCACATTACTTGTTCTTATAATGACCTTATTAAATAAATGTTGCAGAGAAACCCGTTTTAAAATGTTGAGAAAGTTATTTAAAGTATATATACCATGAGTAGAGTATTGTGACTTATCCCTATGAAACTAGAAACAATAAGCCAAGATTATTCTCACTTTTTCCTTCCTTCCACACCACTTGTGGATAATTGCAGTCTCGTATGGGCTCGTCGGTGATGTTGATTCTTAGCTTGTGTTCCACTTCCAGAGGGTCACGGAGAATCTAAGTGGGACACGAATGCAGTAGCATAGAGACAAAGCACACACCTTCTGTATCCTGACTCGTGTGCATTTTAGCAGAAGTACTGATTATGTTTGACAGTACTCCAGTCGAACTTCAACCCGTTTTGCTTGGCACTCCTGCCTCTCGCTCCCATGTCCACCTTGTGAGATAATTTATGTTTTCGTGTGTGCACGGCCACAAGCCCTTATTGTGGAAATAATGAGCCTGTGAGCAGCAGCATGTAACATTCTGACCGCATGTCTCACAAGGAGACGAGGCTTTCAGCAAAAGGGCCGGGCCGGGCCGCTCGCTCAGATGATACAACTGAGGACGAGGAAGAGCGAGGGATCGGAGGGGGAGATGACGGCACCACAAGTTGTCCCTGTAAGACAAAAGGCTTCCCTCGGTTAAAAAACACAGCTGCAGTCTTTGTTTTTGGCACTCATTTTACAAGTCTGATGGAAATTTGCAGCTGAGGCATTCATTCTCGAGTGAGTGGGAAGAGAGAAAGTGATTGAGCAGGGATGAGGAAGAAAAGATGAAGGAGAGAGAGAGAGAGAGAGCAGGGAAGTGAGGAGGAATCCAGAAAGTGCAAAGGAGTGCACCATTATTCATGCAACACAACATGTTGACCCATTTGTTCCAAAGATTTTTCAGAAACCCTGATTATGGTTTTGCGTAAGTAATTGATTCTCTTCCTTTGAGAAGAAGGACCAGGCTACACGTTTGACTTGATTTAGAGGATTATCTAGCTTAAAATGGAGAGAGACCTCAAACTCTATTGCCCGAAACACCAAAAAATCCTCTCATTTCCTATCATCTCCTCGTTTTGCGGCCTTTGTAATTACATGATTTGCTTTAATAGGTTCTGTGGACTCTGACAAATTTGCTCACAATAGAATCCTCTGATTTCATCCAGGGCAAGATCTCAAAATAAACCCACTGTTAATGGCTAATTTCTGTGTTATTACCTAACAAAGTGCAGCGGTGTGGTCCTACTGCCTTCTTCTGAAGCCTGCTAAACTCGGAATCCGTAATTGGTTTCCTAGCCCTGTTGCACCTCAAAAGGCTTACCATCATTACAGCCAGGCAGAGGAACGAGAAGGAAGAGTGAGCAAGATTCTCGACAATTATCTGTCCCTGGCGAGCAGGGCCTGCAAGAAGAACTAAGGGGAAGGCATGGAGAGGAGAGGCATATCAAAGACTGCCGTGTTTCTTTTTTCGTCATGCAATTGTGCCGTCATTTTGCAACCGAAGAGGGAGAGCCTCACAGAAACAGGGATTGCTGCGTGGGAAGAAAAAAAAAATAAAAAATAAAAAATTGCATCACTGTGTTGTCTCACAACAAAGATTTCCTTTCATGCTGCGACAAAACTGTGCTTGCTTATGTTTACAAAAATAAAAGATTTCTAGTGTTAAAGTTTGGAAGGCAAACTGAGGAACCGCGCTGGTGTCGCCGTTTAAGAAAAATGCAGTGCACTTTAAAAGTCAGATGTTCTGTGAAATTATTGAGTTGTTTCACCGCGAACCTCCAATGTTTGCAGACAGAGAAGAGCTCGAAATTTCCAGATCATTCATGAGCAATCAACGCCCAATCATTCGCCTCATCATTTCCTCATGTATGTTTCATTTCATCAGACTGATCATTAGCCAATAATGAATTACTTAATGAACCTGTGATGCGTGTGGACACTAAGGGAGGAGACGTTTCTAAATAAATAAATAAATAGCATAGTGTGATTAGTGCGGTGATATCAATGCTATCTTTAACAGAAACAAACAAAATAAACAAGCAAATATAATGAAAACGAGGTACGAAAAAAACTAGAGGTAGACCGATGGCGGAGTTTGAAAGGCAGATAGTTTGGAGCAGGGAAAGGGCTCGCTTAAAATTCATCCTCGCTTAAAATTTTAACACTGAAAATACATTCTGCATTCCTGAAATTAACTGTCTTTCACTTTATCAGAAATCGAATAACTGTCTGAATGAACATAAGAGTAATAAATAAATCAACCTGCCCTTTTGTGACTTTGTCAGTTTATTTCATATACAAGGCTAGTACGTTGATATGAAATCTGTCTTCCACTTTGTTTTTTTGGGGGTTTTTTTTCCCACCAGCAGATGGCAGCACTTAGCACGTCCCTGTTGCTAATCCGTCCACACCTGGCATCATGGCAGGGAAAGTCAGGAGAAAGCCCCGGAGTCCCATTTGGGATTACTTTGAATATGACTGTGTCTTAGATAAGAGCGAGCGTCTTGTAAGGGAAGGTGATAGAATGGGTGGAACATTTCTCAAGGGGAAGAAAATCCCACGAATCTTAAAATCCCTTTGAAAAGCTTACACAAGAAGGCTAACCTAGCTTACCTTGACAAGGTTAGGGAGAACGCCCAGCCCATCTCCCCCAAAACAGAAGCAAACTCCAGGCCAAAAAAAAAAAAAAGACTAAAAGTAACACTGAAATTAATGAAAACTAAGCATTTAAAAAAAAAACTAAAAACTGAACCAAACTAGCAAACCCGCTTGAAAAATCTAAAGTAACACGGTATACCTTGTGTGATTTAAACGTCCATGGCTATACCTTTTACCATCATGCAGTAAAATGATTCCACTCTCCAGGAAGTCAGTCACAGAACACATGAGGGATTCTTTTCCGATCCTAGACTGCTCACTCTTTGGTAAAGTAAGAAAGCATATCACACCGTAAGCAACCTAGACGTAGCGACGCATGCGAAACAGTAAGTAAGCGAGTGTCTCATTAATAAAGGCGGACGTAAGAGCGCTCAACATGCCATAGGTATCTGGGACAATTGCATACACTTCACTCTGACAATTAGAGGTTATTTTGAGATTGGGGATCACTTGCAGAGTGGACTATCCACTTGGCAGGATGTCACAGTGTGTTGTTCACTGCAGCTGTCACGCTGTGATGGGAAACCATTACATTTGTGTTCTGGATCTCTTTAGCCGTGAAAAAGTGTTCTGTGTACACTCTAGAGAGAAAAAAAAAATGGAGGACTTTCTATTAAAGCGGTTTTGAGCCCTAAGAGGCTTTTTTTTTTTTTTGCACAAATGTGTGGATGAAGGAGAGGACAGAAAGGGTCTAAACACCATTATGGAGGAGTCAGCACCTCTGGTGCTTTAGAAGCTTGACACTTTGTTGTGGAATCTCTGCTGTGACATGTTCAACTTGACAGAGTCCTTACTTTACTCATAATATGTGCAATCAGCCGCCTGCCAGTGTGGATCTTTTGTTTCTTTCACGTTTGAGTCAGTTGAATCATCTTAGATCCAGCCCTCGTCTCCCACGGCTCCCTTTCATCACCATCCATCCATCCATCCATCCATCTAGCCATCCAGCCCGGCAGGCGGCGAAAAGTAGGACACCCTTTAAACTGCCAACACTTTACAGCGGCTGCTTAATAAAGTGAAAAACATGCACGGTCGCCTGCTTCAATTAATTAGCAGAAAAATACCTGTCGCACGTATTATAATTACTGGCCACTCAGTCTGGCAAAGGCCATCTCTGACATGCACTGTTGACTACAAGATGACCGGAGGATGCCTCAGAGTAAGGAAAGAAGCTGTGGGTGCATATGTGTCTCTGTGAACTGATAAGGCACGCGATCAGTGTTATTTAATATTCTTTTTTCCCCTCAAAGATGGAAAATACTTATCATTTGTGTTAACAAGGAGTTTGCCATCTTCTCTAGCTTACACCCCAACAGGCTTTCCTCCCTTGGGATCCCACCACCGCACAATTACACACATACACGCAATTCCACACTCGATAAAAGCCTTGTATTACTACTCTATGCCTCAGAAAACCATTGTCTCTAAAGAATTTATAGGCAATGCAACACGGATGTTTAATATAATGTATCTAGGCTGTCACAGTTATTACATAATCACCTTATTGCAATTATTTGAATTAACTACAATTGTATTGCGTAATCGTAATGATCATCTCCATTCACCTGCATAAAAACAGCTGGATGAAACTAGCACAGATGACGTATTTCACATTGGTTGTGAATGCAGGTCGTAGCAGCCGTCACACCGTGAGATGAAAAGGAAATCTGTCGCAGTCTGTCACTGGTCGCGCGACCAACGATATCACTACATTTCATCATCTTTTTTTTTTTTTCTTTTCCTGGGACAGCGCAAAATCTTGCCAACCTTCTTCTTTGGTTTGATGGCACCTGAGTGGAGAATTACTTTCTTGAGGCGGTACCCATCATTATCGGTAATTCCTTTATGTATTTCGGTAATTTATAATCAGATCTAGCCTGTGCTATTTTGTTTACAAAGCCTAAAAGTCAAACAATGTATCCATGCATCTTCAGTGAGCAGTTAGCAAAGTTAAATTAGCAATATCAGTATTACTATGACGTTTGTTACTAAAAAGCAGCAGGCTTTCCACTGCCGTCATAAGGACTAGGCAGTAAATTTAAGGTGTAAATACAGTGTGTCACTGTGAAATTTCCGCTCAGCCCTTTAATTACAGGCGCAGATAAATCTGATTTAAGATGTTATTTATCTTATCACCTTTAATCAAAAGATATATGATATGTTCATCACTTCAGCCCCGTAACTCATGTGCATCTATTCCACACATGTCCAAGCACACACAACCTTTTTAATCTCTTCTCCCCGCACACATTCTTGTGGTGTGCATGGGGCTGGTTAAATAGTGTGACACTGATCTGGAATGATTAAAACAGAAGATCGGAGACCCCTGTCCCTCCCTCCTTCTACCCTTCTCTTCCTCCTGCCCACCCTTCTCATCTCATCTATGCTCCAACAGTCACATATTCTTTGAAGGAGAGATTTAATTGGATCTCCTCAGAAGGTGCTGTCGGATTAACCAAGCAGAAAAACAGAGTTTGGCTGGTCATGCTTCTATCTGGGGCCTCAGATTGCTTCCGACAGACAGTGATCCCAATAATCCCGCTGCAACATGATAAAGGGGAAGAGATATTGGATCAAAGGCATATATGCATTTTGACTGGGCTTTGAAGGCGCGCATGGCGATCTGATGACGAGATAAGTTTGCAGTAATTATATGTAGACTTGACATGAAACGTGAAATTGAATTGGAAGTGGCGGTTATAAGTGTGTTTTTCTTACGGCGTGGAGTGGAAATTGCAACAGCACATAAACTATAGGTAAGGTTTTGGTAAACACACACGGCAGGGATGAACAATAAATAAATGCAAGTGCATTTATATACTGCTCCAACAATTCCAACAACATTCTTCCAGTCACAAAAGTAACCACATCTCCCTTGACTTTCTATCTATTCAATCTGTTTTTGCACTTTTATACATTTCTATTCTATTTCTGAGTTTATCTTCTTTACACATACCATTTTGTGTCAGATTCTTTTTTGCTCTATATCTCCCCTTGAATATGGGCTGTTTCCACAGGCGCAGTGTGGAGGCGTACGTCCAATAGAAAACTCGAGAGAGCATCTATATAAGCCCCGGCATGGATTTTTTTGTATTTTTTATTTTTTTGGATGTAATGCCACTCCACTAACGGCTGGTTTACAGCTGAAGTCTATTTATTTATTTTGATTAAACAATCATTTCCATCCAAATTGAGCAGCTAGGTATCTAAAAAAAAGGTGAAAAAACAGAGTGTAAATAGTGAATCAATAGTGAGTAAACCTGGTGTAAATTTTGTGTACATTTGGTGCAAATTGCGTGTAAACTTGGTGTAAATACTGTAAATTTGGTGCGGTGTTACATTGTTGTGTAAATAGTGTGTAATTGTGAGTAAATTAACTGGTGCGTGTGGTGCCGCTGTTGTTCCAGGGAAACAAAGAAGTCATTATAAAACCAAGAAAAAGAACTGTTTTCAGGTCTTTAAGGGCTTCATCAGAGTACCTTTGGATGAGAACAAATTGTAAAACAATCACAGACACAAAACAGACAAATGTGTGCCACAGCATCTGTAAAATGTCATCTTATTCGCCGATAGCTGAGGTCAGTCAACGCCAATGTTCGGCCAATACAGATCTGTGCATCTCTAGTTTATTTGCAGTAACGGTGTGTGCATTTACTGTGCACCACCGTGGGTAGTTCTGTTGCGAAGTTATAAAATTGTGTGAATCGCCATAATCGTAAAATCAGTGAAAGAGTCACGGAAATGTCTTGTTCACATACATGCT
>JAPQRN010000013.1:8190483-8207082 GCA_037367275.1 Coranthus polyacanthus
GTTATAAAATTGTGTGAATCGCCATAATCGTAAAATCAGTGAAAGAGTCACGGAAATGTCTTGTTCACATACATGCTTTAAACAATTACACCTGTGCTTGCGTGTGTGATGTTTACACATGATTCTATTAAAAGCCTGAGGGTTGTCTGATAATTAATTATACATGGCAGTGCTTTCCCCTCAGGATGGTATCGAAATTTTAATCCGGGAAACATATGAGTAGCATGAAAAAATATTTGTATCCCTCTTGTGTCGACGTGCTCGAAGTCTGGGTTACAATGCGATCATGATTGGGAACGGGGCTGTAGACTACCAACGCGGTAGACGAATGTCTGTTGACAGTGATATCTCACCGCTCTGCTGTGATTAAGCAGTCTCCTTCTGGCACAGATTATAAACTGCCTACATAATTGAGAATCAAACAATTGTGTATAGTTTACAGCCTGGTTTTCTAAACTGTGGGTTGGGACCAACAATAGAATACCGCTTCTGCAGGATCCCCCACTTCAGGAATATCAATACTGAAGGAATGGGTTCATCGCATGGAGCGCGTCACGGTGATTAATCAAACTGGCCCTGACTAAACCAAAAAAAAAACAAAACCTGTATTTGTTAGTCGGCGTCCCGGCTATTTGAAATGCCACACCTGGCAACTTTCTTTGTTGGTGGCTGTAAGTGGCACGTCGAAAGTTTTCTTTTTAAGCTGACAGCAAGCCCGGAAATTATGCAATGTGACTTCAATTTGTTGCACACAGAATGCTCATGTTTATCAACACAGCTGGTCCGTAATCTCTCTGGACCAAAGGACAACAAAGAGCCAAAGAGGATCTAACATTGCCGAGTCCAGATTTGTCTGGATGAATGGCCTAAACACTTCTGAACACCCAGTTCTGAGCAGCTTATAGTATCAGTTTCATTTCACATGCCATCTGAGCTCATCTCTATTCATAGAACTATGTCTGTAAGTGATCTAAAATTTGTAATAGGAGACCGGGCCTTGTTTTGCATTTACATTTCCCATCATGGCTTAAACTGAAATATTAGCAAAAAGTTGAAAATGTCATCAGAAAAATCAATGAATAGCTCGGTGTCTGTCTTTCTGGCGATGCGGGTAGATGATATGGCCGAATGAAATGGATCGTGAGCGGGGAAAAAAAAAAAAACAGGACAAATTAACTACCCCCGAGATTTGCTGGCGACATTGTTTGAGGGATAAATGATTTTAAAGAAACCCTTTGACATCGCAGCGAGATGAATGCGCATTTTGGTGAGCAGCGCAAGAGGATTCTCTGGGTGAAAAGCTGCAAGTTCTTCAGCATATATATTACGAGATCCGTGTGGCCTTGCCCCTCTTGACTTCACCCTGTTACAGTCTGTACTTGTGAATGAGTCATGGGCTCAACAGAACGATGTGTCTATTGCGCTTGTGCTGAGACACATGCACACAACCTTTATATTAATGGAGGGGTGTGCGTTTTCTGCTCTGGTGTAGGGAAATTGCACTGTTATTTCATCCTCCAACATCCATCATACGGTAATGCAAATGGAAGCCAGCAGTTGGCTTTTTTTTTTTGGTTGTTTGTGTCAAACCAGAACAGCAATTCATGCATTAAATTATAATCGTGATTTTGCTGGGTGGTCAAGCTTAGTGTGCGCAATCAGGAGAAAACCCCCCCCCCCCATGTTTTCTGGTTGACACTGTGACGTAGGATTAATGTGGATGATTTCAAATATCACCTGCACGTTTGCTGCTGATAGACAATATAAAACAGTAGAATGTATTAGATTCCAGCCGTGCAGATCGGGTTGTAGTAACTTTGTTGCTGGGAGGATGTTTTCTACCTTGCAATCAACTATAAATAAGAAGAGATAAACAGAAATGCATTATCATTAATACGGACAAATAAACTGAATAACCAAACATTACAGGTTGCAGTACACTGCAGAAAAACAAATCTTGAGTAAAACCCATTACATTATTTATCATAGCTTTCAATCACCCACATAATAGCATACTAATTAACCTTTTCACTAGCAAAGATGTACGGCCAATTACCCCGCTGGATTGGCACAGACTGTTGATCACCAAAGATGTAAAATGGGGAAAAGTGATAACCATGGCTGCCTGTACTGATGGGTTTCAAGCCGCTCTGTGCTCAAAAACACTCCTCGCTGCCTGTGCTTCGTGGGTCGTAGGTTGATCGAACGCAACCGCGGCGACGCAGTTTGTCTCTGGGGGGAAAAAAAAAAACGCTACGGTGAAATAACTAAATGAACCCCGTTAACCAATGGTGTATTATGCATGTGGTCCGTGTGGAGTTTGGTAAACCCCTCTGTTGAAAATTACTTTTGATAAAAGGTCATACGCTTAAACGCTCGCTGGATACCTCTCGCATATTTAATTTTCTCCTGGCGGCGGCTGCTGCGGCATTCCAGCTGTCTGTTGTTGGACACTGAAAGAAATTCACTTTGTATACGTCACAAACGGAGCACAGCTGTCTTAAATGTCATTTATTATTTTAGTTGGGGGATAGTTTCACTAGGCACAATGTACTCAGATGTTTCCTCACAAGCGGATTGCATGTTTCTGAGGAAGAGTAAACATTGCGTTGCAGCAGCACTGATTTGTATTTGCTATAATTAAAATTTCACAGTCAAGCGTATATGACACCCAAAGTGTGAGCGCATTTAGCCATGACATGAAACATACTGAAACATCAGTCAAACACTGACGATGAGCTATAGGCCTGGGGTGTCCATACGTCTTTGGTTATGCGATGTCTGATGCTAAATTACATTTTAGGATTTATGTTTTCGTTCACATACTGATATTTTGCCTCAGAATTTATAGTTGTCCTTCAAGGACACGGAGCCTAATAGTGAAAAATTGGGCTTTTGAACTTACTTACGACTTCAAAAATATTTTTTTTTTCTGTTCTACATAGTGCATAGACCCCCCACTGGGCTCAGTGTCTGGGATAGCATTGCTTCTCTCAGACGACCCCCCCCCCCTCCCGCATTAACCAGTCTGCTGTGTGCAACTCTCAGTTCTATGTGTGCATCTCCTCCCTGTGGACTGTCTGACACTGTACTTTGATCTTTGTGGTCATTTTTCATGTCTACAAGGAGGGTAACGCACCAGAAGGGACGAATGACGCTCGGGTTTGAAAGAAGAAATAGCAGACTTGTCCTTTAATGCTACACAGCGGGTGAGGGCAATTCATCTTTGCCTGTGTCTTGTTTTGTAATCGGCTTGTGAAGTTGCAGTGCACTGCGCTATTTGTGAATGGTGCTGACAACAGAGGCTACTTGGCTCATCGTTCACTCCATCTGCCATGATCGACACCGCCAGATTGGAGACACTTCCTGGGTGTTCTCCACATGTCCATGCTCTCTCTAGGTGACTGGGTTCACACTAAATTACTTGTCACTTTGATATCAAAGCCTCTATAAGCTACACATAATAAGGCAAGATGTTGTGAATCATCATGCGTGTGTGGTTGTCCACTTCCCCATCCAGTTTAAAATCACGCTTGATGCAAGTCTCTGTAACGGGTATTATCTCGCAACAACAAAAACAACTAAAAGCTGAATTATACCTCGTCTTATGCTTTAGTACAAGGGATTTTAAGCTTTAAATTGTAACACAATACATATGTAAATACTGTATTATGTATTAGAGCGGCACAGTAAATTGCCCAACGTGAATTTCCACATTCGTAGAGGAGTAAATATAACAAAATTAAAGCCTACTTTTTACCCAATTTTAAATTAAAGGAGGAAAACAAATACTTTCTGGAGTTCAGTGTGATTGTAGGGTGCCTTCTTCTATGAGGGTTTCATCAACAGAGATGGAATCGAGTGCCGTCCTTGATCTTCCCTGCTCTGTGAATATTTTAGAGAAGTGGAAAGGGGCAGTGAGACATTGGGTTCGGGGGCTATCCTGCAAAGCTTTCATTAAAAGAAATGACTTTGCCGGTCGGCTAGGAGTCAAAATATAAAGAGTTCAAATTGTCCGGTCTGTTTAAGCCATTACTGTAGTGGAACTAGACTGAGAAAATCTAAATGTGTAGTGCAGAGGGGCAGTCACATTTTGGTTTTGCACAACATTCCACATGGGCTTTGAACGCAGGGATCGTCATAGTTGTGGGACTCGCAGCTCGGATTGGATTTTTTTTTATCTCTCTTTCAAAGTTTTGCATAGACCGTGACATAATGGTTAATGAAGTCCTTAAGTGATATAAGTGATTAGCTCATAACTGATTCAGAACTAAATCAACATGACCTTTTTCCTTTTGTGTGTGCTTAACAGATCGAGTGGTGTTTGCACCGAGCTTCTAGAGCATTGTTCAGGTGAGAATAATTACCTACTGCACCGCTCATTTGAGAAATATTATGAAAGTATGGCTGAGTTGCAAGCCGTCTGCTGTAATTTATGCTTAGTAATATGCCGTTTCTGTGTCGGACTGATTGTTTCATAGATAAGAACTGTTGCTTTTGGCAGTGAAGTGGGATAAAAACATCTCATTTGCTCATGGCAGTTTAGAAATGCATGGAGAAAAGCTGAAGATGAACACCGTTTGACACTGTGGCTTGACTTTTAGAGGATTTCTTCGTAACTGAGCAACAGCAGGCCACTAACATATCAACAGTTAACTAAGATAAATGACTTTTATTCATTTTTTATGCAAAGCCCGTCATTTTGGCCTCCCTCGTCTTGGATATGGGTCTTTCTCTTAATGAAATGCACCCCAGTTCACTTGAAAGAGAACACTCAGACGTTCTCTGTGGAGCAGCTTGGTATGCGCCCAAACTTAAATGGCTTTGTTTAACCAAGTGAGCCAAACTGAAGTTGTTCCACAATCTGGATGAAGTCCTGCAGATAATCCTGCTCTGAGTGATGCACCCCAAGGCAGATCCAAACAGATGTGTCTTAGTCCTTGTTAGAATTGGGTCAATTTCTGGCTTTGCTGGTTCAGTGTAGGAGCTTTAAACAGTTTGACGTAAATGCAAACCAGCTGAACCGACAGTCGTCATTATGAAAGGTTGTGCGAAATTAAAACGTGTCCAGTAATCCAACTTGATTTGCATTTTGTAAAAAGCCACGCGACAGTGTGATTAATATAATATTATGCGTTTTGTTAACTAACTGAGTGTCTGATGAACCGTGAGCGATGGTCGAGGCAACGTGAAGATCGCATCTTAGTAAAGAGAGGGCGTAGATGCACATGGCGCATCTTTTTATTCATGTGTTTCTGTCGGTGACGGCAATACTTCAGCCTCAAAAAGAAAACTAAAGTGCACCAATATGACAATGTGTTAGATTTCAAGCTGACTAAAGAGGTGAGGTGAGAAATGTAGGCGAGGAGGCATGTAAACATACAGAAAAAAGTTACGGCAAAGCTTAGAGCTCTTCGAATTACTCAGTGTGGTGGTTGGTAAAAATCACCTTAGAGGTGAATCACTGCTTCCAAATGGACTGGAGTCACTAGAGTCTGCTTCGTGGGCTCTGGTTTTCTCATCGCTTCCACTCGTGAGCGTCTGGTCTGTGGAAGTGCGACGGCCAGTGGTAAAATTCGGTGTGCCAGTTCGGTCCGTTGTTCGGCTTCGCATCAAAGCGGTTTGAAAACGTTTGCACCGGCTCCTCTTTAAAGAAGCTGTGTTTACGGCAGATACCTGTGAGTGAGTTAATGAGTTACTCACATCAGAGTTAATGAGTTTACAATATGTTGGAGGTGATGACAAATTGAAAAACAGAATGATTTCATCTGCACTTGAAAAACAATTTTCTATGAAGCCAACAAGAAGATAAGGCAGAGTGTATAATATTCTAACAGAAAAATCACCCAGAGAGTTAATTGGAAATTATGGTTAAAAGTAATTATTGCTGATGGTTGCTGATAAGCGATAACTCCTGTATTATTTGGCATATTCAATGATGCGTTACTTTGATGTTCAGCTTAGTGAATACGCTTGAAAATGCCTTTCTTCAAAACAAACTGACTACGTTTAAGAAAATGTGCGGAAAATAGCAAAATGTATAATACATTAGGTGACAGCGTGATGCGTATAGTCACATATTATAGACAACATACCCAGTGGGATGCTTTAAAGAGAAAAGAAATACAAATAATAGTGAGCACTGGGCTCATGAAAAGGGGGACAAATAAGCAAGTGTTTGAACAAGAACAAGGACTTCATAAAGTGGCAATCTGTCACATATTTAGGTTGCTCTGCTACCCCCAAGTGACCACAGACAACAACAGTAAGTGCGATGAGAACGCATCATTATTAGAGATTTTCTACCGTGGGACAGTGCTTGCGGCGTGCAGCGCTGTGGCGGCCCTGCGCAGGATTCCTGGCGGTGAGGTTAGAACAAACATGTCATCCCAAGTCAAAAATAAGTGTTGTTCACCATTAAATAGCCATGAAATAAAAACTGAATTCATGCTTCTCTCAGTGAAATAACAGGCTGAATACATTTCTACTGGAAGTAATATGGATGCTACTATACTGGTTTGTACATATATGTATATTTTTAAGGAATCAAATTAGCAGAATTCCTCTCACAGCCGTCGCGGAGCCTTGTGTAAATTTAACACAGGCACAATTCTGTACTGTAATTGGAAATGAGACGCGTCGCATGCATTTTCCACCCTTTCATTAATGCAAGTTCTGTTCTGTACTGCGTCAGGGGTGTACTCCAGGCTTTAACTAAATTCACAAATCAAACTTGTGTTTGTTGGTCAACAAAGAGATGTTTCATTAGTTTTATGGAAACACAGCGTGCGTGCCTACTGTGTTACAGACAAGTTGCCGTTTTAAATGACTCAAGATGTGCATATTTAAACAGGGAGCAATCACTGTAAAAAAACACAACCGGCTAATTATGGAAATAAGTTTGTCTTGAATTTAACCCATTACAATTCATTCCATTAGATTTACGTTGCGTTTGCCTCCGCGGCAAGAGCTTTATTTGCTTATTACTGATTACCAGCACGAGCGAATGTCGGATGTTCTGCGGAAGAAAATCATCTCGCAGAGAACTGGTTTAACATTAATCAAGACATACAGCAAATTTAGAATAAAGCATTATGAAGACACTCATTTGAGGGGACTTGAAATAGACTGTCAAGAACGTTACACTCATTAGGGTTATGAAAAACAAAAGCAAATCCGCCCCTCGGCAACTGCCATCTATTCACTCAATGAGCGAGTGTTCGCAGGTCATTCAAGGACTTATCAAAGCGCTCATGACTCACACAGCTAGATGCAACCCTCCCAAGAGCTTAAATTGACTAGACACCACCAATGTCGGCCAGTTATTGGCTCACATCTCTCAGCAGAGTCAAAAGGCGACGGGGAGAAGCTACCATCAAGAAACAACATTTATTTGAGGTGAACGGTGTGCTGCGAGTCATACTCACCGTCAACAGAGAGAAAAGCCAGTGTTTTGGGGGGTTTGATAAACTATTAGTGGAACAGTTATGATGCAAAAGGGAAGAAAAGTACTTTAATGTTTATGTGCACGTGAAAAATAAGAAATGCATGTGTCCAATACATGACTTGCATACTCTTATCAAGATAGCTTTCATACACAAAACTGCCTAAAAGGCTTAATGACTGGTAATGCTGCTCAGCTTTAGCTTCAGAACAAAACAGGAATGAACAAAACGTTCCAGGACTCATGAAAGAAAAATGCAACAATTTCTAATCATTCAAAGTCATCATTCATCTCTGCTCCAGCAGCAGCAACACAACAGCGATCGGTGCACAAAAGATACAGTGTGTAATGTAACGGCATAACACAGCGAGAAGTCAAATGCACACAGTCACAGGAAGAAGTTCAACCAGTCGGGAGGAGAAAACCGCAAGCAGAAAGAGATAGATACGGAAAGCTTCAGCTCAAAACCAAAGCAGGAGTAAAAGAAAAAGTCCACTTCCTACACATAATCATTTACAAGCCGTTCAAAGACAACAGGTGGCTAGAAAAACCAAGAAATGCAATAATTCCCAATCATTCAAAGCCACGGCGGGCTTCTTTTCTGCAGCACAACAGCAACAGGAACACAACAAAGATACAGTAAATAACATAGAAAGCGCTGCATCAACGAGAACACAGCGCAGAGTCAAAACAGAAAGAAATTCAACCAGTCAGGAATTAAAACAGTGAGCAAAAAAAAAGAAAAAAAAAAAAAGGGATAAGCACAGGAAGCTGGAGTTCTGAATAAAAGCAGGAGAAAAGCAAATCTTAAAAGTGGCCACTTTCTACACATTTCATTCACAAAGCGTTTGAAGACAACAGGTGAGTGCAAAAGTAAGAAATGCAACGATCCCCGATCCTTCAAAGCCTCGGCGGGCTCTTTCTCTGCTGGTGCATAAGCATGAAGCAGCAGAAACACAGCCCAAAAAAATCAAAAAAAAAATCAAAAAATCAGTACATAACAGAAGCAGCGTAGCATCGACATCAACACAAGAAAATGAAAATGCAAACAGCCACGGAAACCATCAGGAAGGGAAGCGTCAAGCAAAGACATTTAGAGACAGAGAATGTATTTTACTCATCTATTTGATGTCTTGCTCTTTCTCCTTCTCTTTATGGAGATGAGGTCGTGTCCCACTTCAAGTTGGTGCTGGTTTTTTTTGGGCTTTTTTTTTTTTTTTGTTGCCATCTCCTCCTGTCTTCGTCGTCGCTAGCAAACCTGCACACACACACACAAGCTTGTCAGCTAGCTGCCATTATTAGCAGCACATTTGTTTGCCGCTGACACCATTAGTAACACTGTCTCTGTTGCTTGTAGGTTAATTTATACTTTGTAATTCGGGTTCACAGCTCACGTCGGAGCTTGATTTCTCTTCAGACAACGGCCCCACTCAGCTGCTCCTTTGATGGCTTTGAGGACACTTCTCCTCTTCTTCGTGGCTGCAAGCTCACTTTCCATACAAAAGCTTGTTAGCTAACTCCATTTTCAAAGTTCACCTCAGAGTTTCCTTTCCACACATTTTGCCAATTTACAGTTTTTTGCGGCGGAATTACAGTCAGCGGTGACTTGTTTCATCAGCTTTCTTTTCTTCTAGACTAGTTGCAGACTCGTTATGTGTGTGTGGGGGAGGGGGGGGGCACACTGGTGTAATGAATATCTTTAACAATGGCTACTTTACATTCCAGTTTACGGACTTTAGTCCCTCACACGTTGGCTTCCTGGAACAGATTTTTCAGGACGTGGAAGGCTTTATTTGTGCATTTCAGATTTTAAACCACCCAAAATATCTTCAGGTACAAAAACAAAACCCCAAATGCATGACTCGGAACAGCGGCCGCACCCACTGACCTTGCAGGGGTGGAACCTGTGTACACACTATGGCTGTGACAAGAACAAACAGCGCGTTCATTAAGTAAAGTGAAAGGCCACAAAATGAACCGACCACTGAGTTCAACTGGGCTTTCCGTTCCCTTTCCTCGTGACGTTTGTGTCACGCTCTGCCGTCTCTCGCTGCTATTAGGGTCATCGGCCTCACCTGCTCATTCCCTCTCTCCTCTGCAATCAGCATCATTCTGCTCACCTGTTGCATTCACTACATATACTCATCGCTCACGCTTCCTCTTTGCCGGATTGTTACTACGTGAATCTCCTGTGATTTTTTTTTTTTTCTTTCCTCTCCCCTGGATGGATTTCGTGTGTTTGACCCTGCCTGCCCCCGACCTTCGAGCCTGTTTCTTGCCCCAGATATCGGACCTGAGGGACCCATCTCCAGCGAGGGAGTGAAACCCACCCTCTGCCAGTGTCTCACCACGCTCGGCCCCTCAACAGGAGTGGTCTACCAAGCCTGCTTTGCCTACTGTCTTGTTTGTTTAATCAACCTTTTGTCGTTCCATTCCTGGTTACCTGAGTGTAGCTTTTGGGTCCACGCCTGTGTCAATTTGGCAAAGAAAACAATGTTACGTCACGGCAGTTTCTGACATCTTTCCAGAGAGAGACTTTTAACAATTGGTGTGAGTCGGACAGCATTTTTATCAAAATAGCTGTGTCGTTTAACTTGCTTATAGTAAAGAAAATTACATGATTTTACAAAGATAATATTGTTTGTTTTCATCTGGTAAAATATAGTGTTTATGCCAGCAGAAGCTGATTAAATAAAATGCTACAACTGGCAAAGTAACCTTGTGAGTAACACCGCATGTTTGTTGACAGAGAGCTCATTTCAAAAGTGTGTGATGTGGAGACGCTGTGGGCATGTTGTACTTAAAAGGAGTGGGTTCATAAAGACACTTTGATGTCCTCTGGTTTGCCCCTAGTCCTAGAATTTTTGAAGCAAGCATGGAAGGAGAGCTTATGTGCTGGCTATGTTTATATTTTAAACACTCTATACTGGGGTCAAACTGATACATGGCTCCGCTGATTGAAATGCCGTCTGATGAATTTTAGCACAACGCTGTCTGCCAAATGTGGGAAGCATCGTCTTATACAAATAACCTTAACTTGGCAGATAACCTTATTGTTTACTCAAGAGTCACAAGAGGTGCTCTTTCTCCAAGCTGCTGATACACCTGAATAAAACATGAGGTCACGAATCATTGAATCCATTTTTAATGCTACAAAACAGGTGGGCAAGCAAAATAAAAAATGTGATTTCTTTCCACTTCATGTTATTTGACCAGTTCTTCTGTGTATTTCGGCACCTCTGCAGTCTCTGGAATTGCTCACACGGAGAAGTAAGCCCAAAAAAAAAAGTAAAAAGTACACATTTTTAAAAAGGAAAATTACAGGATTTTAATAGTCACATTTGATTACACGGGAGTCTAATCGTACCGTCTTAATTTGCACGTAGCGCTGTACGTCACTGAACCGCACAACTTGCCTCACGAAAACCTGCTCATTTGTATGTGCCACCAAATATTCAGCCTTCATTACTTTCACTTGCTTTTATACCTGGACAAGATAAGAAAGTGTTTAAGCAGCACTCAAGATTAAGTGCAGCCCCGCTTGCAAAGGCCAGCTTCAGTACTGTATTAAATATCACCTCCTGAAGTAATTGCGTGAATTAAAAAAGAAATACTTGAAGGAGGCCCGTGTTTTCGTGGCAGATTCGGTGCAACGGTAAAGCCAGGTGTTCTGTTGCGTCTGCTAAACAGGAAGGAAGTAGACCCAGGAGAGGTTGACATATGACACTTATTTGTTTTTAGCTTCTTATTTTCTTCTTCAGTCTTTCACTTTCACTCTCTCATCTGTCGCTCCGCTGAAAGATTCAACACCTCTGATAAACAGCTCAATCTGGAGTCAAATAAGAAGAGGCAGAAGACTCCCTTTTATTTTCCGTTTCCCTTACAACTTTTGAGAGTCTGATTTTTTTAGGCTGACCAGCTGGTTATCAGAGTTTCCATGCAACCACACATATCTGAAGAAACTGTATTCTATCAGTTCAATTCCATTAAATACCTTCTCTTTTTTTCTCTGCCTGCCCATTTCACAGACTGTCAGTCATTTTAGTTTGTTTGGCTTTCTGTCAGTAAATCCCTTTGATTTTTCTGTCTCAATTTCTTTGACTTTCTTTGAGTCTGTCACTGTGTCTGTCTGCCAATCTTTTAGTCTGCCAAAAAACAGATTTTTACCTCTGCCAAGGAGGTTATGTGATCACGCCCGTCTGTCTGTCTGTCAGCAGGATTACGCAAAAAAAAAAATGGCCGCATTGATTTTCATGAAACTGAGGGGAAGGGTAGGGCACGGGCCAAGGACAAACCCATACAAATTTGAACCAGATCCATAAAAGGGACTGTTAGGATTTGGTGGAGGTATTTGCCCTCATAGTGCACTTCAAGTAATTAATTTTTTTTATTATATATCTAGCCGTGTGAGCGTGTGCCATCGTCATAACGCAGCTCATCATTTGTAGTCAAAGCTCACTAAAATGTGCATGTATACATATTTATATATGTCGCAGATGTGAGATTAGCCTCTTGTGAGTCATCAGTGGCGCCCTCCAGGGATGTGTGCTGCCCTAAGTGCTCTATTCCTTATACAGCAATGACTGCACCCTTAACATCCACTTAATATGTAGTTCACGACTCCAGTGACTCTTGCTGTGTCCCAGTTCAGAGGCTGGATCCTGTGAGATCTGCCTTTTTAGACCAAATACATTATAAATCATCGAAAGAAATGCATCCCTTTTTTCCTCATTTGGAAGACGTGCAGTATTATAACTGTTACTAATCAACAATTATTAAAGAAAATGCTGGTGATTACCTACATTTGTGTTGGTAAAAAGCTAATATAAAGAGAACAGCAGCCAGAGGTTGTGATCGTGGACAAGATGTGGACGGAGCTACGGCGACGTCACCCATTGGTCGTTTTGAAGCCAGGAGTTTGCAGGGGTGACCATATTTGGACAAAAGGGCGGAGCTGCAGCTGCGCGAGGGGTCATGAGTGAGTTAATGCTGAGCGCTAGCTTACTGACATGGTAAAATGGTTGGTTACATAATATTACATAATAACTGATTACTTGCTGTATAATGAAAAGGTGTAAACTCGACGTTATGGATAGATTTTCCAGTCTATCGCCCTGTTTTTTTCCAGTTGTACCAGGACACATGGTCATAAAGTTTAAAATATTTAACATCACAGAGTTGACGAGGGCCGGGCCGCTGAAACGCACCATTAGGTTTAGCCTGCCAGACGAGGCAGTGTCACTTCTGGATGAAGCGCAGGGTCAGGTTGAAAGACTGTCTTTGCTGGATGCGTGGATGGAATGTGAAGACACGGTCCATCAACTGAAAGACAGCTTCGTGGGAACGCGGTGAAAACATGGGGTCGTCTGTAAAACCTCACTACTTCAGTCCGTTTACTGTTGTCTCACTCCCGTCTGTCTGTCTATCGGCTGGACTGTCTGTCAGCAAGACGAGGACCTTTGTCCCAAAGACTCTGGCGACTGAAATCCAGAAACGTTTATCGCCACAACTAAGTCAGTAGATGTGCATATTTCATGCCACGACCGCATCATTTACAGCTGACTAATAAGGACACAATTAGCTAGAAATAATTAGCTAAACAAATTACTGTATTGTAAGTTTTTTGTTTTACATAAGTCTGCAGCCGCTGAAATTCGGTTCATTTTTAGCCATATTTCCTCATTTTTGCTGTCATTACTATTGATTACACTTTTGATTTCATTATTTACTTCACCGTTTCTACCAACAGTGAGAAGGCTCGCTGTGCCCCATTACACAGCGCTCCAAATATCCCAAAATTCAGGCACCAATCACCAGTCAGAGTCAGCACACATAACACAATGTAATAAATCAACATTAAACACCATCTCCAGTGTACTCCCATGACTATTTTGTCAGGGTCATTTGTGATCTTGTAATTACACAGCGTCCTGTGCGTCAACTTTTAAGAATGATTTACAGTACAGGGTTCATCTGGCCTCATTAATCATTCTCATGTTAATAGGTTCTAGTGTTGCTTGTCTCTTCCAGGCCCAGGGTGAATGGAGGATGATACCAAAGAGCTCAATATTAATGTTGAGCTATTGCATGCTATTACTCACTGAAGAGTACACTGTCATTGTGGACGGTGATTGTGAGCAGAATGAAAATTGCATTAGTGACATTTATTTTGCAGCATTTATATGTAGTGTACGAGCCAGAGAAAGTCCAAAACAAGAACAACAACAACAACAAAAAATTGTGACATTAAGTTTCCCCTCAGCTTTGAAATCGCTCTTGTTTTTATCTAGTGTTTCTTTGGCCCAGTCATTTAGGGAAGGAGAAGGTCAGTGCCATTTATTACTAACCTACAGTAATGACTGTGACTGCATGAGGGCAGTCCGTTTTATTATACTGGGAATTTGTGTCTCATTTCACAGTCTTGCATGTTGTGATAGAATAAAACCGAAGATTCCTCTGACCGGAAGAACATTTTTTTGAGTTCCACTTAAAAATAGGGCTGCCACGTCCATCCCATCCGAACGATGTTCCTTTCAGCATAATTAAACCTGAATGAATCTGAATGCATGTTTTAATGACAAACGCCCCATTCAGCCGATTCCAGGTGAAGATTAAAATGAACAGGCAGGATGTATGTAAAATGTGAGAGATGATCGGTTCTAGCTTCCGGCTAAATCCCCAGATTTGGTGATTGCTTTACTTAATGAGCAAAACCGAGAGTCAGAAATTCCTGCATTGTTCTTTTAGGAATTAGCGAATGTTATGATGTCCTGGTGCTTCAGAGGACTAATCCTTGCATGGATAAAAAAGATATATTCCTTGTGCAAATATTCATTTTAAAGCTGGGTTTTTCTGTAAATAACGAGAAAAGAGCATGTCATCTTCACTTAATGAGACCCTACAGATTTTCCTTATTTGCAGGAATTAAATATCTCCTAGTATATCTAGTGTATATAATGTCTATCAGTAGGGAGTTATTAATTAGTAATTCAAACTCAAAACTGATTTGAATAGAAAGCGTTTAATAGCAGTGGGCCGAGCACGCTGCCTACAGACAGCTGGATTCACCAACATTAAGCTTTTACATCTTATTATTTTGGCGTCATGCAGTGAAAATGAGTCTGGTTTATCACAGTGGCACATGATTTCTTGGTATTGTAGTTCAAGCACTTAACTCAAATACTAGAGATAACACAGTGCAATATAACAAAGCATATCTGATGGCGTGCGCATACACTGATAAATTGAAATTTTACTCCGCGTGTTGAAAGATTTCAGTAATTTGCATCACCTATTATACCTATTTTGCTGCACTGCATGTGTTTTTTTTTTGTGTTCTTTTTACTGTTATTGAGTCTTTTGTATCGCATCATTAGATATATATATTGTGTGCACATGCAAGGAACCACACTGTAAAATAGGGAGTTTCTTATAGTTCATTGTCTTTAGGTGAAAGAGGTCTGAAGAGAAAGCTGGTGGTCTTGGTGATGACCGTTCTATAAGAGCTTCCCGGATAGGAGAGTGTGATCACATGCTTCCTAATCCCTAAAGGGAGGGAAAGTTCCAGCTGATGATTTTGCTGTATGGATGATGTGATGCTGCCTGGATCTCCATCCTGGGTAGAAGTGCAGAGGGACACAATTATTGTAGAGTATGATCTGCTGAGCGTTTGTCAGGGTGGAGCTGATGTAGCTCCATATCTCAAATCAGTGTAGACAGCGCCGTAGAACCGCTGATGGAAAGCGGGAGGGGAGGGGGGGGGGGGATCTCCTTAAGTCTACCCTCATTTTGCAGTTTTTGCAGCATTTAGCTCCAGGATGTTTTGGATGCACCAGACAGCCAGCTGTTCCACCTCATGTCTTTACACTGCCTTGTCACCATCATGAATAAGGCAGTGTGAACAGTCGAACAGTTGTGCTGTCAGCAAACTTCAAGAGGTTTACAGAGAGGTCTTTGGAGGTGCAGCCACTGATGCAGAATCAGAACAGCACAAGGGAAAAAGCACACCCCTGCGGAGGACCACTGCTGAGGGTAAACGTGTCCAACATTTGCTTTTCAAGCTTCACTTGTTGTGTCTTACCAGTTTGGGATGCTGGTGTTCCACCAACAGATGGGGTGGCCACAGTCAGCTGGGAGAGTGTGGTTTGTTGCAGCTCTGTGATGATGGTATTAAAAGCAAAAAAAAACTGAACTCCTGGAACAGTATTCAGGCGCAAAGCTGTCAAACTGCTGCAGGCTGCAGTGAAAGCCCGTGTTATCAGTCTCCTCCACTTAGATGTTTGATCTGTATGCATACTGCAGTGGATCCAACAGGTGTCAGTGATGGATACAGAACAGAAGTTCAAGTAAACATTGAGTACAGCAGGTGAGGTGGATGTCAGCAACTTATCACAACTGCAGAAAATCTATATGTATAATGTCGTCATAAAAGTTTAATAGGTGGTAACATTCATAATGGATACTTCACACTGAAGAGTGACGCAACCTTCAAATGTTTTCTGGTGGTTAGATCATTTTGAAAGTAGTGGAAAAGTTTTTATTTTCACCATCATCTCGCAGCAGTACGGTCTTTAGTAGCTACTGATCGCAGAGGAGGCAGAATGTAATGAATTTATTCAACCATTGTACTTAAGAGCAAATATTTCCACATTATGCAACTTTATACTCCAGTACATCTCAGAGGCTAATATTGCACTTTTTACTCCACTACATTTGTCTGACAGAAGGGAAGGGGTTGGCATCTTTATTCTTATTCTGCGACATAGCCAAAAAACATAATCTCATGATTCACGATTATGCTTTTTTTTCTTCTTTTTTTTTATCTCGATGCAAAAATAGTTTTCTTTATTAAACCTATACGTATGTGTGTGCATATACTGTATGCTACATGCATAGTACATTATGCAACATCAATAAACAACAATAACAAAAAATCAGCACTTGCAAGCACTTTGTGAAAAGATAAAACATATTTTTAACCCTTCGTCTTCTTTACAGAGAGCACTGCATCATGGGTTGATTTTACCATTACTGTTGCTAGGATGGCAAGTTTATTGTCACAGTGGTTCTTTAGAGTCTATCAGCTCTAAAAGTGTTGACTTAGTCTACTTTAACCTGCTGTGTGTGTGTGTGTGTGTGTGTGTGTGTGTGTGTGT
>JAPQRN010000013.1:8250786-8275497 GCA_037367275.1 Coranthus polyacanthus
AGCTCGTGAAGAGTCGTGTTGTTGTTGTTGTTGTTGTTGTTGCGGTGTGTGTGTGTGTGTGTGTGTGTGTGTGTGTGCGCTTGTGTGTTTACGGCCACAGAGCTTTGGCAGGAAGCCTCATGCGTCATTCCGCTCTTTCCCATGGTCAGGAGAGCCTCCGAACATTTGCATGCAGGCCGCGTCGCTGGATGCCTAAGCGCCGAACATCGCATGCAATGGGTGGGTATGAACAGCTGAATTTAAATGTCCGTTTTCATTGTAGCTGTCAACAGTCCGCGGAAATGTCCGGACAATAAGCTGCATTGATTTCTTGAAGCCTTGTTGTTGTTTGCGCTCTCTCCGTGTCACTTTTTATCATTTCAAACAACCATCCCCTCTGCTCAATTACTGATCCCCCCCCCCCCCTCGCGCTTTGCTTTTGCGTCGTATGAAATTGTGGTTTCATCGCCATAAATGTCAGGTTTTCCCCTTTTTAATTTGACTGACACGTTGCCACTTGAAGTACACATGAAATGGCAGCATGACGGAGAGAGCAAACGGATAAGGAGTGAAGACGACACATTTGCACTTCAATATAGCATCAACGTTTGAACCCATTAGCTCCAGAATGCATCCATGCCCTTAGACTCGCTCCTTAAAATCATTTTACTTTGGTCCGTTTAGTGGCTGAGATTCATCCCATCTGTTCATGCACTCGCAGTGTTGTTAAAATCTGACGTAAAAGAGGAAATCGGCGCTGAATCACACCGGGAAGAACAGCGCTTCACTTCTTGGGATTAAAGCTTTAATCACAGTTTACTTCAGGAGACGCAAAGTGATGTTAAAGCAGGTGTTTTTGTTTATGAGGTTATTCTCTCTCTGCATAATTATTTACCATATTTAAATCAAACACTTAGTAGTGAATCCATGAGGATAAAGTGCGTGGTCCGAAGGCATCTCGGCGGGGCTTGTCAATTTACCAACTACCATTGATGATCATTGAAACTGATGAAAATTTTAAGCAATATACTAGTTTTGCAGGTACTTTCATGAACAAAATCTTCCTTTATTATGTTTCTTGTCTAAAATTTTTTTTTTTTGAGATCAGAAAGAATGCTAATAGACTTAACACCGGCGCTGTAATCAACACTTACCTTTTTTTTTTTTGTGTGTGTGAATTATTTGCACATTTTTAATACACCAACGTTGGACGTGACACGAATGGCGCGCTGCAGTGTTCGGAGCAAATGTGTTAAATTGAAGAAACAAAGGCAGTAATCTTTTGAAAAAGTACATTAAAAGCATCGGCTGTGCCCTCAGGCGGCAGCAGAGTAATTACTGTGAGAGCAGATAAATGTGACATGGCTGGCATTTGAAAGCGGCTACAGGACACTAAGAACTACATGTACACAGCGTCCGAACCCATACCTACACTTTGTCTATATCTGTCACCAGCACACTCGTGCACCCTGACTCGAGCTAGCCTTGTCGCTGCGTGCACTCTCCGGTCTGATTGGTGTGCCGCGGCAGAAACTCCGAGCGGGCTGTCAGGTACTACGAGCTCTTCATTAGACACAGCGCTTTCACAGCCATGCCCAGCACCACGTAATAGAATTTATAGAGTGGTAGTTGAATTACGCTTTCCCCCTCCGAGAGGCCCCGGCTGAAAGAGCGGGGAGAGATACTGGGACCATCTAAAGCCATCAACAGTGAATGCAAATTGATTTTTAGGCTTCTTGAATTAGCAGATTGGGGGGGGGGGGCGACGGCGACGTGCTGATATTTGGTTATGGAGTCTTAAGTTTGGAAACTCACTGAGATTGTCATACGCGATTAGGGAAGAGCCGCGTGACCGGGGTAAAACCACTTTTGACAGGTAGCGCCGAGACGCACGCTGATTCGCTTTGCGTCGTGTTGTTCGCGTTCCCTCAATAGCACTGGACTGAACCTATTTTTAGATTCGACGTACTGTCTGTCTTTTATTGGGCTCAGTGAGATTGAAGTGGCAGGAAGGGTTTCTTGGTGGAAATACAGGAAGAAAGGGGGGGAAAAAAAAAACAAAACAGAGTAGAGCCACCTATAGAGGCCACGGTTAAAGTAAGATATTCAAATTAAAAGTGTCTGTTTTGTTGATTCTGTCCAAAAGAGGAGGATTGTACAGATGTGTGGATGTGCAGCATCTACTTAATGAAACAGAATCAAGTTTTTTTTTTTTTTAAATAAATATGACATTGAATTAAATCGTTCATTGATTAAATTTCCACCAATGTTGGTAGAAACAAATCTAACTAAGACTTTAATAATGAAACAGTCAGAAAATAGATTTACTGGACCTATTTCAAAAGCAGAGCAGACATTGAATGAATATTTATTAATATTATACTTAATATTTGTAAAAAAAGAGACATTTCTGGGAAAAAAAAGGTTAAAATGTAAGTACATCTAAAAAAAAAAAAAAAAAAAATGTTACCCAGAGCTTTAGTAGATCTAAAATCTACATGTTTGTGAAATATTTGGTAGATATGACTACAGTTTTCCTCAAATATTTAACAAACTAAACTACATTTGGTTCTAATAAATATTTAGGTTGCATTAAGTACAAATGATTAAGTTTTACGATCTTCTTTGTAAGAGTATGTGACACTTTGTTGCCAAATAACAGTGGGCACATTTTCTTGCAGGTGTAAATGAGCTTTACATAAGGCACATGATGTTTGCACAATGCGCCATCATAAAGTCGATTAGACCAACATTACACCATATAGTTAAACTGAACACCCATTAAATAAAACAACACGGTAGCTCAATTTACTACACAGTACCCCTTTGCCAGACCTGATATTATCTACTGGCATCACAGACTCTATAAATTTACTTGAAAGCATAATCTTTAATTGTTAAGGCAAATTGGTGGGTCTCGCTCTGTGGGGGATTAGGAGCAAACGTTCTGCATATTACTCAGGCGCTCTGTGCCAATCTAAAGTTAACATGACTTTCGTTATATGCCCCTTCCTCTGTGAAGGTGGGACATCCCTGCCCGATGAAGATTTATCTCCGCACGTCTCTTGGAAATGTACGATTCTAATAGATATTTATGGTTGGGCTCTTTTTAATCTAAGAGGAGCAGAAACATCTGTGGCAAATTTTTGGTCGAATAAGACTTTCAATTTGTCATACGCAAAAAGTACATGCTGTAAATACACCTGGTGCCGGGGGTTCAAATGAGATATATATATATAAGGCTGTTTTTATCACTGCAATTACATAAAAGTGATCGCAATTCATTACTTATTTTCTCAGAACTGCTGACAACTTTTCTGTTCAGGTACGAGACGCTGGGATAACTGAGCAACGCGACGCTCCAGGTCGAAGAGGTTCGCCCCTCCTCATCGGGGATTTTCTGAGCGTGGTTATGATTGTCAGTTGTAATATAAACGGGCCTGCACTTACGACACTGCGAAAACAAAAAGCTTTGGTGTAAGTGTGTATTCCAGTGCTTTTGTTGCAAGTAATTGTTGCCATTAAATTCAACAAGAAGTCACATGGGGTGCATCCAAACTCTCAGAGAAAGAAAGGCCAAGGTGTGTCAGGCCCATTATTAAAATACAGATTGCTTCCTTTCCATAATAGGAATCTCACACATCTTTCACGAGCAAAGCATAAGAATGTGTATTAGGCTTGGCACTAGGTCGGGAAGAATTAGTTTCATTTGCATTATTCATCGACCTAACAGGCAGTCACATCTATCAAGGCCTGGGTGACTGGCCGTTGCAGAATTTTAAATATTACCTTTAAGATATACACAAGGTATTTACTGAGGCAATTTGCTCGGAGAGAGTTTTGTAGAGTGGTCACAACAGTATGTGTTTTTTTTATATATATACACACACACCTGGAGCTGCAGACAACAGCCTGATGGGATAATAATTGGTTGATTTCTGAACAGTCAGTGACGTTTGTTTGTGGTGGTGGGGGGGCTGAGTCCATTAAAAGAAAGCTTACTGCGTCACCCTAGACCAACAAAAAAAAAAAAAACGGCACAAGTAAGAGTGGCCACCTGCCAGTGGATGAACTGGTATGCTGTATCAAAATGCAGCATAGATGGCTAATCGATGCGGCGTAGTTCGCTTTCCGATAAACCCATCAGTTAGGGTTGATTACTGTCATCAGCACTAATTAAGCAAACTAGGAGAGCACCTTCATCCATATGCAGCTGGGTGACTACAAACACTGCAGTTGGTCAACAATAAGCTAAAGACAGACTTTGATTTATTGCCAGATTGGCATTGAGGACCAATAGTGTTGACTCACTGTAACACTTTCCCTTATTGTCTTCCCCCTTAGACTCTTCTCAACATGGTCCAAAAGGCTGCCACTGGGTGACTTTTAAATGTATTTCACAAAGCTACACAATGCTACACGTCATTTTTAGCTCCATTAGCTTAGTTGGAGTAGTGCATTTTAAATACTTGGGGCTATTTCAACGTCGTCTTACGTTACCAGGCCTGTTGCATGTAACGGTGTGAGAGAACATGGCATTCACACAATACTCCCCGAATCGTTCTGAATGCGCGGCTTTGGAAATAATTATTAAACCATCTGTGATTTTTTTTTTTTCTATGGGGATGCAATCAAATAGTCCTTCAAATGACCATTTGATATCCTGTTGGTGGAATAGTAACTGTTTCTGGATTGCTTTTCAATGTCAAATGTTCAGATGTAAAATAAAACTGGCAGCAGACAAGGCAGTTTTTTTTGTTGTTGTTTGCATCCTCTATGTTCCCACTTGAAAACGCATGCATAACATGAATCACTAAAAGGTAAATGCATTGTTCAATCGAACATGCGACAGCCTCGGTGTCGTATTTGTACAGGTAGGATGCGCTAGGACGAAGATCGGGGCCTTTTTTTTTTTTTTTTTTTTTTTTTTTTTAATTTTGAGAAAGAATAAGGAAGATCCCTTTAACTAATCTATTAATTTTAAGAGTATTCTGATTACCAAGCATTTAAACTGTAAATGTAATGAAATATATTTGTTTTTCGACACACATTTATTCTTCTCTTCCCTAATGCTGCAAACAAAAGCTAATTACAAACCACTTACGGTGGGTAAATAGTATTAGACATAACATACTATAAAACAGATGACTGGCGTGTTTCAAGGGACTGGTTGTGACCCATCTCTGTCACATTTACTGAAACCATCGGACATTTTTTGGGTCTGGTTGGATTGTGGTAGTGGCAGCAGAAATACCAGCATCAGTGGGAACTAAAATCACTTTTACAAATTACTAACGCCTCAAAGGCTGACTGTCAGGGTTTAATTTTAGACGTGTTTTTTTTTTTTTTTGGTTGATTTTAAGCAGATGGAGCTGCCAACATGAATGACTTTTTACCTGAATTGGACACAGAAAAGCCGGGGGAGAGCTGAGAGTCCAGTTGTACATTGACGTCGCATGCATAAACATGAACAGAGAAGCTGAAGAATGCTCTTCCGAATCAAAGACCAGCACAGAATTTGTCTATGGGTTGTTAAACATGGCCAGCTGCCTTTTCTTCTCTTGTTGTAAAACTGCAGAAGCTGGCTAATACACTGAAGTGGCAGCAGCATTCATGTGCTGTGAAGTACATCTTTGCAATCTAAGAATGGCAGCTAGCAACTTTTATTTTCTGTGCTTCAAATATGAGACTTTTTTTTTTTTTGTGCAGCAGTCCAGTAGCTTCAAACGAGTAGCAGTCCGGTATATCAATCCTGTCACTTCTGTCTTCTCTACATTTATTTTTTTTTCCTCCATTGAGACAAAACAAAACATTTGTTAGTGATCACAACTCGGCCCGTGTTAGACTGCACATGCAGCACGGAAATGTTTTCTAACTTGCGATTTGAAAGGATACATCCCAATGTTGCATTCTTAGTGTTTTTTGGTTATTAAACTAGTGCATTTTTAATGTTTGACTTCGCTTGGAGTTTTTTAAGCTTTAAAGTTTTACTTCTTTTCAAGGGCCTGGAGAACTTTGGAGATGAAACTCAGCTTGTCAAAGTACCCCAGAGACTTTGGAGATAAAAACTTATATTGCCAAAGGACCTACAAGTCTTTGGAGATGAAAACTTAGATTGTCCCTCTATAGTTTCCTAATTGTTCCCTCCTCCGACAAACCTCAGCATCTGGAATAATATTTTAGCCTTAGTAGAGTTTCTTTTGAGCTGAAGACTGACTGAGTCTCGAGACAGATTGCATCAGAGCCTCCATATTAGCAGGAAGAACAATAGTGTATAGGGGAAGGTGGGATGGTAATGTGTTCTGGATCACCAACCACATAAACAATACCCTTAACAGATGGGCGCCAACAAGTACCAGCTGCAGGCGCAGTGGAGTGAGGAAGAGACTTGTCGTTGAAGAGGACTAAATAAAACCCACTTCTGTAGAGTCTGGTCTTGCATGAGGGGGGACAGGAGCACCGGTGACATCCTGAGAGGGATACCAACCTGTGGCCGCTGACGCAGGGCGGCAGGTGGAATGAGGATGACGGCAGACTAGGCTGTGCCCCCACAAGGATGGCAGCTCCACTTTGATCCGATGCATGATTCATCACAGGCTGGCTTGACCAAGGACAGCCAAGGAGTTTCTGCACGGGGAAAGAAAACTTCTCATCGCATTTCTCAAAAGTATTGACTTGATTTCTACTTTACACTAAAAGCAGATGGATTAGTTTGTTTGTTTTTTGTTTTTTTTTTTGATATGTTAAAGAGAGGGCAAGATCACATCACAGAAATAGATTGTCAGCGTTATAGAACATAAAACTCACTCACAGCTTTCACTAAGGATGGCACATTTCTATTACACTGGGATCAGTTGAGCTCACTTTATCTTTTACATTTTCAGCCCGTGGACATACTTTTCTAAAGTTTGTTAAAGAATTTGATGAATAAAAAAACAACCATGGAGGATCAACAAAAGACTATAATCCACTGTTTGGCATTCACAGTGTTTGGCATTTGTTAGACAAAATCTATTCTTTCTTACAGTACTGCAAGGACGTACAGTATTTATGAAGTCACCCTAAGGCTCGCCAATAAATGAAAGCTCCACTCAAGATTGTTTTGGCGGCTTGGTTGTTCAAAGCAAGAAAATTACAAATTTGCGATGTCTATTCAAACGCATCCAAGTGAAAAACTTGCTCTGTCACACCTTTTTGTCACCGCTGTGAATCACTCAGTATCTATGCATGTCGTCTTTGCTTCATCTGCTTGATTGTGTACCATTATCTCAGTCCTCCCCGGTGACCTTCAGAGCAGGTGAGCGCAAAGCATTTGGACATCTGACGCAAATAGCTCGTGAGGCCCGACATAATTATCCCTGTAAAGTCTGTGTGATTGAAAATGCATTTGGCTGATATATGCTTTTTAGGCTCCACACAAACAGCCAGCAGCATAAACAGCAAAAAAGTGCCAGACGCACAGATTGCAAAGGTCCCTTTGATTAAGGTGGCAGATTAGTCTCAATAAACAATCATTAAAAATAATACCCACTGGCTTTTAAACGCCTCGAAGAAAAAGCCTATGCAGAAAACACAAACCGCCGGGGCATAGCCTTGTTTTGATATGTTGTCATTTGTTATGTGTGTCTGTGCCCGCCTGCAAGATGAAGCAGTCGAAAGGAGACAAAAGACATGTGTTTAGAATACATATTCAGAATGCAGCATATTTCGAGGAACTGTACCTCCCGTTACAGTTACAAATTAAATAGGTGGGTATCAGAATACAGACGTGCATAATTACACGACTAATGAAAATGAATATTCCGCTAATATTCCCGCGCATTCCCTGATTGAAAAGTTTGTCATCGGTGGCAGACGTTCCACCCTTTCATCCCTACAGACACCTTCCGGGAAAAGGTCGGCTTTCGATATTTGCTCATAATCCATAAACCTGTTGATGTCCTCCTCCGTAGGCGTGTTTCTCCTTCCGATCAGAAATGCTGGCTCTCCGTCGGATTCATCCACTTCTACCAGAGAGGATCTTTCTCTTTACTCCAGCTGACATTAAACAGAGGCCGTCGTGTCGCAACCTGCAGTGAAACACGCAAATGTGACACATATTCCAAATTCGCTGTGCAAACGCGGCCAGAGAATCCTCTTAAAACCGGAATAATATATCCCACGTGTCTTAGTCGGAAAATGCTCCATTTGGAAAAAGGCCTAATCCAGAATATCCAAACGGAATATGCTGTTTTTGGATTTTTAAAGTGATTTCAATATCTAAGGTCACGTGTCGAGTTGATACGATTGTCTCCATCATCCATTTCGAGGTCAAATAATACTTTTCTTTTCTTTTGTATTGGTAGCGACAGTCCTGTCGTCTACGCAGTCTATTATAATCTCCAAACCTGACTGAAAAACAAACTGATTCAACTAAGTGTTTGCTCAAATCCATTCAAGTGCTGGGTGCAATCCATATTTCCACAGAAAAACATCCAAAAATAGAAAAAGAGCTCAGTCTAATTTGCCAAGGCTCTTAATTGAGTACTTTTCTACAACTGTGCGCGGGGTGATAAAATGATTGTTTTCACTATTGCCTTCTTTAATAACAGTTGGTAAAACTCCAAACGCACAGGCGAAGAAAACACTGAAGATTGCAGAATGAAGTTAAAACACATGCTTGTTCGCAGCCAGGAGGGAGCTTTGGATATGTTCACAGTTCTCACCTTAGTACACCTACAGCCGCTGGCCACTGACCAGCTCCGGTGGAGAATCTGAATCTGTGTAGGCAACTGAGGGAATGTTGTTCACAGCACGCATTCAAACTGCTCTCATCCCGGCTTGTTTTTTCTCCAGTTTGACAAGAGCCGGCTATCGTCTAATGTTAATGATTGAATGCAGAATTTAATTACATATGTACGTGTACAGCTTCAAATATTGCAGCAGATTATCTGCAGGAAGACCAGATGATGATAATAACGTATCTCTCGGCCTTTAATATCGGTCTTGATATTCCCATAAAATCCTTCAGATGGAACTGATTTATGTCCCTCAAAAGAGGGGGGGGGGGGGGAAACATAAGCCATTCATTTAAAAGCGTCATATGTTGCTTGAGAAAATGAAATGAAAATCCTCCCTTTGTTGATTCATGTGAATTTGAAATAGAAACTTCAAATATTGGAATAAAAGGTTTTAGCGACTAATATAAATCCAGCTAAGACGGCACTACTGCAATATGCTGGCGGCGCGCTCCCATAAAACAACAGAGTTTTTGCTAAATGCGACCTGACAACGGAGTCCGCACTAAAAATGCATCGCACAGGCGTTCGCCGGGGTGGTCAGCGGCTCCCTGTGCGCTTCCTCCCCGCGTCCACCATTAACGCTGCAGACAGTTCGAGCATATTGTAACATAAACTGTCTGAACAAACTAGTTATAGGACTTGCCTTTTGTAACTTCCAACAGCTGAGCAATATTTTGATTCCGCTCCAGGGAACGGAGCCAAGATGCAGCAGTAGTTCAGCAAACAAGCAGTAAAAAAAAAAAAAAAAAAAGTGGAAATGCCATATCTGAACACACACACACACACACATTCAAACACAAATTTACACCTGGGAGTGAATGTGTGCCTTAATGCATTACCACAGTCTTGTGCTGTAGGCCACAGAGCTCCAACATACTTACTAAATGGAATTCAGCCAGCATCCTCTCAATGTCAAACTCTCTCCAAAGCTAAAACATGCCCAGAATATTTTAAGATTAGCCATGAATTTTATTTTCAGGGTAAATACACTGTATGGTAGTTTTACATAGTTAAAATGTGGTCGCCTCGCCCTCCCTGCTCCAATACGAACTCTGTCCACGGAGATTTGCAGTGCACACGAGAGAGGGGTTACCTTAGATTTAGTGGTCAGAGCAGCCCGGTCATTTCACCTGAGCCAGCGTTATAATCCGGCTTTGGGTGAATTAAGGTACAGACCAGGGTACAAATTGAGCTTGCCCCTCTACGCTCGGTGCGTTTGGTGGAGAGTTTCTGCCAATCTCTGTGATGTAGTGGACTCGGAGTTGGAACTAATTGGTCAGTGCTGGTTCTGGGTCAGAGGAGGGCTGGGACACTGCCAGAAAACAAAGTCAGAACAGAAGGGCTTTGCTGACTTTTCAGAGGGGTAAAGGTAGAATTATGATCGTTTAAGAAGAACTAATCTTGGGTGATTTTTAAAAAGTCATACGTTGACTTGGTCGAATGCAGTTTTGTCATCGCCATATGACGTCGGTCACACCAGACAGAAAATAAATGTGGCGCTACATTAAAACCTCCTTTTGGTCTCAAAAAAGTCACTAAAGACATGCACCGAAAAGTTGGACACAGTAATTTTTAGTGCATATGTATTTGTTTTGGGGAGGAGGGTATTTAAATGAGGCACGCAACATGATCGACTGTGGTTCGAGGTTGTCAATTTACCACCAATTGCATCATTATTTCATGCTAAAAAAAGTGCATGCATCAACCATTTTTCACTTGACATGGCTGTGATAGTTGTTTACGGAGGAGGCGTCGTATTGAACGGAGAGCGCATGATGGAAGGGAGAGATTTTTCCTCCACTCGTGTTAATTTATTTGGAATGCCAGAGGGAGGTGTTACCAGAACATACCGATTGCCAAGTCATGTTATTCTTAATTTACTGCTGGAAATAAAAGGCGACCTGGAACCTCCAGCTTGAAGGAGTCACATAATACTCTGTGCACTAAAACTTATGACAACCCTTTTATTTTTTTATTTTTTTTGGCTGCTTCTTTTCAGTGTGCAGTGGCTTCTCCGGCTTACATTTCAGCCTGAATTGTGCTGTTCTTGGTCGAATTTATCTGTGATTGTTGAAATTAACCGACTGCGTCTGTGCTCCTAAACGTCTGCCTTGCAAGAAGATCACCCGAACCGGTCAACTCCGTCTGCACGTTTTTTTGGGGGGTTTTTTGGACTGCATCCTACTCATTTCCCTGCTTAGTAAATCTGGCGCTTAGTCTTGTCAGATTTACAAGCACCTCTCTCTCTCTTTTTTTTTTTTTGGCTGCCTAACATGTAAAATAAAATAACTTGTCTCATTCTCACAATAAATGTCACTATTTAATTTCACACTTCCTTTAAACACACGCTCAAACAAGTGTGAACACATTTTTTGCCGCTATATTTTACTTGTGCATATAAACTCTGTAGCCTTTGGAAATGCATTATGTTTTCCCATGGTATATTGATCTTTGCTACTACAGCTATAATGTAATATGGCAATATATGCGCTTTCTAAACAGAGGTACATTTATTTGCTTCTTTAAAAGGAAAAGCAAAGTTTAGGAGGGAGGAATAAGATGCTAACACATCATCATATCACTGCAGGCCTCCACGCACTTTCAAAATGTCTAATACGGTGCTATGTTTAGAGCTGCGTGCTGTATATTCACACTAAAATACGCCACGCTGATGCAATTTGCTGTTGATGTTTTTAAAATGCCCTCCTCTCTTTCGACTCCATCCTGAATGTTCGTAACCCAGCGTGACTTTATGCAGCCATATCCTAAGACTATCACTTAATACGTTTCCAGCACTGATTACAGCAATTATGTTATTACCTTTTTTTTTTTTTTTTCTCCACTGAGATCATTAGTAAGGACATGTATACACAGCCCACCACAGGCGTCAGGGTGAAAGGTCATCCGCAGGCAGCGTGTTTATTTTTAGGGCATTTCAGCGATGAGGAACTCATTGGTCATCGCAGGCGCCAAACCCGTGACCTTCTGGTAAGAGGGCGCTCGCTCTAATTACCAGGGCATCCCGGTCGGCAGAAGAAAGGCTATGACCCACGGTATCGCTGAGGCCGTCCATCATCAGCTGTCAGAGTATATAAATACTATAACTACTCAGGTCAGATATTCACTTTAGTGTGAAACTGGAAGTATGCATCACCCCAAACCATTGTAATTTGTTTTTTTGTTTTTTTTCTTTCCCAGACGACGTAATGAATAACAGCAACATACTGTAGACGATACTACAGTCATGATATGCATGGATTGTAGCTTCAGGCAATGTCACATCTTATTTATTTTTCAATTAAAAACGACATTCAGAATGACATCCTCGCTTGTGCTCTGATGTATGTTGGCTCCATGACAGATTCAAACAAGGTACGGTACCCCTGAAAATAAAAACAACCTTCCCCTTGTGTCTCCTCAATCCCAGATTTGGGAAAGCTGCCAAACTACAACAGCCTCAACCATGACAGATCAGATAATTCAGGACTCACTCCCTTAACTCCTGCCATCATGAGTGCCTCTGTATCACCTTTAACCATCAACTCATGTTACGATGCATCGCTTACCCGTGCTATCTGATATCTAGTTAAGTCATGAAGGATGCATATCAACTCAATTTGGTATCGATTGCGCTGGTAATTAGGCATAATTTAATTTTGCCCAAAACCCCCTTCCTCACTCTGTTCCATCTTATTCTTGTGTTTTTAAAACCCAGAGGAAATCAAGAAGGCGTTGCCTGCGGAATATGTAATTTCCTTGAATATGTATTCCCCAGATGAGCTCAGCCCGATAGAACACAGTTTCTCTCTTCTTTTTTTTTTGGGTGGATTGCTTCGCGTACAACTTTATAAGCGAGGAGTTATGATGAGCGCATGCTGTGAGGGAGCGTCTGTACGTTTGCTGGCTGCAGGCTTGTGTCTGACCTGCAAACGAACTTGTGTAGCGCACCCTGGCAATACAATAACACCAATGTGTGGATAGCACGACTAATTGAGTATGGATGCCTCACAGGGAAAAAAAAAACCCCTGCATTTCCCCTTTGAAGAAAGAAAGATAAAGAAGGAAGAGAGACAAAGAAATGAATGACGAAAGAGATTAAAACATAATGAATGAATGTACCTGGAAGAAGCTCGCAAACTGCAGTTCAACTCACACAGACAACTAACTCACAGCAGTGTCGGACTGTGTATTGAAATGATGCTCGTATTAGGCCAACATAAATCTTAAAACAAGCCTCAGACATCAGTACTTCCATGATTCGCTGTGGATCTGGTTGCAACTCAAACTCATAAAGTTCATGAAGAGCTCAAAGTTTAGCTATAAGGCTGAACCAGACTTAATCAACCACTTATAGATATATATATATGCATACGTATGCGCTGCTGCTGCATCTTAAAGTTTGGAATAATTTAAAACTCGGCCACATAATCAACATTCAAAACAAAAAGGGACCACAATAAATCCATTTATCTTGCTGCGCTCTGCATGCTTTTCCAAATCGGCTTTTTATTTGTGTACTACGGCTATTTTAAGAGGCCAAGGCCTGCGGAACATTTGTGAAGCATATTGTGAGTGGGAGTGTTTCTCTGAGATCAGTGGCCAGTTCTTCCTCACCATATGATATCATTCAAAATGACTATCAATCTTTTTTTTTTTTTTTCTTTCTTCTTTTTTTTTTTTTGTCGAGACTTTACGGTTTCCTGCAATTTCGAAAGTTACTTCTGAAAACCAGCCAATGGTGAAATTATCAAGTGAAATCAGATTTACTGTGTGAATTGGTCCAAACCGCCCGCACAATTTTCATTTTCAAGCATTTGTAAGCTCTTATACATGAGCTTGAATCGATAACAGCGTCTGCGTCGCCGGTGCAAGAGAAAATTATGCAAATGTTTTGCATATTCTTTCAATCAAATTCTAAAGAGCATAATATCAGTCTGGATCTCTGGGAGTATTTCTTGCGCTATTTACAGAGTTTAAATTAAAATTTTTGACTTCTCTTCTGCTCTGATTTTTTATTTTTTTATTTTTAGGCTGACATTTGATTTAAAGCTGGGGTAGGCGGTAATTTTTTGACACCACTGAGCAAAACTTTGTTATTAACTTTCAGCGTTACTGTAATTCAAGCAGTCCGAGAGGAAACCAGACTCAGTGTTTAACAAGGTGTAGGGACCTGTGATTGGCTAAAAGTCTCAAATCATTGGGTACATTTTCTAAAGCCTGTGTTAATGTTTGTCGCGTAAGTTTCCTGTTCTGTCACGTACGCACAAGGACATTTTTTTTTTTTGTCTTTTCCTGATTTCTTTTCTCCCTGTCGCAGCTTTAAGCCCAAGTCAAACACATTTTCACCATCCCCTCGGTGGCTGTTTCACAAATGATGAGCTTCATAACGTTGCGCCTTTTGTTAAGGATAGTTAAGCCCTCGAGAGGGAGAGAGACAGGGAGAGAGTGTTTATTTTTGTTTGTTTTGTTTTTTTTGGTGTTGTAAGAAGGATAAAAATGCAGACAGTTTCACAAGCATTTAATGATTACAAGCAAGTGGCGGTGGGCACGTTCTCTTCATATTCTCTTCCCCCTGAAACTCCTCCTAACAAGGGAAAAGCGTTTGCTAATTTGCGCAGAACAGAAGCTGCCTCCGCCAGTTAAATATTGCCGATGTTGTGCACCTTTTTTTTTTTTTATAGAACCCTAACGTATCCAATCTGACAACATTCTAACTCCTCTTTGTGTGCTATCTCGTTATACACGTTTTATTTCAACGGCAATTATCTGAGGTTTTCACTTATGAGCAAGAAATTAATAAATAAAAGGCCCCACTCTATTTATGTTCAAATGACTCAAACCTCAAGATCAAACCAGATTTAGGGTCACCTTTTTTGCCCAATATGAATATACAGTAATTTGTCCTGATGACGTGAAAGCAGAGCTTTGATAATTAACAGATGACTTCAGACCCACTTTTCTTTCCTAAAGCACAGCCTGAAGCCAATTTTCATCACTATTTCTGTCTTCTTGCAGCTATTGTGTTCTTGTCTGTTCCTGCCACATTGCTGACATTTTATAAAATTTGAGTCAAAGAGCCTGTAGTCACCTCTGTCAGAAATCTTGGAAGCATTGTCGAGCCTGAATCAGGTATAATGTAAGAGTCAATCAGGGCTCAGCAGGCAATGTTGAAGTACGTGACACCTTACTAACTTGTAAAAATGCAGGTTTTGAGCTCAAAGTTCGAAGGGCGACAAGAAAGTCTGGTTTCATGAGCCGTTTCTTTTTCATTCTGAGCCGGTTTTATTTATTTTTTTTTATTGCTTTCAGCTGCATATCATTGCTTTCATCAACTAGCGGATTAAGTTCTCTCAAGGAGAGCAAAGAGTGGCCATATTTGATGAAAGAACCGCATGTCGCATTGTGCTTCTTTGCTAAGGAGACAGAAATGTCTGAGTGGCAGCCATAATAGAGACGTGTCAAAGTCTCTAAACGCAAAGGAAAAGGTGCTTCAGTGCTTTCTCTTGTGTCTCCTTTAGTGGGATCATCCTTTACCAAGGAAAAGGAGATAATGCCACATTACCTTGCAGCGGCAACATCAGGCTGCCCGACCATTCATGAAAACAAACGATCGACTTAGCAGAGAGGACACACATTTTCTATCTCATGCCGTAACTTGCTAATATGCTTCTATGTTTTGTATGTTAAACCCAAGGGCAAACTATGAACGCTACACGACTGTTGCTGTTAACATAGCGCTGCAACCACTGCTCAGTTTCCTTTTCAGTTATTCCTTTATTTTGAGTGCTGTTGCATTGGCAGCCTTTAGGAATATCATTTATTAATTTGACTTGAGTCAGAGATGTCTTAATATAGGGAAGTTAAACTGGATCATCTCTTCAGCGGGAAGAGTAAAGCAGCTAAATCAAGTGAGGAGGAAGTGTATTTTATAACTTTAGCCGCATTGGTGTTTATTAATTGGAACACTGAAATGGTGGTTTGCAGACCTAACATGTTATGCCTGTCGTACTTACTCTTAAGTGGGATTCGTATCGACAAATATGAGTGGACGGAGTGGACAGTGGATGGAGTGTGAGCATGAGTGAATGGTTGCCTGTTTTCCATTTTCTATTTATTTCAGTTCCAGCCTTGGTAACAGAGTCAGATTTAAAGCACAGGCAGGTAAACAAAGTCCAGCATCTCGGAGTATACATATTTTGTACATAAAAAGCAGTCAGTTTAATCAGTAAATTTCTCCCAATTCGATATCCACACTCCGTTAACGCTGTGCCGGTGCTGCAGATAGGTCTGGCGCTATCCACTATCGTGCTGTAATCGGGGTAAAAGTTCTCCGGGTTGTTTGGCTGCTTCTTTAAATGAATCGCACTTGTCTCGGGCAGCGCCGAGCACAGGACGCAGCGGCAGTGCCTTTGTTGTTCTTTGACGTAGCGAGGCGGACTTTCAAGACAGTAGCGCGCAGTCAGAGGAAGGAAGGAGAATGCCAATCCCGCCGCTGCACGACTGAAAAAGTTGTGTACGTTCCGGCAGAGTACATCCTGTGAACCAGACTAATGATTACATAGAGGCAGGGATGAAAACTACTGCTATTATTTCAGTTTCAGACCCTCCAGACAAGTGTTTGTGTGCCTGAAATTCCTGTATGTAGTATATTCAGCAGTCAGTATGCGTGTGCTGTGAAGCAGTGTGAGAGTCAGTGACCTCCTGTCGTTCCTGCCCTCCTTCCCTTCCTTGATAGTGGCCATGTTCCCTGCAGGAGTACAACTCGGAGAGATGATTGCCTTGGCATCACCAGCCCCTCACTGCCACTTTAGCCCATAAGCCTTCAAAGAGCAGCTAGCCATGGAGAGAGGCCTTCTAAGTGTACAAAGCACTTTAAGCCCTGCTTTTCCATAGCACTTAACCACATCGTTATTAGCATGGCTGTATCTGCGAGACCCACTCTCCCTATTCCACACTTCCATGTAGGGAACAGGGAGCATTGCCAGTGATGTGTGACTTGCAGGAATAATTAAGTGCCAAAAAGCAGTTCATGATTTCTTCACTGTAGATGACTTCCAAAGCAATGCATGCACAGATGTACACTCCATGTCCAATTATAACTCATGCATGGGGAAAAAAAATCCGCTCTTTGCACTTTGCATATGCAGCGACATCCTCCTATTTTCCTTTCACGTACCGTTCGTCAGACTCCTCACATTTGCAGATACTTCCGCTTTGCATTTACGCAGCGTTTCATTTTAAATGAAGGGGCATAAAGAAACAAACACTTTTCTGTGGTGTGAAGAACAGAGCCAAAACAGAGTGCGTTGTTAGTGATTAGGATCTACTGATATGTTCAAAGATTTTCAGCTCTCTGAACTCCTCAGCAACGGTGTGGTGTGGCTAAATTATACAGCTAGTTTGACGTGACAGGCTTTTTTTTTTTTTTTTGTTGCTGTTCCCTTCTTCAGCTTTGATGTTGATGGCAGTTAATTACTGTGACGTCTCTGGAAAAAAGAGAAGCTATTACACGAGAAGCTCCTGATTTACTTTTGTTTGTTGCTCTTTTTTTTTAAAAAAAAAAAACTATTTCTGCTTCTCACTCCATCTCATCTATGCTTTACAGGCATTTCGGTTTTGACCACATCAGATATAGATCTCATTAATTCCTGCCTTGCAGCGTCTTTTGAGACATGCAGTCATTTTAATTTATTTATTTATTTGTCCCTATGCCTTTGTTGAGGTTCATTATTTTTTTTTATTTACTAGACAACAGTAATTGAAGAATAACAAAAGCTAAAAAATGGCAGTTCATTTAAGGCAAGAACAAAGTGCTAACAGTGATGAAGTGGTTTGTATTAGTTAAAATGCTAATTTGACTTGTTACCATTATAGCCACCATTTGATTAACTAATTCTAAAAAATATCTAATACAGATCTTAGGCATCTTTGGTTTCATTACTCCAGACGGGTTACATTTATTTACCTACTTTGTCTTGAGCAGAGACAGAACAGGGTTTTAATGGACCTTGTTGTGAGATTACTTTGTCAACAATTGAAATATACAGGAAGTAATGAAGGGAAGACATATCGGAGAAACAAAATGAAAAACATCTACTCACTGTGTAATACCAAACAATGGAAGAGACGACTGTGACAGTAAATAACTCGAGTGTGATGTATGTGGAAGACTTTCCTTTCTGATATCTTCAAGGGAAGTGCCATAGATCATGTTGCTGCATATTCCACTCTCATAAACAATATGGATGCATTTCCTGGCCTGCCACATGTCCAATCTCCCACATCAGTGTATCAGCACTAATCCAGTTACCAGTACTCATTATCCCCCGTTTGCCGATACAAGTTGATTGAAATATGATAGTCATCTGAGATTGAATTAGCGACAAGGTCACTGCGGTAACCTTCCAACAAATTAGTACAGGAATGCTTTAAATATCACAGACATAGCTTGGAAGTAAGCCTGCCTAGCTGTGTAATTGCACGTGTGCAAAAAAGAAGAAGAAGAAAGCGGCGCATAAAGGCTTTCATGTTTGTTCCATCCTGTAGGTATCGATTTAGAAATCACTCATATGGTGTGACCGCTGGTGAAGGCAGATTCCAAGGTTGCTTTTACGCAACGTTGTGCGACCTTGTTAGTCTTTCATTGTCAACAAAACTACAGCACGACTACTTTTCTATGCCCTTAAAGTAAAGTTTGTTTTTATTGTAGGGTTTTTTTTAATAGGTGCGTTACATAAGTAGATTATACTACAGACAATAATACAGTAGTAAAACATTGAGATGAATGTTTCCACAAAATGCTTCACATCATAAAGGAAAAAAGTTACGGTATATACACATAAGACCGAGTCGCGCTGGACTAGTATGGTCTCTGGTGATTTAGAAATTAACCGCCCACATCTGTAATGTCAAGGCACACTGTTATTGAGCCTTTTGAAAGATAGAAAAAGGGTTCCTGACTGTGCGCTACGTCATGTACGCTTCCTCTTTCTGCGAATGGGTCTCCATGCTCTGTCGCAAAAATGAGCCGCCTGGATTTGCAAAACTCAAAATTCTCAAAAAGCACATTTAAATTGTTCTAATTGCCAGTGCGGCCAACATAATTCTCAACCAGGAAAAACACGCGGAGCAAATGTACGGAGGAAACAAATCTTTACCTCTACAATTAGAACAAATTCGCAGACATCCAAAGGTAACACGAGTCTTGTGCGGCGAACAGGGCTATATACATACCATACATACATACATACCATACATACAAAAGGAAAACATTCAATAACAAACGCATTTACAAAGACAAAGTGATAAAAGTCTGTCTCTAAGGTCCACCACAGAGACCGATTTGTCGACTGCGGTCTTTAATCTGGATTATGGAACCGCATAAACCTTGGTCCGACACAGATTTTAAGGGTCGAACTGTTAGCAAATCGGATGTACATCAGGCGCTAACCCACGCAAAGCCTTAAAAGTGCAGGAGTACGATTTTTTTTAAATGAATTCTGAATTAAACCAGTGAAATGACAAAACAAACCTGGCGTCAGTTATTATAGACTAATGCCATATGCTTATCTGGAGTGTACATTTAGTTTTTTGTTTGCAGCTTCTGTTCAGGCAGAGCTTTCCTGTAAACTCAGGGATCAGAGCAGGTGTTTGATGCCTAATAATTCATACTGATTAGCCTCTTGTCACAAAAAGAATTTTGGTGAAATTTTCTATAAGCAAAAACAAAGAGCCCTAGAATACAGCAGAATATTACACTGAGAGCAGTAAAAAACAAAAGTGTCTTTGGTGCTGCCTTGGCAGCGGAACAACAAAAGGCAAATTAAAGCTAATTAACATCTGTTTCTGGCTCTTCAGCGTGATTTAGGCTGTCAGGTTTCCTTCAGACCAACCAGACTCGCAGGCACCCAGAGGAGGCAGGAAGGAAGCTGTCGTAAATGCATCGCACACATACACACGGCGCCGTCCAAATTAACACCGCACAGATGTACGTACACAGGCGAAGTCACACAAAACATTTCTGAGAACGACTGCATGAACAAGTGCTATAAAGACACATACAGTCAACAGCCACACACACACACACACACAGCAGACTAACGGTGTGTGTTGTATGAGCTCATGAAGGCAGCTCCTTCATGCTTTCATTCTGAGCAAAAATAAATGGAAATAAATAACTAAATAAAGAATTAAATGAAAACCTCCATATTCATGTCGTAGTCGTATTCCTAAATTAACCTTGTCACAAAATAAGAAATATTCATTCGGTGGATCTTGAAACATTCTGAATGAGCTGAAAGAAATCATTTGAATAATTTAACAAACACATAAATTATCATAGCTGAGAGATGCTTAAAAAGGAATCAGGAAAAAAACAATACACTGACTTTCATACAGATTATTTAGAGACAATGCCATGCATTACGTTACTGCTGTACATATAATTTACCGTTGATTTGCTTGAACATTAAGCGAAACGAGGAGTTGTTTCACTGCTAAAGAAGAAGAGACAAGAAAGGAGCATCTTTATTTGAACCTGGATAGTGTTTTTTTTGTTTTGTTTTTTTTAGAGCGAGTCAAAAGCAATAGCAATCTTCCACTAAAAAGACAGCGGCTCACGACTTCAATTACATATCACTTGCAAATCCAATTGACGGAGTTGACGTGTAAAAACAAAAACAAAAAAAAAAAAAACCAGTAGTCATGACCGAATTAAACTTTTCAGTGGTGGATATTTGCATCATTGTTCTTAAAAGGTACATCATTAAGGTCATAGCTTGTGCAGATCTGCAGCAGATACTGAATTTCCATGGAGATGCATCGGTGCAAAGCCACACAGGATGCATCTGTTAAGAGACAGATGGCGAGGTACATAATGTTAAAGGAGGCCAAAATACACCAAAAAACAGGAGAGGGGAACGAAGACAAAAAAAAAAAAAATACAACCGATCTCGCTTTGTTTTTGCTTGTTTCCTTTGTCGCTTTCCAGATTCACATATGCAAATAAGTCAATCAAAAAGCAGCCGGTCGACACACGTTTGCACGCACGGTCACCTTAAGAAGATGTTTACTAAATTCTTCAGGAATCACGGTTCTGTTAAGAAAGCATCCGACTTAACGATGCAGAGCCAGGTCTGCATGAGGGGTGACTCACTGTTGGGTTTTTGGTGTCAGTAAGTGCGGGGGGGGGGGGTGGGGGGTGGGGGGGCAGAGAGAGAGAGATCTCACACGCACTTGCATGCTCACCAGCATGCGGAAAATGCACACGCAGGGGATGTTAATGCAAGTACACAAGCCTGCACACGCACGGGCGGGTGCAGGCTCGCGCACGCCCGCTCGTATATACCCTCTCCGACTCCACTGGCTTATCAGCGAGGCAGACAATACCATCCCACATGTAGTGCGATATATCATTGTGGGCCAGGGACTGCATTACAAGGCCTTAGATTGTGGACTAGATGGGCCTCTCAAGGGGAAGGAGCAGAGTTTGCCAGAACCGTGGAAGCGGGGCAAAGCTGCATAGCCAAGCAGCGGAAATGAAAGGCGGCTTGGGCCTCTTGGATCTCTTTTTTTTTTTTCTATCTCTTTCCATCCCTCCGCCCCCTCTCCATTGCTCTCTTGCTCTCTCTGCCATAAAGGAAAGATCATGCTTGACTGAAGAGGCGATGTTGGAGGGGAAAGTGGATGGGGCTCTGTGGATAGAATGATTGAGGGAAGATTTCTGATAAGGATGAAGGGGGGGGGTGGGGGGGGGGTATAAAAGAAGTCAGTGTTTGTCATCATTACTGATGGCGGCGGCGATGGACTTGCATCTAATTAAAAGTCTGCCCTTGGTGGGAGCTGGATCGCAAACGTATTGTTGAGCAAAAGAGGACGTGATGGACAACATTACAGTCAACTCTACTTAAAAGTAATGAATATATCCTGAGCGGAATGAACACACAGTAAGATAACGTAAATGATGAAAGGAAATCTACATTCTACACGTGCCAAGATGCACTAAAAGATGTAATTTGTCTTTTTCTTTGCGCACTTACAGGTAAATCTCAGGCAAGCACTATGTACACACACCTCTGGGTGAGAGGAAATGAAATATGACAGTAATTTACACCAAATTATGACAGTGACTGACTGTGACAGCTCCCATTCTCAGATCTAAAACACATTTGCATTGAATTGCTCCAATGGCTCATTCCTCATAAACTTAACCCTTAACCGCTTCGTTCAGCCGGAGTTCAACATGCTGATACCTTAATGTGAAGCGACAGTGAGGCTGCATCTAGCCCCTGTGTTTTACTTGGCATCGGAATGCAGAGTAATCCCAATTGTTTCCAGGCTCTAATTTAAAAATCCATATATTGTACAAGAAGAATGCTTTGATAAAAAAAAAAAAACACAGTATATTAAGTCGCCTGCATATATTTTCATTTTAACTCCTAAATGCTGAGTAATGCAGCCAGGCGTCATCCTCGGCTCTAAAGACATGCATAAGCAATATCTGCTTGTGAATATTTGATGATTGCCTACCGGTTGAAACAATATTATCCCACTTAGGATGCGAGCTTACCTGGTATTATTACAGAAAACATATTGAATCACTGCAGGAAGAAAGGCCGGGGCTGAATCGATCGACGCTGCTCTTTGTGGTAAGACAGTGTAGTGATGGAAAATTGACTCAGTGGCTCAGAGTGGATGGGTAAGAGCAGGGGGGGAAAGTTTGTTTGACTGTGATTTTGAGTGTTTGGACTACTCAGATGGAATCTATTATTTCTTATTAGAGTTAACATTGGAGGCCCCGTGTGTTTAAAGTGATATTAAAGCAATCCTGGGACAAAAAAAAAAAAAACGGTGTAAAAAAAAAAAAGAAAAAGTGACAGACACATCCAAGTCACGGATTTCTTGCATCCTTGTAGTTTTGTTAAGCTTACTTTGAATTGCTAGAATCCACACAAGCTGTTTTCTTTGTGTCAACGTGGGATTACAAGCCCGTCAATGGCGGTTCATGTCATTTGAGCGGCTGACGTGATGGATCTTTGAGCCCAGGATCGAGTCGCGCTCGGCGACTTCGCACCGCATTCGCCGCCCCTCGTTTCTGCATTGTCAACAGCGACTGACGAGGAGTGACTCACCAAATGTCGGCATGTTAAAATGAAGTGGAATCAAAACGTAACACTGGTAGAAAAAAAAAAAAATTCAAATCCTGTCAGAGATTCTCGCAGAAGAGGAACGAGGACAAAAACTCTTTCTCGTCTTGCACCTTCCTGGGTTTTTTTGTCATTCAAGACTACAATGAATCATTTATAAGAAAAGAGAGTTTAACAACTTACAAAAACGATGGATTTCTAGAAGGTCACTGATCCTTCGTTAGGTTGCAATCATGAATCTGAGTCTGTTAGATTTAAAAAGTTTAAAGGAAGAGAGGAGGCCGTAATTGGCTGAATCTTCCACGCATCCATACATGTACGTATGTGCTACGTCCTCATAAATATGTGTCTGAAGTGAAACAACCCTGTTCGGATATTTCTCAAATGCACTGCGGTCTGCCCTTTTGACCTTTCCATATTTCTGTGCCAAGACAGTTTAAAAATAGAAAAGCCTCCCAACTACCCTCGTTCCTTGTGGGCTTTTCATAACCTCGGCCTGACAAATGTACTGAATGCGAGTGACACGTTAAAAAAAAAACTGAATCGTGGATAAAGTAGCGACTTTTTTTTGTCTTTGTTTAGAACGCTGGCATGAACTTGGATCACTGTAGTTTACTGGCAACTGGCAAATGTGACCAAATGCAAAAAAAAAAAACCCTATTAATTTAAAGTTATAATATGTAACATTTCTGTATTGAAATATCTAAATGAAGACCGTTGTGCAGTTGTCGACAGGTTGAGACTAAAAAGGTGCAATCAAAATGTGAATACAAAATACGCTGGCTAAAGTTCTACAGACATATGAGCAAAATAACCTCTGTTGACCATATGGCATTGAAAAAATAAGAAGAAAGAAAGGGATGAATTGCGTTAATACAGCATGGTTAATGAGCTAGCATGAAAAAGCAGGAGAAACATTTCCACTGAGCTTACGGCACAGTAATTCTCTCAAAACAAGCGACTGTAACATTAGCGTCGGAATAGTACGCACCGACGATGCATCCAGAAAGATGTACGCATGAGTTGCTGGTGTGTGCATCTCAACAGCAACGCAGAAAACAACCAGTCTCCGAGTGTTGAGTTCCTGAGTAGTTTCATTCAAATTGACAATTAACCGCCGTAGATGGCAGTATTTCCTTATCAATGGTCTCATTTGTACAAGCAAAACAATAGAATGAAATAGGTTTTCGAGGTGTTTTAACTGAATGAATGAATTATGATGCATCAGGCTATTTTAAGTTGCAACAGAGCAGGCGTCCTCAACGGACCACCCTGCATGTCGGGAGTGCCCAGAATGAGAGATCTCCAGCCGCACAGTGGACATACTGCTGCTGCTGCTGGACATTTTGTTGCCCCCTCTGGCACGCAAAAGTTAAATGACTAATTTAAAGACTAAGCAGGAGAATTCAAAGTTAGAGCTGCAGTGCTTGATCGTTTTTTTTTAGAGTCGCTGGGCAAAAATCCCATAATTACCTTTCAGCGTATTGTAATTCAAGCAGTCTGAGAGGACTGGAGACTTGTGCATCTATACTCCTTGCCTGCCTTTTCAGGCTGAAGAAAATCTAACCCATGAGAGAGACTTAGTCCAATCGCAGGTGTTTTCAGGCAGGTAGGGAGGTTGAATTCGCGAGCGGCGCCGATCGCTGATTGAATTCCGCGAGGCGCGACCTGGATGCGATTCTACTGCTCTACTTCGTGTCTCGACAAAGGCCTCACTTTTTCATAACAGCGTGAAACGGTGTCAGGTCGTCTATATTCATAGTTTTTTTTTTTTGGGGGGGGGGGGGTTCGGACTGAGAGGAGAGGGC
>JAPQRN010000013.1:8276650-8296581 GCA_037367275.1 Coranthus polyacanthus
AACAGAGGAGTACAACTGTAACCAGAAAATTTTGACTTTTTATATATGTCCATGCATCTCTGTAAGAAGTCTCCATTATGTCCCCATTATATTTAAACTCTTAGCTATTTCAAGCCAGACTAGTTGGTAGGTAGGTTGTTAATGTAGCTCAGTTGTATTGATGCAAGGATAGTGGACTTACAGTTCTTGTACTTAACCCTTACACACTGTTAAAGGTCAAATTTGAATTGTAAATGTTTGTACATTGAGCCTGTTCCCGTATCTGTTGAAATGGATTATAGATTCACTAGTGTTGACTGAAATAAAAAAAAAAACAGTGGTTTTAGGGAATCCTGAATCGATCATTTATGACACCAGAGTCAAATTGATGTCAGAAATAATAGGAGGGTTAAAACAAAAGCTATAGACAGTGATGGTTATAAACGTCATAAATGCTTATATACGAGTCCCTGAATGTTCTTGTTATTTTCAGCTTCAGTAGAATCACGTCTGTTACGATGTAAAATATGACATGGCATCGTGTTATAGTATATGATATCTTGTTTTGAGGCGATTCTTGATATTATGACGGTATAAAAAAATGAACTGTATGTAAGGGTTAAAAAAATTACTCGGACCGATTAATCAACGATCACAATTTTTGATGCTTAGTTTAGCAGTTGACTAATTTATTAATAAAATAACCATCGCAACTTTTGATGAAGTTCAAAAGGCTTTCTTAAATAGTGATATAATAAAATCAGGCACAAAAAAAGACAAAAAAAACAAAAACCTTAAAACACTGGGATCACAAAATTACACTTGTGTAGACAGAAAAATATAATTTCCTCACAGAATATGCCGAATTCAGTCACCATCCTCCAATTCAAATGAGACACTTATCTGCTAAAGAGTACCCGACATGTCCTCAGGTTCATAATAAGTTAATAATAAGTTAATAATGTCTACAAGGGGCTGACAGTTATTGTTTAGAGAGCGCAGAGTCTCAGTGAAAGTCTACAAAGCCTACACTGAAAGAACAGGACATAAGAATTAGGACACAAAAGCAAAGGTCAATTTGCATTTTCATCCAAAAGTTGCAGCGGTCACTGCTTTTTCAGAGTTCACTGGTTTGCTGAATAGTGATGAAACTCAAAGTCATATCAGATAAGACTGCGGCAAAACATTTAATTTGACTTCAACAGATGACTTAGGTTTCCATTTATTCCATTTATACCTCAAACAAAGTATGATCTAGCATGGTGTGGAAAAAAAAAAAAAATCAGCGCTTTAATGACCCCTTGGTGACATGGTTAAAGTGGATTAAAAAGATGATTCTTTTGTATGTACAGAGCTGTAAATGACACTGAGACATCTCATTGAGTGTTCTTGAAGAATGTCTTCTTGTGATGAATAGGTTGTATGCTCTGAATCAACTGAAGAGCAAATGAAGTGTTTCTAACCCTGGCATAGTAGAAAAAGAGGACACCTTTCACTTTCAATACCATTCAAATGAATACAGTACAAATATACCCAAAAGTGAAAAAAAAAAAGAGATGTGTTTTCACTGCCTTGCCTTGGACAAGGCCTTGGATATTTATTACTGGAGTCAGACACGGTAGTAAAGACCAGCGGAATCATAAACATGTTTTGACCATGAGTAATACACACAGTATCCTTTCTGCTCCCGACCGTATGTGGCAATATATCTCCGATCTGTGACCTGTGGCTTTGATTTCACTGTCCACAAAAATGATGCAGAACTACTTTACATGTGTGCATATGTCATCTGAAGTACTATAGCATTTGCAGAGGTGGCAAAAACTACACACATTCTTTACTCCAGTAGAAGTACAGATACTAAAAAAAACAAAACACACGCACACTTTTAAAAAAGTAAAAGTACTGATTCAACTTCTGTACTTCCGCAGTCTTCCGCAAGACAATGTGAAATGTACAAAAAGAAGCACTTAATCACAAAACAAGAGACTAATGCTTTCGTGTCTTACACTGACATCTGTTATTGTCTCTCCATTTAGTTTGAAAGTTGGGAAGGCGCGCGATCATGGTTGAAAATAATCGATAACCTATTTGCGTTAATATGTAGGGAGTGAAAGTTTTTTACTCAAGTAAAAGTGGAAAAGGTACAGGCTCTGACGTGTAAAGTAAAACGTTGTCTTGTTGCGTCTTTTATGCCATTTTCACGGTTTTCCGTTTGTCGCGTGCGATATACAAAAACACCAAAGAAGCACCGGGGGATCGTCTTTTCTGTGTGTTACTGTTAGAACCATTTAGCTGTCGTTGAAGGCGCGCAATGAAGCAAAATAAAAGGAGTAGAAAATACAGAGATGTGTCTGAAAGTAGGGAGTAAAAATTGTCAGAAAAATAAATCAAGTAAACTTGTGCTTCTCACCTCTGAGGCTTTGGATCACAGCCATCAGCTGTACATTAAACAGTGCCTTCGAGTTAATTTCTGAGATCTGGGACTGTAGCGACGTGGTTACAAAGAGGTATACGTCTTGACAAAAAAACACAAGCAGACACGTTTGCAAACCTATCTGGAAGAGAAACAGAGGTGCACCAGTGCGACATTGGCTCCCAGCATTGGATTGTGGACAGCTACAACACTATAAAACATTTGCAAGGACACGGGGTGAATAAAACGTGTGTATAACACTCATATCGCTTGTCAGACTTTGATGTAGTTAAGAAAGTCTGGTCTGACTTGTCAGCACTTAGAGAAACTACGAAAAGAACCAAGCTGTGATAATAATAATAATAATAAAAAATAATAATACAATTTTAAATGTATACCCTCCATGTCAAGGATATGCACTGTTCATCTCCCTGCATTCAAGGAAGAAGATGCAGTGAAGGGACAGGGTACAAAGCAGAGATAATAAGCAGTGGTCATCCAGAGCCATTGCTCTTACAATATATAAGAGGTGATATTAATCAAACAGACACTGTTCGGGCAAGGGGCCATCTTGGCTGCTCATTTCTAGACCGTACGCTGTGTAACATCAAACATGGTAGCTGCCTCTCAGAGTCTTTGAACAGCTTCTCTGTCTGTCATTATTGGATATGGTGGGAGCCATCTTGGTCTGTTTTGGCCCTGGGAGGTCTCTGGTTTACTCATCACAGCCTCACTGGCCAAGTCGTGTAAAGGAAGCTATGTTACTCCCCTGCCGTCCTGAAGCTGCTGTCCAAATATTGACTTTTTTTGTGTGTGTGTGTGTGAGTCTGTATTCTCTCTGGAACAGTAGAAGACAAGACGAAAAACAGAGGTATGGATAGAAGACACCCCCTCCGCCCTCCTTTTCTACCTGCAGGGACGACGGGTGTATTTTAGAGAAAGACGATATGAGGGAGAGGGGAGAGATGGGCAGAGCGGATTAAATGTGAAAGGAAAAAAACGACACAGAAAGAAAGGGAAGGAGAGACACAGAGGGACTAATAGAGATGGAAAGAAGGAGGCAGGCAGACGAGTGGGCGCAAGGAGGGAGCAACTTGCAAAACCTGAGCACAGCAGATACAGCCACAAAGTAGTGTATTCAAACATGGGGCTCGTGTTTTTCCCAGGATTTGTTTTCCTTCCTTTCCCCGCTCCCAGTCGCTGGATGTATGTCAGGCAGCGCAATTAGTCAAATCACACCGATGTGGGATTTCAGGAACACGCAGAGACGTAATGAGGAAAAAAAAAAAAAGACGAGGAGGAGGAGGAGGAGGAGGAGGAAAAAAAAACAAAAAAAAAAACAACTGAAGTGCTAATTGCTTATGAGCAAGTAGATTGTGTTTGCATTGTCTAGCTTCGTTTCCATCTCTCTGTTCATGCGTGTGCGTGCGGGTACGTTTGCGTGCTCTGTCTCGCTGCCTGATGAGGTCACGATGAGAGACGGGGCTGCTGGCAGGGCCTGTCATTGCCAGTCACTGTTTTGGTTGTTGTTTTGCTTCCTGCCCGCGGAAGAAAAAGGTGCTTCACGGGGATCAGCAGCCAGTGGGTGTCATGTGAGCACGGCCTGTCTGTCTGTCTGTCTGCTTTACTCGTGCGCATTTACATATCTCGGCGTATGAGGGTATTTTTAAGCACGCGTGTGTGCGTGCGTTTGCAATCATATGTGTTGATGCCGCTGTTTTTTTTTTAAAAGCGAGTACGCCGACAGGCAAAGGAAAAGGAAAAAAAAAAAAGAAAAAAATCACTGAGTAGTTTGGAGCTTGTGACAAGAGTTTCTGCAAGCCTGATATGCAGCGAGCAGCAGACTATATTTACACATCATCTCCGGAGTACAATACCGCCTTGTGCCAGCTTAATAATATACTAAGATATGAGAAACAAGGAACCAACTCTTCTAATGCTCCGACATTAACCACGACCCTGCGTTCATCTTCTTTCTGCACAGTTGCAGGTGCGTTTCCTTTTGCATCTCTTCTCTTTTTTTTTTTTTTTTTTTTTGCTGATTTGTCTAAACGTCTGTACATTAAGAAGCATATGCATTGTGGGAAATAACTGCCTTATCCGTACGGCGGCACAGATGGATCTGGAAGGTCTGAGGTCAACACCCTCAAGTGTCAAACAGGGAAATTAATTTTGCGGGAAGTCCATTAGTAGGCTAAAGGTTAACCGTGAGGTGGGAATTAAAAGAAATACCATGATTTATAGGCCTTAAACTTACAAGACAACATACATTTACATTCCTTCCAGAGGTGAAATGGAGGATAAATGCAAATAAACACCATTCAAACGTTTGACTTAGCATTTACAGAGATCTTCTAGAGCGTTTCTTGCATATAGCTCTCTGGCGCACTTTCTCTTCTAAATGTTGAGATGGCTTGTTTTGTTCTCTTCCACGAGCACAGAGCAGCCGCTGACCCATAGCCTGCACATAGTTAGGTGGTGAAAAATAAAAAAAAAAGGAACCCCTTGGCAGCAAAAGCACTGACTGCTACTGATTCTGTGGCAGAACAAACAGCTCACTTATTTAAAACTTCCTTAATCAAACATGATATGTTAAATAAAACACAAAGGGAAGAAGCTGTCAGCCTTTATGTGCAGCAGTACCCCCCGATCCCTGTTTTCTTTGAGTTAAAGTTTCAAATATCTGAGAACAGTTTAACAGCGGGGTGTAGGTTTATGGGAAAGGTAGATAATTAACTCCATCAAAGTTTAAGCACCATTGTGCATCTCAATGTCGTGTCTTCTAGACGTATTATGTGTCTGCTATGCATGAGGAAAAGCAGACAGATTAATATTAGGCATGTTTATTCATTTGCTTCTTCTCCCATATTCATTTTTCCCACGTGACATGTCCCGCAACTTTAATAACAAAACACACAAAGAACACATCAAAAATCATGGGATCAAAAATTTGGGAATGGCAGTGGGCATGTTATGACTTTAGTCAGTGTCTTAGTAGCCGTCGCAACAAAATTTGCAAGAAAATGCTAAAAAGAAATGCAAAGATTTCCAAAGGGGAAAAGCTCGTGAAAACAATTAAACCTACACCTTCTTTGGAGCCACATTGCTTTGCCAAACTTTAATCTAGAAACATGGTCGGAACGTTAAATGCTTTACAAGACTTCAGACTTTTTTTGAGCTCAGTCTGTATCTCGATATCTAGTATGCTATCGCAGTTTTTTGTTTTTTTTCCTGATTTTGTACGGAATGTTCAGACTTAAAGTGGATGATGCCATCATTAGAGCGGAGAGGCACAAATGTAGCTGCATGTGTCCTCTTTCATACAGTATAACTCACAAAACCCTTTGCCTTACACAATTTGAACTACGAGCCTCAAAGTGACAGGAGGAGCACACGTTTCTGTTCAAAGGCAAAACAAGTCACTTCTTTAAAACGCCGTCTTTCTCGCGGTTTCCCCTAAACCTATGTGAAATTCATATCAGCGCGTTCAGCCAAGTCTCCTCTCCCTCGCGGCGAAAAGACTTTGGTGACACGAGGCACTGCGACTGAGAGACCTCTGTTTGTGGGCTACGCTAAATTTCAGTCACTGTCTGGAAGCAGCGAGCAGCAGCCACGTTCAAAATGTCCGCCCAAAGTTTCTAGTTCTTGTTTTTTTTTTGTTTATGTAGTAAACGTCATTCTCAGAGAGTGAAGGGATATGCCACAGTCCAGTAATACCCTCCACAGTAAGATACGGGGAAACTTGATGGCTGGTTTTTTTTCAAAGCCTTTCTCCGTGATGGGGTTAAAGTATGCAAAAACGAATGTTCAGCTTGAGATACTTCATTATGTTTCTGCTAGGTAAATGTCCTCCGCTTGTCTGCCCTCGTCTCTCCTCGTCTCCCCTCCTCCCGCAAAGCCCGGGTCTCCCCTGTCTTTCTTTTTTTTTTTTTTTTTTTTTTGGGGAGAAAAAAAAGGGAGGAAAAGAACACATTAATATTACATTTAGGCGTTTGGCTGACACTTTTATCCAGATCGACTTTCAATGACTGCAAGAGCTGAAAAGAAATGAGGACATTTAATCCCTTCCACAAGTTTGGAGGATATGAAATGTAGTTTTGATAAAGGATTTTGGGTAAAATACTTTCCCATGCCTTTATAAAGACGGCGCCGAGACCTTTTAAATGATCAATGCAGGGGAAAAAAAAGTCAAGTGTTAAAGCATTTTTATTATCATGGTGCTTTTCTTTTTAATAAAAAAAAATGGCAGATTTCATGTTGATTTCTTTTTTCTTTTTTTTTTTTTTTTGGAAATGGGATTGTGAGAAGAGCAAAACAGTCCACCCACCTAACAAGACACGGAAATAGATTCGCCCCACTTGCCAAAATTAAATTCCGGTGTCAGTTTTGATCAGTAATAGCAAATTAAATGAGCTTTAAGGAGTGCACATTTCACAGACATCACATTACATGATTTCCTGGTGATGAAATTCTGTAAATTGCTGTCTCTTCCTGCCAGTTTGAGAGCCGCCAAAACTGAAAAGTTGCTGAGCGTTGCTCAGGTTTCACCACCGCGGCAGAAGTATTTTGAATAATCTGCAGAAATATATTCGGGGAGAAAAAAAAATGAATATTCCTCCCAGACAGCACAAGTAGCTGTAGCTGATTGAAATGAGCTTGCGGCATTGGGTTTAGCTTAAAAAAAAAAAATGTGTGCTGCGAAAAACAATACGCAATCTACACCTTTGCATGCGCGTATGGGTGTAAGATGCATTTGAGTAGACTCTCTCAAACTGTAATGATTACTATAATTACAAGCATTCTCTCATAATTAACATACTGAAGGGCAAGCTCTTATTTTTACATGGTACATGGTAGATTATTAGCAAAAAAAAAAAAAAAAATGTTACAAAGCATTTGATTGATCATGTTCACAAAGGCAATGATTACACCTTAGATGAAAGAGCTGTCTTATTTAGCAGCGTTCTGCTTCTTTTTCATCCACCCATAATACAATCTGAGTGGCCCTTCTTACATAAATAGCTTAATGATATGATCTGAAGAGTTTTAAATGTTAATTATCACATGCAGTTGTGGTTTCCGGGTCCAGAATCATAGCTGCAGTCTGAAAATGGTTAGTCTGATTAATCACATGTTTGATCTCTTCTTAAAAGTACAAATTCATTTTCCCCCGACTCATTCTGCCTAATGATAGGATAGCTGTCTGCTATTTCCAGTGGTCACACGGCGCCGCTGAGAATATTCATTATAAAGTTAAACAAAAGTGTCAAATTGATCACATTAAAAAGGGGAGGAAAAAAAAGAAGGCGGTAGAAGTAAGAAAAAAAGGAATCGGCGCACTTCGTTGGAGCAGACGTGTGGTTCTGCTTCTCTCTGGGGTTTATTCTTCATTTGGTGTAATCGAGAGGCGACGCTGTCAGAAAAGCGAGACTGTGCCTTACAAGCTGCCATCACTTCCCGAAGGTGAGAACCAAGGGATGGCCACGCAGAGGGCCTTTGATTCACATTAACACTCATTAAGAGGGGACGATCCCACAAGAAACCATTAGGCGTTTTGTTAAATAACACCTAAAGTACCTGCAGGTAAATAAGACTACTTAACAGCGTACATTCAAGGAGGAGTATGTTGCATATGCGTGCATGCTCGAGGGTTTGTTTAGCTCTTCAGCATCTGTGGATATGAGCCTGAAAAAGAGGGGGACGTTATTTGTTTTTTAAATATTCCTGGTGATTCATCGGCCCTCACGCAGCAACAAATGCAATGTATTTCCTCCAAATTTTCTGTCAGGAGGAAAAAAAAATAAGAAGTCATTCTTGACTGTTCGGATGTGCTGAATGATAAATCCCCACTTGTGTAAGAAGAAATTCAGCAGTCGTGAAACCAATGTACTGTTGAATAAACTCCAAAAAAAATGTGACAGAGCATCAGTGCTGGCGTTACAGGAAAATCTAAAAACCCGGCAATGGCAAAACATCTGTGATTTTGTCGACTAAATTGCCGTGTCAGGAGAGGGATGATTTGAAAGCGGAAGCAAAAAAAAAAGAAAAAAAAAACCCATTGCCCAAGCGAAGAGCTCCAAATGACACCTAGGAGAAGAAGACGGAGAAGGTGGTAATCTCACAAGTGGACCTAAGAATTCAAGAAATAATTGGAGAGGTGACGCTGACAGGTGTTCAGTCAGACGCGCCACTTGACAGCAACGTCGCTCTAGACACTTGACTTTCTGAGGCCCCACATGCATGCATTATCATCCAAGGGTTTACATATTCTCAGTCTGGATCAGCGGACCGGCCTTTTCAGTAAACTATAAAACATACAATAACATACATTTGACTATTGATATTAATGCATTCTTTTATGGTCCTCAAACGTAAAACTTGTGTTTCCTTGCAGTAACTAACAAGTTTGGAAAGTGTGATGAGAGGATGTTTTTTTTTTCTTATCGAGGTAAGAGTGCTGTCAAATAGATGAAAAAATAAGAACAAATACGGGCAAAAACGAGAGGAAATGTATCACTTTGAGGCCCTGCGTTTCTAATCATGCCCGGCTAAAACTACTCAGAAGGATTTGAATACAGCGCGGGTCAGATTTATGTACGTTCGAGATAGCGGCGGGTAATGTCAGCAGCCAATTAAGCAATAAAGTATACAAAGCTTTTTAATGAGACGCTGCAGGCCAGGGTTGGACCACTGCAGGAGGGGAGGCCGACGCTGATGATGGAACAACTGGACCAGCAGACACTCCGACTGGAGCAGGTGGAGCATGCAGATAGCACTGATACTGCTGACTCCTTAGAACCGGAGCCAAATGCACACTGTAACTGTGTGATCATAAGAGTACATTACCAGCTCAGTGAACTTTAAGTTCAGGTTCAACCTCTAATGAGGATGAGACTCTCCATCCCTTGTTTGTTTGGCTGTGATGGTTAAAAAAAAAAACAAAAGAAAGAGATTTTGTGAGCATTTCATTTTGTTCTCAAGAAATTCATTGCAACTCTCTACTCGCAGTTTTTTTTTTTTTTGTGTGCACTCACTTTTGCCTGTCATTATCGAGCTTTCTCCGGAATGAAGGTTCATTACAATTCCTTCCCCACTACAGCCTTCTTTATTTTGTACACTTTGCACAATTTGCATTTTCTCTTTAGAGGCAGGGAATTCAACATGCAAAAAAAAAAAAAAAAAAAAAAAAAAAAAAACCCGAACACTTGCAAAATGCATTAACTGGAGTAAATCTAGCAAAATGGGAAACACAATTATGATCCTACCTTAAATGCATGCGCCAGGAGACACGGGCCCCCGAATGCAAAGTGCAAATAGAAAATGATGCTTCAAAGCCAAGTGCGAAATATGAATTGGCAACAGTTTTGTAAACGTGACTTGCAAATTTTGACTCCGGTGCTTTGCTGACCTTAACTATCAGCAGGCTGCACGGTGTTGAGAAGGTGATTTTAATGACGACGGGATTGGTCTGCAGTGAGTTACACAGCATGACAAAACATGAAACGGCTTGATCATACTGCATATTATTTACTTGTGCTGTCAAAATGAGCAGCGTTATTTCTGGGATGATTTGAAATGCTGCCCACTTCCTGTGGAGGCTGACCTATAACCACTGTCGCTACAATTAGCTAAGCTACTACTTAAACTCCTTTTCTCAGTAGCGTGGTGGTAACGTCGCAATTTTCTTAATCAAATAGCTTTCAGTAGCAGCTCTGAGAAGCTCTTTTGCTTATTAAGTCGTGGTGTCCACACAAATAAGCTGCATTTTCCAAGTAGATTTCTGCTTCTGTCTGAAAAGAAACAAGACATTCAGAGATTCCAGACCCTGGTCTCTTTATAATAATAAAGAATAATTCCACTACTTTGCATTAACATGGTAACAGAATATAAAAATCGTCCCACGCTGTGCTGGCATTTACAGCTAAACAAAATATGTGAAAAAAGGAATGGATAACGAGTGTTACTGCCAAATCTGAAGTTGTTATGTTCAAAACCGAGGTCAGGAACAGCCATCGAATTTGGCGGATTTAGAAATGAAAGTATGCTCTCGGTTGTGGATCGGCGAGAAATTGGTCACGTTGATAGATATTGTCATGCAGCATGTGTGTGAAGAATCCGGATCAGGACCACCTTCGGGGAAGAACCGAGACCTGCCGTGTGTAAAATGTTCAACTTGAGAACAGACGGGCCCGATTGCACTGTTCTCATGGAGCACGGCTAACAGAGGATCAGTATGTGACGCCTCCCTGCTGCTGATGGCAAAACATGCCGACGCACTTCTGTACGACGGCGACGGGATGTACCAGTCGCTGAATTGAAAAAGCTGCACCGTTCTGAACTCTCGGCAGAATATTTCTTTGCTCTTTCGTTCGGGTTTTGCTGGACTATGAGGACCTGTTTGAAATCCAGCCGGAATCATCAGCTATATGAATGTGTATAAAAAAGTACTGCCCTCTAAGCTAATATCTCATTTGAATGCGCTTGATGTGGTTTTATTGGAAATCTGTAGCTCGCTGGAGAGAAAAAAGATGCAGCTAAACAACAGTGCTCGTCCTTCCACTGTGTTGATTGTACCTTAATCCCACGACATAACATTTATATATCCTTTATTGAATTCACTCCGCATTTTGCTGCGATTAATGACAGCAAATTGTGCAATTAATTAGTTTTAAATTGATGGATGGCCCTAATATTTACATCTGTTGACGTTTGAAATGATTAAAGTTCTCATACATGCTTGAACAGTAAATGTGAGTAACCTGCTGCTGTCCTACTGTCATTCGGCGCTGCACTGTAATACAGACAGTATTCCGACTTGCCTTTTCTTCGCCCTGCTCAGGGAAACATTACAGGCACGGCTGCACTGGAAGCCTTATCCAGAGGGCAGAATGTCAAACAGGTGGTTGGGTGGATGTGCGGGGACGGCGGCGCTCCTCTTTGCTCTTTTTCTTGCTCTGGTGTTTGGCGCGTCTTGGATGAAGGGCAGCTGGTGGCCACGACGACGCTCTCAACAACGGACGGCCCCGCTGCCGCCGTGACTTACGGAACGCGGTCTCGTGTCATGCATTATGTCAGATTGATGAAGACAGAACGAGGACGCTTTTAGAACTTCATCTCATTTTCAGACTGGATATGGAGTGTTTTATTTGATCGCCACTGTTTTTAAAATGTGGATACTAAAGTAGGCTATTTGCTAATTTGCTAAAATAATAATGCCTTCCCAAAAGCCCCAGATCTTTTAGGTTTTCGAAAAATAACTCCATCTTTGTATCATTTCCCCTCTTTCTTTCTGACTAGACTGGAGACTGTGTACCGAATAAAACTCTAAAAAAAAACATTTAGATAATTCAAATTTAGCTCTAATCTCGTATCATTTAAAAGAACGACGATTGACTGCTTATAATTTAAGTTGGGTTGACAACTTAACTCTAAATACTCACAAATATTTTCTTCTGAGATTAGAAAAGGTTTTGGTTCATTTTCAGACTTTTCAGCTTCACTGTCCAGTTGAAAACATGTGCTAGAAAAGTAATCGAACTAATCTAATGTAAAAAAAAACAAAAAAAAAGTGACATTATTTTGAAGTAATTTCAATAATTGCATTGCATTTTTAAGAGTGACTAGTAATCGGTGACATTACATTTCACAAGGATCCTTCCCAGCACTGTGCTTTACAACGCTGTCAAACTCGAGCGTGAGCATGTATTCCACCTATTAACACCAACAGATGCCAAATCACTGTTATTTACTGTACGCGGCGTATAAATGAAATGATGTAGAGCGAGCATAAGGTACGCCTGATGAGTAAAAACCTTCATTGAATTTGGATTTTTTTTTTCCCTTACCTCAGAAGACTTACCCATGGGATTTTGTTCTCAAGTCTGAGCCCTTTGAAGCTATTTTTGACTTCCTCAGCCTACTTTTGAAATGACATTCACATTTTTGCTCTCTTTTCCCTTTTTGAGCCAGGAATAATCTTACTTGACACAACCTTTGGTCCATTTTTTTTTTTGGAGGGGGGGTTAGCAGGCTCGAAATCGACTCTGAAGGGTTGTTGAGGCTTGTACCACTGCCACACTGACTACGGGACTGAAGAAACTGAACCATTTACATGGTGTTGGTGCATCAACTGAGCTTTTTTTTTTCCCCCACTTGATCATAGCTTACGTTCTCGAATAGTTATGATTAGCGTAGCATCACTCAAAAGGCACATTGTATGTTAAAATCAGTGGAGCTAAAATAAATGCAACATCACCCCACAGCTGAAAACGAAGCATTCACGGTCAGCATTGAGCAACGGGATTAGAAGCACAAACGCAGTACAGAAAAGTCAGTGAAAAAGCATTTCAGACGTGCCAAACAGTGGCAACCAGTTAGTAGCATTTGGCTCTGACACAAAACAGAATAATAACTGAGGAAGGGGAAAAGAGCACGAGCAGGAAGTGTGTGAAAATTAACAGAGCACTTCAGCATTCCCAGACTATCTGAGTGTAGCAGCCATGGCAAAAACAGCATTACCAAACATGATTAGCTTTACATTGCTGTCAAAATACTCCAGTGTATGATATTATTTTTCGTAAATGCCATCCATACTGACTTCCAGATAAAGCTCCACCGCCAGTTCATTTAGACTGAAAATATGACAGCTGCTGTCATTATATATTCATTGGGAGTCAATTAAGTCAGTGAATCAATTAGCAGAATGAACACTATGTATGTGATATCTTCTTAATTACTTGCTAATGTTGTATGTCCTCACACTATGTGGTCCCTCTGACTGTGTTTTTTTTCTTTTTGTCTTTTCTTGTTTTTTGTTTTAACGCCCCGGCCATCGGACGAGGGAGGGGTATCGATGCCAGCAGACTAACCCCGGCTATTGGCTCGGTCGCTCCCCGTGTGCCAGTGGGCGGATGTGATCGAAAGAAAGGGGAGGCGGGAGGGAGCTTGGGACTCCGTTCCCGAGCCCCGCACTCCTCTTTTACAGTAGATCCACTCCTTCTCTCCCCTCCCGTTTGTCCTCCTGCCGAGTCTCCTTTTCCAGCGTGTTAGCTCTGCCTCACGGAGCGCTGCAACGTGCTGTGGCCACGTGCTGGCGGCCACCTCACACCACAGACTGGAACCTTGACCTCACAACACCCCCCTTGAGGCCCCTGGAGCTTCCCTTCCTTCCCCTCCATCCTCCCTCCCTAGACTGATTTCTCCTCCTCCTCCTCCTCTAAAACTGGCTTGCCACTCCCTCCCTCTCGTTCCAAAATCCTTTTTTTTTTTTTTTTTTCCCCCCTCTCCTCCCTCTCTCTTGCTCCATCCTTCTGCCACCCTCCTAAACTGTCCCACTTATTCATCCCTGCCTCCTTTTCTCTCTTTCCTCCCCTGTCTTCTTTTTCCATCCCTCCTTTTTCCAGTCAGAGTGCATCCTGCTCTCGTTGGCAGTGAGAAGCTGGCTGCCTGTGACTGGAATCGCTCATTACGCCGCTGAATGTGACGAACCAACAAAGAAGTGCTCCCACCCTTGTGTTTCAAGGTGCAACTTGTTGTTGCTGCATTTTTTTTTTTTTCCCTTCTTCTATAGTATTTCTCTCACAGAAAACATACATGGGGGGGGGGGATGAACAGTTGTGAACTGCTGTATGTGTTGCTAGGGATATCAATACGTAGAAAGAATAACAAAGAGGATCCAGGCTCAAGTGATCATCATAAATACAAGTACTTACCCTGACTGGCTGTCATTTTTTTTTCCTCTGTTAGGTTTTTGTTTTACAAGAGGTTTACTTGCATTTTACCAGTACAGATGAGGGCATCGTCGGGGTTTCAAAATCTGCATGTGCATCCTCATTCTCCTCCATGAGTTTAGCATGTTCAGTTGTGATGATTTACAATCTGATATAAGTAAAACCGGGCTGGTATCACGAGTACCAATACTTATAGACAGCAATTTCATGAGGTTTGCTAATAGCAACACAAGTGAGAAATATTTGATTGAATTGACGTGAGGTGAGGCGATAGCAGGGACACATATCTAGTCGCAGCCCTGACCTTTTATTTAGCTGTTTAGTTTGACATTCATTTATTTGAGAACTCCCGTTTTAACGTCGACACACAAAAAGTTAAGCCTAGACATTTATAGAACTGAAAACTCTGGTGCTTTTTCTTTAACATCTTCTTTCAGTCCAAAATGGCGGAGGTGTAGCTCCGCTGCCGCGCACCGGTGTTGCCATGGAACAAAGTAATTAAGACGTACTTGTTATCAATGTAGCTAAGAGTATAGACAAAGAGATTAGAGGAAAAAGATGAAATTGCGGCGCTTTTTGAGAAGTAGCTCTGATGCAACGGAGCGATATATTAGCTTTCAGTTCTTGTCAATATAAGTTCTTCGGTTTTATGCACTGTGGTGACTGTGGAAGTAGCTCTTATTAACTAGATCCCATACAGTCCACTGTGTCACCCATTGATGATAACGTACAGATTTACCCCAATTACTGAGCTTAGATATCGATCTTTTAACTAGAGAATTGATCCTAGAACAGGAAACATTGTGATTGAAAGCGTCGATATTTCAGTATCGATCCACACACCACTAATGATCAGGTTCCACAAACTAAATTAGCAGCCGGTGTGTTTTCTACTCTCCCCACCACCAAATCCTGCATTGCATTTCCTTTATTTAAATTAATGTTGGTAAATCCTTGACTGATTGCATCCACAGCTTATTCTCATTACCTATCTCCACACTGATCTCTGTCACATCCACGGTAATGGCATGCATGTAGTGCTATTAACATGCGGCATTCTCAATGCATCACACAAGTAATTGGCTCGCTAACGTTGCTCAGTCAGTCCTGACCATAATTTACAGAAACTGAGGAAAACATGCAGCGTTGCCTGTGATTACATTTTTCATGCCCAAAAAAGAAAATTGGAATGAGTGTTTCGGCTCACTTGCTTTCCTTTATAATTTAGCAAAAAACAACAGTGAGAAAAATAGCTGCACGAGGCAGGCACACATTTTGCGGTCCAATTTACGGAGCAACTCAGGCAAACTCAAACTTTTGTGGCCGTTTCCCCTTTTGACATTTTTATTTTTTGATATCAGCAAAATGTCCTTGAACGTTCAGCGGTGAAAACCAGCCTCGCTGCTGATTAGATCTCTCTACTCACTTGATGAGTTGAGCGCAAAACGTGTGTGTGCTACCCAAGCGAACGCCTCACCTGAACTCGGCACTGCTACGACACCCAAACCTCAGACAAAATTAAAGATGCATTCCGAGTGACGCCGCCTGTCATGTATTTGAGTATATTTCCCCGATTGCTCTGTTAGATATCCATAGGCTCAAAGGCCTTTTTTTTTTTTTTTTTTTTTTTTCTTTTTTGTACCTTTCCCTTGCAGCTTAAGCGGGCTGGCAGCTTGCGCACATTAACACTTGCAAACGCAGCCAGCCACATACAACGGCGAGCACGCACACACTTCTAAAGAGCTGCAGGAAAGCAGAGGCCGATCACATCATGCAAATCGCTGTCGCTTGTTGGGACGTGCGCAGCATCAGAAAAGAAATGAAAAGAGGCGATGGAGAGGAAGCTGGGGAAGGAAAAAAAAAAAACAAAAAAAAAAAGGCAGGGGGAAAGACTTAGAGGCGGCGAACATGTTTTTCAAAAGATTTTGTGTTCTTGACCCCCACCGGTTGCTCTTCACGCTTGCCTGGCTGTGGTGACAGAGTGTGTGACATGCCGTCGGACACCACAAAGGTCAACAAGATAAGCATATGGCCTTTGGGATAATAGAAACACAGCCAAATATGTATGTCGGCCTGCGTATGCATGTATCACCTTAAGTCCCCTTCTCTCGGCTGGTCACCGGCTACAGGTGGCTAGCAAGGTGACACAGCATCTTGTTGTCGAAACAGGAGCCTGCCATATGCCTCCTCTTCTGTGAAAAGCTGTTTTCCCTGTTAGGCAAGCATATGTCTGTGCCAAAAGTTGCTGCTACATCGGCGGACTCGTTTACTTTATTGTTGTCTGTGTTTGCTCTCTTCATTCGTGGACATCTGGGACGGTGACTGTGCAAATTTAAAGGACAGAGCCACGCTTTTTTTTCCTCTCCCCCACCCCCCCTTTTTATTAATATAGCAGATCAATGAGGGATTAGTGAAGTTTTCAAATAAACTTCAACATGTGCGGGGTTTTGGACAGCATATCACATCCACTTAGGAAAAATAACCCTCATCTGAAAGAATTATTTAGATTTAGATATCAACAACACTCCTCTGGTGGTGAAAAACAGTAAAATATGCCATCTGTTCCTACATTACCAACATACAAAAGCAGTGGAGCTTAGGCAGGCTAATTTATCCAAAATGTTAGTCTTGTAGTCTGGGGTTTATATTCACAGCCAAATGATTCCTCCTGCATTGCAGTAGTTTCTCTCGTGAGTGATGGTCCTTTAACAAGCTCTTCTAAATAGCAAAAAAAGAATTCCAGGACTTAATGATGTGCTTACATTTACTCATCCAACAGGTGAGGTCAGGACGGCATTTTTGTTTCAGCGTGAGTTGACGGGATTCTTTTGATGCCGAATGATTTGTTTTGTTCAGAGAGTTTGTTCCTAAATAGCTGCTACCATGAAGGTGACGTGGGGGATTTATCTCAGATCTAATCTGTGGCGCAGTGTCACAAATACCTTCTCATATTCAGACGTTTAATTACACAAGTAAACAAACAGCCGCGGTTACTGGCAGCACATTCTTTTGCATCTGTGCCCAAAAAAAAAAAAAAATCTATTATTGTAAACAAACTCTACGGGATTTTGGAAGAGAATCCGTCAAAGTTAAAGGGCGCTTTTAAAAGAAAAAAAACACATATCAAATGTTGTGAATACAGTCTTGTGCTGCAGCTCATTTATAACCTGTCATGAGTACAGATGGTTACACAGTTCTCAGGTCTGTTTCTTCATCTGTTGCACCTACTGTAAACTGTTTTACCACATAAGACCTAAAGGGGGGCATGCCATATGTCCATTAGGGACTATTAGCAAGACTAATACCGATAAAGCGATGGAACAGCCTCATATATTTCAAAAAAACATATATATCCTCATATATTATATCACAACATTAAGATTTTTCTTTATATTCTTTACTATATTATGCTGCTTTTCGGTACCAGCTCAACTCTCCTCGACTTGGAGCTATGCTGCGTTTCCACTGTATCGTGCTCCCTCATCGTGGCTGGTCGTCATAGCGGCGCAACATAAGCATATCGTAACGCCATCTTCAGCTACGCAACAATGGAGGCGGAGGAAACTTAAAGCTGTAAGTTATAATTTCCAAAATAAAACTTCCAGGTGAGAATGTAGTTGCGTAGACTTCAAATCTGCGGTTGATTTCTCAAGACAGGGCCCACTTGTCGTTTTTTTTTTTTTGTAGATTTTCCCGCATATTTAACTCCGTCATGTCCCACGTCGTGACATGACGATGCACATGCGTACTGATGATTCTGGGATGTTTACGTCGCTTGGAACCTCGACGAAGGTGGCACTATATCTCGTATCTGGAAGTCCCCGCTTTCGCCGAATGGAAATACAAAAAGTTGAGCTGATACCGCCAGTGGAAAAGTGCCATTATAATCGCTCTTTAGGTAATTCACTTATATTGATCCACGTATATATGTTGAACACAAAATTGTATTACTATTTGATGCCAATTGACAACAGGTGATTTAATATGGATTTTTATTATGTAGTCTGAGGAAGAACCTTGTGCTTCACAGCACATAAAATCCTTTAATGGGGGCTATTTGGTGTGTGGATCTATACTGTATCTGTTTTTTATTGTACTAGATGTTCTTGACCCAGCACCCATCCTACTGCCCCCAATATGTGCATGCCATCTTCATCTTTTAAATGTTTGCACTGCCCTTCAGATTAAGGCCTTTATGTGTCCATTTTTAGAACATTTAAGTTTGTAATGTGTTTGCAAACCATAACTCGGTGTACACACAGATCGTTGTGAGCAGTGACAGTCAAAGCAATATTTTGACTCAACAACAACAACAACAACACATGCTGCTGTTTGAGGGTGTGTTCCAATTTCTCCAGCGAGACCTGCAAAACTTCAATATTTGTATCTATAATAAAAGTGATTTGTAAATTGAAAATTAATTTGGACCATGAAGCGGGTTGAAATCCACCTTAAATGAGCTTATGCTGAGGTTCTGTGTAGACATTTAGGCTGCCGTCACACATGCTAATGCATTTGAGACAGAGATTGTTTAAAATGAAAACGATCTCTTTCCACGCGTGCGTTTTAATCAAGTTTCGGAGATAATCTCCGAACATTCTAACACGCGTGGAGCACATATCGCGTGACCGGGGGGGGGGGGCTGATAACACCGGTGGACATGGGACTTGTAGCTCACCTGCTGTGAATGCAATCAGTAGTATCATGAATGCAGAATTTAACAGAAACAGTGAGGACAGAATCCCCTGTAATTCAGTGTCCATGCCGAACTTACAGCTGGTAGTCGAGGGTTATTTTCTTCTGGAAAGGGTCATTCGAAAGGGGAGTGACTGAAAAGGCCCCGATTCCCGAACGTCTAGGTTTTTGTCCGTCCACATTACAACATAACCCTGGAGTTTCAAGTTCAAACAGGGATCAGCAGCGTTTCCCAGAAGTCTAGGTTTTAGGAAGGTAAAAAAAACTGGAATATCGTGGACACTCGGTGCAGCAAAAGATATCAATTTTAAAACAAAAACATGAGTGTGAATATTAGAATCTATCTAGAAACACATTTAGAATTAATCCGATGTAGTTGCCCAGAATTTGTAGCATCGATTCTACATTTACCACAGGATAGAAAGAAAAAAGTTTATTTCTCTCGTTCTCTCGTTCCCGAAACTCACTGCAGTATCACTGATTTTGTGGATTTCAGCCCAGGGGCCCGACCATCGGCTCCAGGCTTGTTGTTAAAAGATACAAGGTTTGTTTGGACACACTCCAGGGTCCCATGTGCACTGAGCAGGAACGTCTCCTTCAGGTGTGCACACACCTTGTGATGTGACATGAATCCACCGCAGAGACTTCACATATACTGCTTTCAAATCCGCGGTAGAGGTTCAGGATTAAAGACGGGCCCTGCTAAATATTAATCTGCTTTTTTTTTTTTTTATGTGTTATCATTTCAGCTGCACGTGTGTAACATTTGGCAGGATGCTGGTGATGCCCTGGATCAGCCCAGGGGAAGCTGAGAGAGGGAGAAACTTGGAACGTACCTCATCACAGGACCCCACCAGATGCTGGAGTTGTTCACCCATCAAGCATGAAATTTTGTCTGCGGGGAGATGATTTATAATTTTACTCTTACTGCGGGGGGAACGAGGGAGTGAGAGACACTGAAAAAAAAAGGGGAAAATACATATCTTGTTTATTCTCTGCCAGCAAATTCCTGAATGCTTTCCAGACTTTGATTATTTTTCGTTCTGTGACTGCAATAACTCGGAGGGCTGGGGTGATGCAGAGTACTTAGCGTTTAGTTGGGCTGTGGGGTC
>JAPQRN010000013.1:8296681-8313307 GCA_037367275.1 Coranthus polyacanthus
GGTCCTCGGTGATGTTGTGTTTGCATGACTCGACAAAATCATTACCACACATTAGTGGGAACGGGAGCATTACGGAGGGCGTGTTTTTTGGTCGGCTATCTTGCGCGCATCTACGACCGCGCGGCAGCTATCGGCTACGCATCGATTGTTGTTTTTTCAGGAAGCTGAAATCGGAGTTTTGCTTTTGCTCACAGTCAAAAAGAGCCGCGCACAAAGTTCCCTGCGTTGACAGAAGGAAAACAAAACATGTTTTCTTTATTAGTATGATTTTTTTTTTTTTCTTCAATGCCCATGGTGGAGGTTTTTTTTTTTTTTTTTTGTTTTTTTTTTTGCCAATTACTGAGCAGACAAAGATGAAGATGAGGCTTAGTTTAAACGACAAAACACTGTAAACAGATCTTGATTGTGGGCTTAGGCTCTGAATCTGTTTTGCCTTTGCTTTTGGAAGCATTAAGTAAATAATCACCCCACAACCAGCACTGTGGAGCAGAGGAATAGACACACTTAAAATATAAAATATGGGCAACTGTTCGGTTACAGTTACAACAAATAGGCGATAATCGGAATGCGGTTACGTTCTGAAACATTATGTAAAGGGATTAGTTGTAAAAAGCGCTTCAGAAACCAAGTGAAACAAAATGTAAATTCACGTATTTTCGTCATTCTGATATGACGTTGTGGAAAATAGAAAGTCACCAAAAAAAATCGGGCCTTCATCCCTTTTGTCAGACAAAACCATCACGCTGCTTTACATACATTTACATCTTTACAGCAAGAGTAAATATATATATATATGTTACATAATATTCAGAGTGGCTCCGAATCTGTCATCTGTGGTGAAATGCATATGAAAAACACTCCACAACTAGAGGTCCAAACACTGTGATTTTAGTGCACAGCTCCGATGCTAATTTAATCATGATTTAGGTGTTTCCCAGCTGAAACCGTAGTGGTGGTCAGAGTATCACCTCCCTCCTTTTCCCGCTGCTAATTCTATTTATACTGTGGCCTAATTAGGCAGACACTCACCCACTGGTCAAACCCACATCACAGCTATGCCAGTAAATAAGACGCCGGGAAGTGAAAGAAAAATGTGATCCAGGGGAGGGGAGTGGCCAACTGGTCTGGAAGAAATAGACGCTTTGATATTTTAAAGTGGATCCCCCACTGCGTATCGAGATTTGCGCATATAAAAAGGGATATGCACTTATTTTATGGAGTAAATAGTTACAATGACGCGCATTTCAGCTGACAAATATGTTTCACATTGCTTCCCACTAAACTGTGTCATCTCTTTGTCCTCTGGCTTCTCTAATTCACTCCTGTGCCATCCCAAATCACGACTCGTGTCATTCTGAAACTCTTTTGCGTCTTCCCTTTGAATAAATGAATGCGGTGAATGTAACTGACCTCGCAAGAGCTGAATAAAACCCCCCAAAAAAACGACAGAGCTTAGTGAGTTCAGCCTTATATTAAGCGCGTCGTCCGTCATCTCTTCTTCAATAAGGCGTTTTCTGATATATGTTGCCGTTCGTCTGACGTGACGCTTCTCGCGGAAGCGAGAGTTAGTTTATAGAAATCTCAAATGACTTGGGACTACGTGGACTTTTCAGTTCCAGTGGCAAACTCTGACCTGCCCCCACCAACTTTGGTTCTGCTCGCTGCCTTGTCAAAAACCTTAAATAGATTTTTCTAACCTTCACTTATCCGGCGAAGGTTCACTGAGCATGCATGCTGTGTTTTGAGAATGGCCTGGCTTCACTTTTATACACTTACACACATTCACACCTGGGATCTGCCCGGCTCGACCACAGTCCTCCACTATTAGCCTCAGAGGAGTTCCTCTTGAGCTGGTGGGGATTAATTGTCTTGCCCAAGGACATTTCAATGGGAGTTGTGTAGAGAGGGGAACGTGTTTCTCATTAACTTTGCTGTCCAGATTTTCCTACCCATTTGGGGAAACTGAACCAGCCCACCTCTGTCATCTCTTTTTTAAGTCTGCATCAGTTATTTTGTCTGCATGAGTAACTGATGCCCCCAATCTTCTGTAGTATAATTATATCCAGAGCTGTAGTGCTTGGTTCTGGTCTCAAGGCTGCATTTCAAACATTTTAAACTCGGTCTAGTTTCTCTGTGTCCCATTTCATGAGCTGCCTCCTTTGAGTCACTTGACTTTAGAAGACTTCTGGAAGACTTCAGGCTAGAAGGTCTCCTTTCCCGAATGATCTGGTCTACAGAGAATTCTCTGCAGACAGTTGCAGGTTTCATTCCTAGCTCACAGCACATTTCGGGACACTATCTTTCAAAAACACATATAGCCAACAAAACATCTTTTTGGCTGCCTTGACAGCCTTTTTATGATATGTTTGGTGTTGAAATATTGACTTTGAAACAGACAATTCAGAGTTGTCCTTGCTCTTAGCCAGAACTGAATGTGGATTTTTTTTTTTTTTTTTTTTCAGCCCAGTGAATCTATACAGCACGCTTCTTAAACAGTCGGTTCAGCACCCTTTGTGTACAAGGGTTGACTGGCGAAAGCCTTAAAACCAAATCCAAAACACATTATGCACATAATAAAGTCAAAAGGTTTCATATATTCAATAACCAGGCTGCAAGAATATCATCTCACATATAGTGTTTGACTGGCTGACGCAACACAATCTGTTACAGAGCAGGCTCAGAAGTTGTTGAATAAGACAGCACACGGCTCTTTGATAAAGAGGCATCTGACCTGGAGAAATCTGAAATTCAACACTACCCAGCTGAACTGTTCAATTCCATTATGCCCTTGCAGTTGGCATTTTTATTATACCGACAAAAAAGCGGAGGCAGTGGCTTCCCAAGATTCACCATGTGAGGGGATGTCATTGTCTCACAGACAGCCTTAGACCCTCTGTCATCGAACGTAGATCTTAACGCCAAATGATGAGCTTGTTGCACCACGAGGACGTGTCAAAGAACAAAAAGCAGGTGTTGGGTTGCTGCATGCTCCGAGTAGGTCCTCATGATATCATCTTTCAGCTTTGCGCTCTCAGTGCCTGTAACTTTTAACTGTACGTCGTTTTCTGTCAATACCAGATGACCTTCCACTTTATTGCCTTTAATTGCTATTTAACACTTAACTGTGAAGTGAAGTTACAAGAGATGGGTGGCATTGCCTGTTAAATGCTAATGCTGATTATTTAGATAGTTGTAATCTTACTGCAGAGTAAATCAAGCACATTTAACACCCTCTGCGCAGTGTTTGAACTCCTTAAGGCTTTTTTCACTCCTATAGTTCTTTTAATTTGTTCCAAAGCAGTTGATGAGTGTCTAAACTTGAATATGTTTCCCTGCAGGTTATATATATATAATTTTTTTTTTCCACACAGACAAAAAAAGTGCATCACTATGAACCATGTGAGAACATTCACTCCAGTTACTGGTCAGAAGGAAGAATGTAAATGCTATGCGGTGAGCTGCTGCTACTACTACTACTACTACTCATATACATCTGTTCATTTCAGGCACGAGATTTACGTCATGTTTACCAATTCTAGAGGATGACACACACTTGAGTTTGACGGTGACTTTGCTCCAGTGATGCTCTCGAACAGTCTGAGCAAGCATGACACACACACACACACACACAGCTGAAGTTTTCCTGTGGGTGGCCTGAACAGTAAAACCTCAGTCCCCTTTGGTGGTGGGATTTTGGAACCATTACTACTACTACGACTACTACAGAAATGGAGTGACGCCTGCGAGCCAGATCAGGGACACGACTCGATGTGCTCTGCTGCATACTTCCATGATGTGCTTATCTCTCCACACACCATCTACCAAACCCACCCTCCCATTTGGCGGCCTGTTTAAACTGCATTGCTTCTCCGCTGCCAGCTCTTTAAACCCCCCCCCTCCTCTCCACCATGCCAGCATCTACTTGTAGGCTCCGTGGGGAAGATATTTATTCATCACTCCCCAGTATCTATATGTAAACATATCTGCAGGGAGTGATGAGCTCAGAGCCAAGATGCCAAACATCTATGCTAAACACACGCTTCTGTATTAAAACATTTAAAACACGGGTTAGTTGACTGAAATCGCTGCAGTTTGCGCGCTCTGCTGCGTCCCAGAATGCAAAGCACAACTCATTCCAGGATAAAACTTGTGGAGCACGCCTGGTAGTGGTCTGGGCTCGAGGTCGTGTCGTGTTCCCACCGCAAACGAACAGCACCAGATTCAGTTTGGAACCAGATCTAGGCCACTTTTCGTTCTTTTTTTTTTTTTTTTCCCCCCCTAACAGGACTTGGTGCCGTTGTTTTGGTCCACACCTGAGCACAATTACTGCCTTCACACCTGCCCACACAAATTGCACCAAGGGGGGAAAACGCACTACGGTTCAGCTCATACGAACTAAAGGCTGCAGCTGTTAGAGCACCCTTAGACGGCGTGTACTTGGGAGAGAGGACAAAAAAAAAAAACTACGTAAACTGCAGGTGCACACTTATTGTACAACGTATATATACAGTAGGAATCATTCATCATGGTTTTACAGTATGTCATTTTATATCACAGCAGACGTGGTAACTGTTCTGTAAATTCAATTAAGAAATCTCCTTCAGTTTTCTTCTGTCTTCTGGCCTTCCACACAAACGATTCTCGTTCAGAATGACTCCGTTCGGTGTCACGGTCATTCCTCTCCGTGTTTGTTTGTGTCGTCTTCATTCAAATTTCCTGTGTGAAAGAACACAAAGCACCCGAATAACAAACAAAAAAAACAAAAAAAAGTGTGATTTGCAATGCGATGATAGAGCGCGATAAACATCTGTCTATCTACACAGTATATTGTCATATTGCTCTAATATGCAATATACGACTCATAATTTATGTAAATGAAACAAAAATGTGTTTTTCATTGTATTTCATTGTTACATACTGATCACTCACATAACGGTGAAGTGAACAGGGAAAAAACAGCTTCTGAACGTTAAATATGTTTGTTCATCTACTGTGCAAATATATGCTTTGACATTACAACCTAAACTGAGGATATAATACCTGTATTGCTGCATTAATCTGGGTTTCATCCAGTGGTCGGTGTACATGTCCACATTATGATTAAGACACACTTGTCCTGCAGCACTGGACAGATCAGTGAAAAGTGTGGGATCCCCCGCCTATGACCGATGTGATACTGCCCAACAGTAATGATGACAAAAGTATCTGTATGACTGAGTGCCCACACAGACACAAACAGAATAATCTTGAAGGTTCTTTTATCTTGCGTGGAGGTCAGTGGGGGCTGTGAGAGATGCACAATTTATTGTCCAAACACCGACTTGTAAATAATGGCGAGAAATGGTAAACCGCAGGACGTCATCTCAGGGAAAAATGATGAGATACGGCTGCAGAATAAGACTGAAAACACAGTTTACTTCATTAGTTTAAAAAAAACCCAACAGATTTCCTGACTTCGCCGGCGTGATTTCTTATCTCAGAAACAATCGAGAAACTTGCTCTACGTTGATGATCACAAAGAAAACAGCGATGACTGATTACAATTCATTACGCCAAGTGATGACGTCTGGACTTTGTTCTTAGAGCAAAAGGAAAACAACACTTGAATTCAATAATGCATGTGCATTCAGGGAAACAGAAAATGTATGAGTATCTCCATCATTTCTTGACAGTCAATTTGTAAGGAAGATGGCGGGCAGGTTCTTATAGTCAAAATCATTCTTCATGCATTGGCAAACACAATTTATTTTATGATTTTATTGAATTTACAAGGTTGAAATAGACATTATTACAGAAACAGCTGAGAGGAGAATCCTGCTGTGTGTCAATGTACATTTCACCTGCCATACATTTTCTCTATTGATTGGTTTTATAGTTCATTTCACCACGACTAACTTAAAATCAGATTCTCATTCCCCCCCTCCCCCTCTTTTCTTCACTGCTCTTTAACATCTTCTTCACCTCTTTTTTTTTTATTATTTCACTTGTTTCTCCCTCCTCATCTTACTTTATCTCACAAAAACTGCATTTTGTCCTACTTTGTGAGCAAATAACCCCTACATCTTTGGTTCGCACTCACTTTTGTCTCCTCATTGCATTTCAAAAAGTCTTTCGATTACTCATTGAGAATGCATGCGCATCCTGACTTTTTGGCAATTTCGCTGTAATTACATAAGATTTGGGAGCATGCGAAATGACAGATGGGTCATTCTTGTGATCTGGGAGATGGAGAGACTCATTTCCCCAATGATCCCGACACCAAAAAATAGACAACAAAGTGCATCATCTGGACCACATAAGCAGTCTGTCTCATTATTTTTTAGGAAAAATTAAATAAATAAATAAATAAATAATCCCAAAACTGTGTGTATTTGCGTGCCGTCCCAGATGATACATTTGAGCAAAGCAAAGAGAATTTAATGATCAGAAGTGAATCAATAAGACTCGCAAATGTGACGTCCCCGCACTCCTGAACAAATGTAGACCCTTATATAACGAGAGTGAGTCATTTGTGTTAAGACCGAGAGAAAATGGCAAAGAATGAACAAAACATTTTCAGCCTTTGAAGCCGAGCAGCGAAGCACGGGGCCAATCAAGCCGGCATCATCTCGACTCTAAGTGTTTTGCAGGTGTGACGCATTCCTGAACTTACTTTAACAAGTGCAAAAGTCTCACAGAAGAAGAAGAAGAAAGTGGGAACTTCACCTTTGTACTTCTGGCTTATGCAGAAAGGGCTCATTGTCCCCCAAGTAATCCTTTCTCGTGACATTTATCCTGGGACGGAGTCAGCGGGTGGTTGGCATCTGCAGAAGGGTGGGGAGTGGCAGGGGCAGCACCTCTCAACAGGTGCGGGTGATTTGCATGAAACCAGGCACGGAAAAAATGAAAGAAATTGGAAATAAATGGACGGAAGAGACGTCAAAGCACTGCTTATCTCATGTTTATGTATACGCGGGAGCTGAATATTAAGGGGGTCTTGTTTGACTGACACGCAAAGACACCATAAGGAAAAGAAGGTGATTTTAAACTATGCTTAGAAGTCACATTGACTTCAGGTTCTTTAATTTCTCTTTGACATTTTATGAAAGAACTCCTAACAGACAACACCTTTCAGATCTTTGTTTTGCGACCTTTCTAGATAAGCACAAAGGCATGACAAGCCGCTGTTTAGTAACACGTTTTTAAGCTACGACACCAAAATCACACACCGCCAAAACGTGCCGCTCCCTTTATCAACAGATTGCCCTTGATCACGTACATTTCAGCTGTGTCCTTCTGACATCATGATTTTTATTTCCAGTCTCATTTGAGTTCATTCAAAAGAAAACAGCGACGTGTACAGACTCTGGTGCTGATGAAAGTAATCTTTTGGTCGCTGTAGTGTCTGGACACTATGCATGTACAAACCCTCACACACACACACACACACACACACTGGCAATCATACAAGGTCTGCATATGTTGGACGTCAGCCGGTGATCCCTGAGGATCAGAAACCCAGGAGCTCTTTGATTCATCAGATCTTGAGAGTCTTTTCTTTATTCCCTAATGTTAGTAAAGCGGGCACCTGCTGTGACTAATCGGCAGGACGAGAGAAATAAGATAGTTGATTTCAGCGGTAAAGGGAATTGCAGGAAACATCTATTTGAGGAGTGAAATAGTTTAAAAATAATTTCCCACTCTTGGTGAGTGTTGATATTCCGCCGACAAATACTTGGATGAAACCAGAGTTATCAGAGAGCTCTCGGTATTTCTTCTTACACAGATGATCAAGCTTTGGGATTGCTGTCACTAGTATGTGGTGGATCCAGCCTTTTATGGATCCTGAAATATTGTTGATTTCGAAATCTTAACCCTTGGCTTTTTCAGGAATGGAAGAGAGTGCGAACAACCGATGATGCTAGATGGTACGATGTAAAACTGGTTGTTTGTCCAGAAAGAGATTACACAACTGGTAATCGCAAATTAATGCATTCAAAATGGGCGGCGGACTGAATGCACATCTCCACACTTGAAGGACTTGAAAAGCCTGCAGTCAGGGACGGAAAGACGCGCTTGTCGCTCAAATGGGGATAATTGCACACAATTCACAACGGCACAAATATTCATGTTCTTGCCCTTAGTTGTACACAAGAAAAGTGATGGAAACAGGTGCGTCGTGAATGTTTCACCAGCAAGACTTTTCGTCATATGCATGTTCTTTATTCCTCGCACTGGACTGGTTTTGTCTGGGTTGTGCTAAAAGTAGCTCTGAATTCTGTAGTTCATCTTGGAGCCAGCTTAGCATCCTTCACAGATGAGATGAACTAAAGGGGAGGGGGGGGGGGTGTTTGTGAGCAGGGGCTTTATTAAGGTACACTGTACAAGGTTGCAGAGAAAAATTTTTAGATGACCTTCCATCGAAGTCTGTGGTGCAGTGCAGCCAGGACACAAGTCAAACCACGTACAAGTTCAAATATGTAACATTTCCACATTACAACATGTAAAAAAAACAACTCACCTTATTTTGTTGACTTGACGTCATGCTTCTTGACTTATGATTTTTCATCTCGGCCGTTGAATTAATGCTCTCTTGAGGTGGAATGGCAAAATCCAATGCCTGTTTTGGTGCAGTGTGTTAACAATCAGAGGCTAATGCTAATAGATGTTTTTCGGAACATGTATTTTGACTTATAAAAGCAGGCAACATATATGTGTTGCTGCTGACATTAAGAATGGCCCTGTTCCTGTTTAGTTACCCCAGGAGGCCATTCCAGTGAACGAGTACAACAAGGTCTAAAAACCTACATCTAAATGGGATGCAGCCATTTTAATGATGCCAATTACACATGCGTATTTTGTGCTTTATCATGTACAACTGTGTGCTGTGAAAAGGGTCTCTAAGTTAAAGCCAGAATCTTACCCTCCAAGTAAATGCAAAAGCTGATTTTAAAAAAAAAACCAAAAAAAACCCGAATATAATAATGTGAAATGCAATTTATTCGGGCGCCCGTATTCTGTCTTTTTATCACGCCTTAGAAAAGCATATTGAGCAGAAGATAAAGGGCAGGGAGTGATCGCTGCAACCGCCTTTTGGGATCAAAGAGAACGGAGTCTGGTGTTGGACGGAGTAAAGAAAAAGTGTAGAAGCAGCAGGAGGCGGTGGCATCAGCAAGACTGAGCAGGTAAACACAGGGGTATGAACTGGCCAATTAGGGAGGAGCGTTGCTGAGTGCGAAAATATACCGTCAGACGCTGCTATAAAACCAGAAACTCAACTGTAGCTTGTGGCTTTCGCTTTATGCTTTGATTGACAAGCGAGTCTTTGTTCTGACCGTCACTTGAAGATGCTTAGGTGGTGGAATTCTGAGATACTGACCTGGAAGTGTTGTGAGATGAAGGACCGTTTTAAAACCCCAGCGCTGCCTTCTGTACTAAAACGGCAACATGTAAGTGCCATGAGATCTTTCATTTAACCTTGAATTTAAGCATAAACATAATTACAAACTCATTCAAACGAGTGAAAATGAGGGAGATGTTTCAGAACTTACAAAAAAAAACAAAAACAAATGCCTGTGGATGAGGATGCAGTTATGCTAATTTTATGTTTGCAAGTTGAATGCTTAACACACCCATTCTTGTGCGCTTAAAACTCCTCCGTCTAATGCAAAATTATTCTGTATTAATGGTGGCTCACATTCCTTTTATCTACATTATAGGCAGTCAGGGTATTCAACCTGTTAATGTCGCAATTCAAAGTGTATATGCATCCAAAGAGAGGTGATTGGACATGACTTAGAATGAAACGCATAATAAAATTCATAGAGGACAGCGCTTGACAAACCAGACCTTATGCTCTGAAGAAATTGGAAAATATAAAACTATCCAGAGTTTCTTTTTTTTATCACCGCCAAATTGCACTATAAAAAAAAAAAAGGACATGAGCGCTTGGTCAAGGAGGTGACAAGAACCCCAGAGATGATTCTGACAGAAAATGCCAGGAAACAGTGAGGAGCAGAACTTTTCCAGTGTGGACTAAAAGGATTAAAGTGACGCAGATATCCTGACCCAAAGACATCCTATGTTCTGGTGAATAAAGAATAAAATCTTAGGTCAGAATGTAAGACAGATGTAGAAATAGTGGCTGTTAACCTTATATGGCGAAAATCAACACTGGGATTGCTTCAGAACAATGCGAATGTTCTTGAATAGGGCGAGTCTAAGATAGCTGATTATATTTTTGAGCAAATCTGCAAACAATGATGGGAGCAAATCCAAAAATCCACATGTGCCAAGCTCATACAGAAATATCCAAAAACACTGGGAGCACTAGGCGCTGCCAAAGAGGCTTATGAAGCGCCGATTCAAGGTGTGAAACACTTATGAAATGCAAACAAATAAAACAATGCTGTTTCTGTGGGTGGGTAAAGTACTTTGACTGACTTTGGAGGTCAAAAAAGCTGAAGACCACTCTGAGGTGAAATATATTTCCGAAGCCGTTACATAAAGCCAAAATGGTACGTCATTTTTTCACTGAGGCGTGTAACCGCTGCACGTGATAAGGTCAGGTACCGCACTCTGCCTTGTATTCAGTCGCACTCAATGCCACAGCCACGACATGATATGTGTAGAACCAGTTACACTTCGGGCTTCTTGACGCAAAACACACAGATTAATAAAAGGCGATGGTGAAAAGCCTGCGGTTGTACGAGCAGAGCAGGCGCCTCGGCCCGCTGCCTCTGCAGTGATATGCAACTGTATTTATGTTTATGCGGCAGATAATTAACTATTGATTTAAGTTTTTGAAGTCCTTGTTTTCTGATGAAAAGAATAAAGAGGCTGCGAGCTGATAATCAGTAACATTTTTGGTCTCTGGGATGTGAAGAGCCCATTTCTTTGCTGTATTCCACCGAGGTCTGGAGGGCAATTGATTGCCTAAGCATTTTCTGAGAACCTACTAGGATTCCACTGACCTGAACTGGCCTCAATGTACAGCTCACCTCAGCTCACCTCAGCTCTAATTCATCTCTGCAACCCACCCCCCTCCTGCCTTTTGCAATTTTAATACAGCTCAAATGAGTCGGCCATGTTGGCAAAGTTTCAGCTTCCAATTTGTTTTGAGTCAGTGATGGACAGCCCCTATTTCATTCTGCTGTGTTGACACGTAGAGATGGGGCGCCACCATTTAAAAGTCAATATTACACAGACAGGTTGGCTATTTCAGAAAGAGAAGTGACACAGTAAGTATTCAGACGGGACACATCAGACGTTAATGTGTGCAAAAACCCTGACAATATGAGTACAGCAACGTTCAGAACGCAGGGTACCCGGGCCTTCTTTAAAATAAGTGCACTCTGATTATGTAAAGTCAAATTAATTGGATGCTGTATTTCATGACTGACACAGTCAACATTTGAAAATGACCCCCCCCCCCCCAAAAAAAAAGGTCTTTTGTCTGTAAGAGGCCAATCATTTTAAAATTAAAACTCAGTGGGGAAAGCAGGGTAGCATAGCAATTAGGAGAAAGAGCTTTAGTCTCTGATGACTTGAGCAAAAATGGCCCAAATCCAACTTAAACATGGCTTAGATCTGTTTTTCTCATAACAGTGTGAACAGCACAAATCCCATGGAATCTGATCTTTCGGATTAGATTGCTTTTTCTTTTCTTTTTTTTTTTTTCCTCGCGACGCAACCCCAGTCTGAACTTTGACTCTTGCTGACTTTTAACGTCGCTCTCGATTCCTCGAATCATCTGCTCGCGAACGCGCTTCCTCTGCACATAAACTTATATGAGCATCGGCTTCAGTGGCCTCCAGCTTTTCCCGCATGCGGCGTCTTTGTTTTCGCTGTTTTGCGCATGCAGCTCAGTTCGGCATTGTGCACTAAGGCTGGCAGTGCGAACGTAGCCTCATGGAGTCTCTGTCTACCAACACCAGATTCTAATGTGAACTGGTCATGGTCCAGTGGTGTTGAGTATATACAGTATATCAGTGACTCCTTCCAGTTCAGAGTTGAGACGAATCTCAATCTACAGCGACGTAAAGTTGCATGAATGGGTTTTTTTTTTTTTTGTGACATGAGTGAAAAAGATCAGATCAGAGACTAGACGATGAATTTCCCCTGTGAAAATAATTTGAGCACTGTCTGAAAACGCGTTGTGGTTTGCGTATCTTTTTTGTTTTAATGCCTGTTACGCTCAGATTTCAATCCAGATTGTCCGACAACAAGCAGGTGATTTCACTTGGTTTGATTCTAGTTGTTACCTGGACCGTACCACAGAGGTAATTGATTTTAAAGGGATTTAAGTCCTGAAAGTCCCCTAAATAAACAAACATTGTAAATAATTATGTTCATACAATATATGAAAAATAATACTTCGACGCTGATTTGTCTTTGCATGTAATATTGAATATATGGTGATAATTGATTGTGACCTTGCATTGGTTTGTCTGTGGGAGGTTCTTATAAAGCCAGGAACAGAGGCTGCTCACTTTAGTTTTTCTTGCAGGTTAACAAGTAATCTAAGCACATTTAAGAATACTCCTGACTGCTATGGCCTTCCACTACCAGTGCTTATTTAAAAAAAAAAAAAAAAAAAAGCTTGTGCATGTTAAATTCCAAGCCCGTTGCCCATTATATTTGCTGGAAAAGGCTTTGTAATCTGACAGAAGGGACCGCGTACACTACACACACATTAAGTCTCTTATAAATCAACATCACTGAAAGTATTTTCACATTAAATTAGTGTAGGGAAGTGAGGGAGCTGCAGCGGCATGGCATGAGCCAAGTGATGTAGAGCCAGAAATAATTGGTCCATTTGCAATTTACTTGCATGCTGTGACAAAAAAAAAAAAAAGTAGGCATAGAATGGCATAGGAATGGGCCGTAAGCATGAGTTACAAGAGCTAATGCTAGCAGCATGAGAGCAACTTTTTCACAAGTTGTAAACTACACGGCTTCTCCCAAACAATGCGTTGACATTAGCCTCTTTCATTAGCCTTGCGCTCACTGCACCCCAGCAGCATCCCTCACCGTCTGCCGCGTGTATTACATTCAGCTGCCTTTAATAGTCAGGAAGTGATATACAAATAGTGCACTCCTGCATTAACTTGATTGCAACTTATTTGTCAGCTGGTGAATGGGCCTGTGAATGACACAGCTGATGTTAATTAGCTAATGCAAGCAGGGTTTCGTTGCTCCTTTTTTTTTTTTTTTTTTGAATGTATGCTGTGCCATTCCCGAGCAGCCATATTGCTCCGATGGTTCATCCAGACCTCCTTTTTTTGGGGTTTTATTTCAGCTCAAAACCAATCCATTTGTGTGTCTCCTAGGGACCCAAATCTACCAACAAAAAAAAAAAAGTCATAAATTGCCCAAATGTCTGACTCTTCCACCATCGAAACAACGTTAAATGCAGTTTGCTGCGATGTCGTCGCTAACATCAACCATCTCTTCTAACAGATGAAACAGTTTCTTTCTGTTGCATCGTCCTGTGTCTTGTTGTGCCTTTTTTTTTTTTAACATTACTTTCATCTTGTAATTTTCATCTTTTTGTGTCATTTTGTTTTGCTGTTTCTTTATTCTTTGTTTAGAACACTTCTATTTTAATTAGAATCATGAAATCACATAGTGTTACTGTTTTTTTTTTTTTTTATTTTATTTTTCTTCATTTTAAAAACAGACCTGTGACACATTTTGGCAGATCTAGAGAGGAGTCAATGATGCAAACAGTCAACGTTCGTGAACCAACTTCACAAAAGTGCGGTTTGTCATAAAACAATATTACAAAAAGGAAAGAATGGAAAATCATTCTGCATCTTTTTAAAAAAAAAGCCATTTTAAGAACTCCACAGTTTAATTGCGACATTGTTGTTCAGCCTCAAAATGTATTAACAACTTATCAACTTATGTTTATGCACTTCAAAGCACAATAGGAAAAACCAAAACATTTCAACTTTTTTTTTTTTTTATTGTCAAGAATTTGTCTTTATCAAAAATCACAGATGCTCTGATCTTTTTGTTCCGTTCTGCCTCGAGCGCAGCATGGACTGGATGTTCTTTTTGATCTGCCATCCTATTTGTTCAGACAGTACGTGCCACTAAAAATCAATCATTGTTGTTTTTTTTTTTTTTTTCCTCCATTTCTCTGAAAAGCTATTTGATACTAGAAAGTAGCAGTGGCCACCCTTTTCTCATAGACTTTGCATTATGGTCCTGATTGTGATGTACTTTTTATTTCTTTTCTTTTTTTTTTTTTTCGCTTGGCACCTCGGCTGTGGCTTAGTGCAGGAGCATGTAGTGTTTAGTTTGCAAGCACAACCTGTCAAACTGAAAGAATAAATGGATTTTAAAGTGTGCGTGACAGAAAAGCACAGCAGGCAGAAATTAAAGACAAACCAAATGGGCTTTCTGGGATTTGTTTACTGTGGCTTGATATTGTGAAAAGAGTTACTTAAATGTCCATTGCGTTGATGTAATAAATAAGAAAATAACCACAGCTAGATGCAGCTTTCAGATCATTTATGGTTATTTATGACTGTAATGTAAAAGGGGGAAAAAGTCTTCTTCTACATGTCACGATGCTGCATAAAATAAAGCATTAGACAGACTTTCTAAACTTGGCCTTTTTATATCTGTCTGACTTCTCGGAGAGCTCGCTGTCTTCAGAGACACCCTCATCCTTCAGCCTGGCCTTCACCTGAGAGGCATAAGCAACCCCTGCTGTCAAATAGCTGTGAGGTAAAGCAACAATCCGCTGGTTCGATCTTTAAAAAAAAAAAAAAAAAAACACCGGGAAGGCGCTCTGGGATGCATCACGTCAAGTTGACTTTAAACTCATGCATTCCTTTTTTTTTTCGTTTGTTGCCTCAGTTTAGCCTTCACTCTAAGAACTTCGTGCAATCGTTATTGCCGATGGCAGGATTCTGGTTTCGGGGTCGGCAGTACAGGTTTATGTCTCTGTCAGTTCTGGCGGGATCCTTGCAGGTAATGCGATGTGTCATTATTGGCCTGAGGTTTTTGGGAAGCTCAGTTTCAGCGTCCAAAAATGTGTTGTCGACGGACAAAGCCGGCTAGAAGTAAAACATCTAAACGTGACAAGAAACGCGTGGTGGTTAAGAATAACTTTTTTTCAAGAAACAAGACATGACACTGTCTGACTAACGTTAGACAGAGCAGAGCCAGAGCAGATTTTAAATACATTAATTTCAATGTTTTATACACATTATGCCTTCATGTACAGAAATAACGGGAAATTATGAATCTCAGACGAATAAAGTTGGTAAAACCTCTCAAATATTGATGCTGCTTTACTATAAAACTACTTGTCATTTAGGCTGTGAACACTTCATAAACTATTAACCAGCTGAACAACAATGAGCAGTTGTTTGCCATATAATGAGCCAACATTCACCTTTTTTTTTACTATTAAACCTCAGATCTCACTGTTGACTTATTTTCCTTCCACCAGCCAACATTTACACCTGCCAGCTTCATCTGACATTTATTAATAAGTCATGAGCATTTAACTACCATTAGCATATTTTAATATTAAAAGTTTAAACTGGCATATCAAACAGATTCATACACTAAACCTCCCCATTGCCTGTCAGTAGTAAGTGTTTTTAATTTGCTGACTGGTAAAGAGAGAAAAAAAAAAAGGGACGGCGAAGACGAGAAACGGCCGAAAAAAATGACAATGAAGACGCAACAAGACGAAGTGCGTGAACAGAACAAACCCTAAAGATGAAGACTGATATGTTTGTTGATGCCTCTGAGCCCCATGCGGACATGTAACATAAGTGTACAAACTTTAAACAAGACTAAATACTTTCAAATACCGAGAAAAGTGGAGCTGCTAAAACTTTACAAGAATCCGTGGCTATTAAAACAATGATTTGCAACTTCTGCTGTGAATAACATGCCAAGGTTATGGCTAAGGAGATGTGCCTTATCTATTTGAGGTTCGTCTCACTTGTGCCAGGGCTGCCTATTGTTTGGTTTTGGTATGTGTCTCGACTAAGTCACGGTGTGGTCAAATAATAGGAGGATTTTGGAAATAATGACCATATCTTGCACACTGAGAACAAGCATTTATTTTCACCCCCAAATGTCTGACAACTGGCAGGTTTCATTATTATCTGCGTCCCCGTTGCTACCTCTGTGTTACAGCTACCGAAATCAACCCGAGCTGAATTTTTTTTTTTTTTTTTTTTTGTACAAGCGGTTGTTTTCGACGGTTTACATTTCTGAAAGCAAAGCATGCAGCCGGTTTTTATTTGTGCTAAAACTGGCCGGGCTGTGAGTTTCTCCTTTTTTTTTCTTTTTTCAAACATAAAATAGCTACAAGCTATTGAGCCGCATTCATTTCTAAAGAATGATGGATCTATAGATGATAGCTCTCACAGTGAAGCACCCATTGCAGAGAGTGACTGCATCCTGGCCAATGTACTAGATATAATCTGAAAGTCCAATTCACCCAGACTCTAAAGTGGCTTCAGTAATCCTGCCTGATCATTTCCGGCTGTCAGGATGCCCTGCCTATATATCTCTTAAAAACAGCATCTCGACAAGCGCTGCCTGTGTCATCAACACTTTACCTTTTTTGTGATACGTCCTGTTTATCCTATTTGTCACCACTTTTCTTTT
>JAPQRN010000013.1:8315716-8333692 GCA_037367275.1 Coranthus polyacanthus
GGGGGGGGTTATGATCAACATGCCAACGTTCATTCAGCTTCAAGCCCTCGACTGCTCCCTGCACCTGGGGCTTTGTTTTTTTTTGTGTCTTTTTTTTTTCAGAAACGCAACGTGATCACTGACTTTCACATCTTCTGAGAAAAGCATAGCGCACGTGGCTAAACGTTTTCAATCTTCCAACTATGCAATCATCTCCACGCCTTCAGTCAACTAACAGACAGTTTATAAAAAGCAATTTGGTTAAATTGCAAAAATGCTCTGGACCTTTTTCTTTTTTCTTTCTATTTATTTATTTATTTTTTTTAACAGCTCCTGTAATTTGTCGAGCTATTGTCTGATCTATAGAGTCCACTTGGCAACGTTCCCTGCGGTCATGAAAAGCAGTGGCAGCCAGTAAACTGACCCCACTGCCGCCAGCTTTCTCTGGAGCTTTAAGAGCGCTGAATAATTGCAAAATAACTTCCACCGTAAACAAACACGGTCGGAGTTTTACGGTCATATCAAACCGTCATTGAAGAATCTCCCAAAAGCAGAGTTTTTTTTTTTTACAAATGACTCCTTTTGTCATCTGAGCTGATATGCATGTAAATTATGGGTGCCGTGTATTGCGGCGATCAGACCCTAGTAATTTTGTAAAAGTTTAAAGTTCACACGTGCCGATTGCCATCATCTGCTACACACTCAAGCTTGACAGAAGTGTGTGGGCCCATATTACATCCTCCACAAGATGAGACCCTTGTAGAAATCTTATAACCGCGTTGGGTTCGATGGTAAATGTGAAGCCACTTGACTCCACGGTGAGAAATTTTAAGACGCTCCGCCATGGGTCACATAAACCAGATAGATGGACGGATAGGTAGCAGCGCCAGCCACGGCGACTTTTTTTTCTTTTTTTCCTCAGTCATAGTGTTAGTTGACTATAAAGAAATCGAAACGCCATTATTGAATGTTTGTCTTTTAAGGGATGCACACTGTGTTGGTGCTTAAAGAGGTGATACATTTTAACAGAACTGACTTGGATTTAATTAACGCTGCGTTTTAGTCAGTGGTTTTTGTGAAATGTTCACAAAGGGTCATTGCTCGTAGATGGCAGGCGGCGTTATATCTGAATTGATCTGACTTCTTACTGTCGGTTTATTCTGAAGTTACTGTAGGAAACACGAGGTATAATGGGACTAAAGAGAGAAATGCAAATCTGTCAAGTGTTCATATTAGAAAAATGAACTGAGGCCTAAGATCGAAGAGTCCATGTAACTTTCAGAAATCAGTTCTTATCAGGTAATTCCAATACGATTTTTGAAAATGCACAAATTATTGGTTCACCCCGAAAAATGTCAGGTTTTGTCGGCCTTGCAGTGGACTAATTTGTGCAGCTTGTTTCCCTCCCGCTGCATTCTGGGATATTCTTTATCCCCGCCATGACCCTAAAGGGATTAAGTGGGAAGAGGGAAAGCTGTGAATGACAAAAGATGCACAACAGATCAGGCATCCGACTGTCTCATTGATGTGTCTGAAACCCAATACGGAGTCAGTGCATCGAGCATCTCAAAGGTAAGCCCTGACCTAACTAAAGAGAACTGACAAGCGAGTTTCTTTTTTTTCTCTCTTTGATGAGAGTAAACAACTTATCCAGCGAAGAGTATGCATGTGTATGGGTGTGAAACGGAGTGTGTGAAAGGGAGGTAAGATGAGAGGAAAAACAAAATCTTCAAGTTCATCCCAATTAAATAAATGAATCGCTGCCGAGCAATAGCTGAGCAGATCTGAACAACACTGCCAACGGGTCTCCCACTGTTCCAGCCAGCAGGCCTCGGCCACCCTTGGAGATTAATCAAATTCATGGAATGTTTGATTTGCATTTCATTAAAGATTTGGGTGGAAAATTAATGGGGAGGCACTTTGTTTTCAAGGGACAGACTTTTGCTAAATTTCAAATCATCTTCGTTTGTGTCATATCTTCACTTGTTATGTCACATAAGTTGCGTTTTTTTTTTTTTTTTATTTTTATCATTGCCGACACGGCTGGTCTCTTGGCAATCAGTGCAGTCAGATTTTTATTTATTTCTTTTTTTTTACTTTCCCTTTCTCTTTTTATGCTAGCTCTGTGTTATGCTTTTGTCCTGCGTTCATTCTACTAGAAGTTGGCAAATTTCCAACATGTGCCAAATGTTTTTTGTCTTTTCTAGGCCTCGAATTTTTTACCAGGAGACTGGAAAGGAGATGGGTATCTGCGTTAGCTAACTTCCTGTAATTCTTTTCATGCCATGTGTTGCATCGCATCCAGTGATGACTGAATGAATACATGAGACTGATTTATCAAACACAGGAGCTGATGCCATTGTAAAACTACCACTCGGTACTGAGGGCTTTCCCACTGTAAATGTTTTTTATCAGCTGCATACATGCATTGTCCTATATACTAAACTGCTGCCAGTCATGTGCACTGTGTGCACAGATGGGTAGAATACTGATCTCCTTGTTACTGTCCAAATGCATCCAATGTTTCAGTGGCTGCGCAAACTCTGGAACATCTGGGTCACATCAAATTCGTGACATCTGTGTCCTTTTGGACGTATGCCCCAGATATCTAAAACAGTCACTGACAGGAATATACATTCATTTACAGAGCGCTGTGTTTTTAATCCACTGTTAAGCCACCTAGGTAGAGAGTAGATGAATATTAGATTTTCAAAATCAGGTTTTTTTTTTTGCTCCCCCCCCCCCCAGTATGAACTCTCTAGTTACTTGATTTTGAAAACTTCATTAAGACAAGCCTTTTACAAGCAGACAAGACAATGCATCTCCGATCCCAGAGCAAATAAGACTAAATTAAACTGGTGAAAAGGCACAATAACGCGGAAAAGCAATAACTGTTACTAAGCTGACTCCGTGTACTGCTTGCCATCCACTTTTGAGGGGCACATTCGGGAGCGTTTCAGCACTCGTTTGTGCCAGACTGCATTAGTTCAACCATTTGCTGATCAAACAGTTAAAGAGCATTACTGTTGCTGGCCCGAGTCGGAGATGCCAATCTCGTTACCTATCTGCATTAAGAGCATCAATATAAATTTAAAACACTGGTCTAGATCATATCAATGGCAGTAGTATTGGTAATCAATTTCAATGAACCTGCACTGTGTTCAGATTTCCAGTGATCAATATTATAGAACTGCTTACTGTCCTGCAGCAGTAACATGTCACTTTGCATGTTGTGTATAAAGTTACACCCACCCCTCTTTACAATATCTATGGGACTTTTAAAAACGCAAGTAAACTGAGTATTGATTAAAATGATCTACAGTAACAGTATGGGACAAAAATAACCACTTCCTACTTGTATTTCATAATATTAATTCCGCCGGTTTAAAAAAAAAAAAAAAAAAGAGGTGGGAAAGAGATCTCTTGGAAGTCATTTAACACATGGGAATTGGAGCTTAGCTGTGTTGGATAAGTACAACCATCAGCTGTGGTGGAGACAGATAGATACATGCAAACATAATCCACCCTGCCAGGACTAACATCTTGGCACCAGAGTGTATTCGCTTCCACACTTGAGCAAATCATCCAGATAAAAACCAAGAGTTTTGTTTTTAATAATATCTGAAGCTGAACACCAAATCGGCCTCATCTATTGCCAATATGGAATCACATGATGCCTCACGAAACTGGAAGGCAGCCCGCTTTGAATGAGGCTAGTAAATAGACGCTATGCCTGGTCAGAATCTGTAGCTGCTTTATCATCGCATGCCTCGCAAACGTGCATTAACAGAAGCACTTCCTCTGGCTCAGACGTTGGCTGTGCGTTTCTAATTTAGAAATGCAGTTTATTTGCAGTTACTCTTGAGATGTGAGCTAATGCGAGCCACTGCTCTGCAGAAGATGTAATGAAATTGATTTTTTTTTATTTTTTTTTTTTACTAATTTGTCCAGTTTTTTGTAATTCCTGAAAAGGAGAACCCTGGACATTAATGACTATAGATTAGAACTTGTCAGAGGTCGACTGTTCCTTAATACACCGTATGTGCGTGTATATAGGGAAACTGCTACAGATTGAAAATACACTAGCAAAGTGAAATATCCCTTTTTAAAGGCAGGCTTTGGCACCAGCATTGCTCATAGACTTTATGCAAACAAGCTCTGCATATCTTTATTGATCTTAGCAAGAAATTATCATAGTTTTTACAAGGCACTCACCGAAGACTGCTCATTTCTGAGGCCGACCGGTTCAAGAAAACAGGCCGCTCCCACAATGACAGCCCGCGTTAGCGTCACATAATTAAGTATCAAGCATGTACACCGCATTTAATTTTTAAAGGCAGTTAATCAGTCATTCCAAGTCGGCTGAAACACATAAGGTTAAAGGGTGTTAAATCCAGTGCTTTTAAAACTTCCTCTCAGCACGGCCGCTGCTTAAAAATACAATGAATGCACAAAGTAGGGCCTCTTAACTTTTCATGAAGTGCACTGATGAGGTGAATCAAGGTAAAAGCCATTATCCCTTATTGATTTTCCTTTTCTTTTCTTTTTTTTTTTTCGAAGCTACCAATTACCAAGTCAAAGGCAGACGAAAAGTTGGAGAAGTGAAGCTAATCAAGTTGTGTGCTGTGCCAAAAGGGGGGGGGGGGCTGCAACTCGGAACATTCTGTCTGTAACGTCAACTAAAGCCTTATGTGTCTAAAAGCAGTATGTGAGGTATACACAGTGCCTAATGAAGGAGCATCTTTATTTTTTATTTTAGGTGCTTTTCAACATAATTTTCCCTATAATGTGTAATGGCTGCAGTGCTTAGCAGCAGCATCCTAGCCACTAATAAATTTGTCCCTCCACTGCCTCTTGTCTCATCCTAAAAGGCTGCTTGAAATCTGCAGCAAACACTTGAAGCCACTACACTATGCTTACCCCCCTCTACTTGAACAGTAAACCCTCCTCCCCGCGCAATTATGTAACGTCTGAGGTTAGGAGTTCACAAAGTCATTAAATGCTTTTCTAATTATTATTGATTGAGCAACAGCGATCAATGCAGATCTAGAGCCGCGGAGAGGCCAAGGCAGGAGTGAGTTACGGTGTTTTTTTAAACCTGCCAGGAGAGGAACTTTTCCCAACCTCCACATGTAAAAAAAAAACAAAAACAATACTCCCTTTTACCTCATCTTCCCATCTCCTTGGGAATAGGAAATAATGTAAAATTTCCGCATCAGACCAGAAAATACATCGGGAGAGAGAAAAAAAAACCCACTAAAAGTTGTTATCACTGTTTTAATTCCGCCAAATCAAGACCCAGGGAGATGGAGCTAAAACGCATGAATTCTCTTCAATCTTTATGTGACTGTTGCCATCGCCGTACCAACTAGGATTTTTATTTTATTTTTTTTTAAATAGCTGTGGTGACTTCCTTCCAAATTAGTGGTACAATGTGACATTGTCAACAGTGTGCGTGGAGCATAACAGATGGTTTGTGGATCGAGCGAGTCAAATGGAGTCAAACGCTCTTCGGCAAGCCATGTGGGAAAAAAACTCGAATAAATAAACTAAATTATTAGATTTCATTAACGGGAGATAACCTTGGTTAATTAGTGCTTATGGTAAGAAAGCCTCTTATGCTCTTTGGAATAAAATGTAAAAACAAAAAAACATTGGTAACACAACTCGCAATTTAGTATTCTGCTCAGTTTCAGTGTAGTCAGTGTAATTCCCTTAAGATTCCGGCTCTGTGCATCGTTTTTTTGTTGTTTCGTTTTCCTTTTTCTGTTCGTCTCAATCTGTCAGTCAATCAGAGGCATTGTTTGGGCTTAATCACATACGGGGGATGCGTGGACTCCTCCTTTCATGACCTCTGGTTTTTTTTTTTTTTTTTTGCTCTACTTTTGCAGTGTTTGGCTGCAGGTATGAGCCCGCGACTTCATCTGGCATAGAATGACATTAAGCAGAGCACATCTATCTATCAGGATCTTCACGGTGAGTCAATGGAAACTCATTAGTCTAATGCTGTGGAGGTGAACCCTTATTTTAGATTTCAACAAAAGGCGAACATGTATATGCCATCTGCGTTTTGCCATATTGTGTTCTCGCGCACTAGATAAAAACCTAAACGCTTTATTAAAACCATTGTGATAAGATTTTGTTTTCTTGTTTAAATGCTAATTCATGTGGGCATGTGGTCTCTCTTTGTCTTTAGGGTTCTTTGATTCTCCCCGTCTGTCTCACACACACAATGATTAGTTTCTCTTAGATTTATTTTATTTATTTATTTTTATTCTGCCGAACTCATTTGCTACGATACAAGCGCTATTGAAGATTGTTGCAGCTTTCAAGAGGAGAGGAGATTGTCTCATATTCTCACAAGAGAAGAATAGAGACAATAACTCTCAGAAAAGATGAATGGACAGCAATGACTTGTGAGGAATTTATGATTTTTTTCTCTTTTTTTGAGGGAGGGGGCCTCCAAAAAGTATCTCACTTCCTCAAATAAGGCTTCTTTATTCACATCTCTTATGTTATGCTGAAACGCCATCCATTAGCGTTTGCCACACGTGGCTGAAGGCTGCTATAAAGATCACAGACAAAGCTAAATTATCATAAGAAGCTTATATTGTTTTTTTTGTGTCTGAGTTGATGTTACTGGTGCTAAGTGCTTCACTGATGTTCTGCACTTCCCAGAGTAAGTAGGCGGGCAGTTTGAAGTCTGGATTCTCTTTCAGATGGGACCTCGTGCGTTTCACCTATCGTCACTGTGGCGTTTTTTTATTTACATTTTAATCTATTAAATCTTCCCAACGTTAGGGTCGGGATCCCAAACCTTTTTTTTTTTTTTTATTGGGTCGCCAAATGTCAGAGCAAAATACGCGAGAATAACATGATGTGGATTCATTTTTTTTTTTTTCCTAATTATGAATAAACGGTGACCTCGACGAAGCCGTGTGAAATGTGGAGAAGACGTAACGAGATGGAAGTGGCATAAAGGACAAAAAAAAAACGTAATGAGATGAAATCAGTGTGAAGCACAAAAATGATGTAAAGGATGTAGCGAGGTAAAAAACGACGCAAACGCAAAGCAGCGTTAAAAGCGTTGTTCGTGGCGTAATTTTGTCTCGACCTGGAAAAAACTTTGGGAACCAGCGTATTAAGTAAGAATAAAAGGTTGGCATTGTAGGATTCTGCAGATCTCACCGTTTCTGATCCCAGTTCCAAAGCCGCTATCAACCTGATCGTGTTTTAACCACTCAAGGTGCTTTTTGCCATTCTAGGGAATACGGAGCTTCACAGTAGTTCAGGCAGGCACGGAGTCAAATTTAGTCACAAGCCCCTTTCTGTCTAACCATTTACAACTTCAAGTCTGCCCCTCCCCAGTTCGTTTGCTTTATAACTCAGCTAGCGTTCATTAATTCAGCCCGCTCTGTGCTCCCCACATCGCTCCCACTCATCGGCCCACTACACGTCTGAAAATCATCTCCCCAGCCTCCTCCCGCATTAACAAATTGCTTTCTTCATTCCTTTGTGTTCATTTATTCAAATGGTGTGAATCTCAGACTCTGCTGGGAGTTTTTGATCTCGAGGACCGTCTGTGTCATGCTTGGTCAGATTGTTCCAGACAATCGCTGGGGCAGAGTCACTGCCAGAACCAAATACGTGTCATTCTGTACAAATGGTAAATCTGACCAAGTGTCCTGCCTGAAATGAGGCTGTAATAACAACTGTGTCCCAGAAATGACAGCAGTAATAAAACTTTTTTTTATGGTTGGCTTTAGGCACTTGGTTGGGACTTGGTTTAAGACAGAAAAAGTTAGCAAAGAAGAGACTAAAAAATGACTCTCAATGTATTTATTACTGAAACCAAACCGGGTTTTTTTCCTAACCCTAAACCTATAAACCACCTGGGCTCGGGATGCAAACTCCTGTCTCTGGCGTCAAAGTCGTGGATTTTTAAGGAAGTGGTGTATAATTCAATGGATTATACATATCAGTGGTTTGCAGAAATTGCTTTGCCTTGTGATGCAGCTATCGGTCGACCCATTCAAGTAGAGATAGAGGAGTCACAAAAAAGGAAACTGTTTCAAATTATCGTTTAAAACCGCAATTACACCCTTTTTTTTGCTTACATATTATCTGGAAAATTCCGGTCCCAGCCCGCACGTGGAACAGCGGAGCTTTGTCTCCGGCCAAGTTGACTTGTTTGGGAAAGATCTCCCACTGGACTACGCCAAACGGGAGTCCAGTGTCAGAGACAATAACACACTGTATCCCTCAGGACGGTTGTGCAGTAAAGCTGCAACACTTTATTCATGAATCCAGCAGAGACGTTCTTGAGACTGCAGCAGCCTTTCGTCTGTTGCACCGCTTCGTCCATTTCATTGTGTCTGGGGAATGTGTTTCCTCTCGGGTCCCAGAAGCACATGAGCGCAGATAGTGGGTCTTAATCCGCCTGCCCTCACTGGTGATGGATCCCGAGCCTCATTTTCACTCTAAGGCCTACAGGACACGGACGAGGAGCATCTCGGGCACATCAGAGCAAGTTGGAGATCAAATATCTGTCACATTACATCTGGTCAGAGCAAATTAAATCAGTATTTTAAATGCGTATCTCTAAAAAATGTATTTGAAGTTTACTCCTTGATCTTCAAAAAAGATTTCAAGGCAAACGCTCTCGGAATCGGCAATTACTTTGACAGTTTTGCTGTTTATAATTAAGTGTAGGATGACCCTTTGTTGCCAAAATGTCCTACATATTTAATCTGTTTGCGCTCGTAACTGTATGAAGATATGTGAAGACTAAAAAAATCTAATGAATTTCTTAATTTTCACGCTCGCCTTTGGCAGATGACAGGCGAGATCAAGTTCACAGGCAAATAAAATAATACAAGAACGCAAACCGCTGTGTGATCATTCCTGCTCGGACAACTTTTGCTTACATTTACCAATTTCCTTCATGAATATGGAAGGAGTCAGTGGTCCCCTTGTTTTTATCCGCAGCCTTTTCCTGACCCAGAATGCATCCTGCTGATGTTCAGAAAACCTGAACAAGGGGTCACACTGTACAGACGCAGACACTCTCCCCTGCAGGGAAAAAATACACTACACCTGTACATTTAAAAAATGACATTCATTTTACAAGCCTGATAGAGACAGTTTCATGTTTTCAACACCATATACGTACACTTCATCTGTGCATTTTAAAGATGCTACACAGCTTATATGGAATATTTTTTTTTTGCAGGATATCCAAAAGAGACTTTTCATGAATATAAATGATGTTTTCCATGTTCCATGTTTGTTTTTTTTTTAGTCACGGCACACTTACTGATCATACTGGCAGAAGGTGATGCAATACTACGTCTTTCTGATAAAATGTAATTTACATATAGTTATTCATGATGAGCTCTAAAGCGCCGTCGAACGAAATACATGCTCGGTGCGGTTTCGCTGTTTATCATGCATGTAGCGCCGCTTTTGAAATATACACAGTGCTTTTGCAATTTGGAGCAGAATATTCTAACTTCATAGATGACTTGCAGCCAATTGCATGATGTTTGATTTGGCGAGTTGAAGGAGTTCCCTGTGCTTGCGTCCGCTGGTTTCATTTTAAACTGAAGCAGGAAAAAGGAACAGTAAAACAAATGTGTTCTTTAAATTTCGATCTGGTTGTGAACATTACGTCGTGCGGCACAGCGCCCTCCAACTGTCGTTCATAACAGAACAGTGTAAAATCTGGGGGGGAAAAAAAGAGCACTGAATGTAAATGTGTGCATTAATTCGAAGTAAATAAAAGCAGTGAGAGATGTAGAACTTGTGATCCACCTTTCCTTTAAACCCGAGTTTATTCAAGTACAATAACACCTTTTTTAAAAACTAAAAAAAAAAAATCTAGATAATTAACTCCCCTATTAGAAGTTTAACTAAAACTTTTATCAGTATGTGTACTATTATATAAGAAATTAAGGCATGAGTAGAAGTGAATTAATCCGCTGAATGACTGCAGGGGACAAATGATAGCCATTTGAATGTATTCAGACTGAATATAGTCCATAATCACACAAGACCAAAGCTATTATTACCTGATTTCTTTTTGGAATATAAAGTTGTCTAGGAGAATAATAATGTGTGATTGCCCCAGACGGTGTTTGTTAGTAACGTCACCGATATATTTGCTATAGTTTTTAAATTGACGACAACGCGTATGAAAAGAGTTCGTCGCACTTTCAAATCGTACTTCCCCTCACCCAATCTGACATGACGGCTATGGAACGGGTGGAGAAATGTGTGCGCCTGTTTCATCAGTTTAGGAGCCTGCAGGGAAGCAGCTCAAACCCGGTTGGGACTAGAATGCTCCGGTACTGCCGGTCGCATGCTACTTTCTGAAATGGAAAGGTAGATATTAATTGCAGAATTTGAATACGTTTTAATGTGTCGGAGTTCATCTGAGGCAAGCAGCTCAGATTTTGTTTTCAAGAAGAAGAAGGAGAAGCTGCTGTCTTCTCGGATATTCCCATAATGCATGAAAACAATGTTATGTTTGTTTTTTCTCCTTCCTCTTCAAGTTTTTTTTTTTTGACAGTTTGCAAACAACTGGTTTTGTGTCTAGTTCTGCTTCTTCTACTTGATATTCGTAGCCTCGATTCAAACCAGTTAATGGAAATTTTTTGTTTTGTATTATTATTATTATTGTTCCAACATTTCAGCATTCATAGGCGTTATCGTATACGGCGACATCGGTACTGACGAGCTGTGTTTTCATAAAGTGTAAAAGTAATAAACGAATATTTGAAAAGTTGCACAAAAAAGAAAACAACCAAAATGTGAGTTCTGTGAGATTCCATAAACTGGTTTGGAGCAAAAAATGATTATGCTATGTCGCATTGTGAGAAGGTCGAAGCATAGGCTGGGTTGTACATGGTTGTACAAGTAGAAGTAGATCGATCTGTTCGCGTTCTAAATCTAAAATGGCTGTGATGTTCTTTTGTCTTTTCATAGATGAGAATCATTTGGTCTCATTAATCCACACCAGCCATGTTGCAACGCTTTATGGGAATATCCAAGAAGACGCCGCATCAACTGATCAGTCCCAAGTTAATAAGTAGTTTCCATATCCTATTATGCGCATTAACTCCTTTTTAAAAAGACAAAAAAAAACACCTCAAGCAAAGGTAAAAACTTTCCTTGCAAAATTTAAGACGCTTGTTTTCAAAACTTTTTTCCATGTCCATGAATATTTTCAAACCACAACTACTGTCTGCAAGAGGCCGGAAAGCGAACCCCTACGGTAACTCCGACTGCTCCGTCCACCGAGGCCTCCTCCTTACGACGGCTTGGAAAAAAAAAAACCATGAGCAATCAAACCTGATGGCTTTAAATCAGCACGGAATGCAAAAGCAGCAAATTGCTGCGGCATATGTCACCATGCCTAATTGCGCTGCGATACGTAAAAAAAATAAAAAAATAAAAAATGAATACAGCACTTTTTCAAATAGCATCTTGAAAGTTCACCTTAGTTAAAGTGGGGGAAAGTGCAACAATGAAACATGACTAATCAGACTCCCTCCGACAGGCTTCTCTTTGTGAATAAATCATACTCTGTAATGACAACCGCCAAGTGATGTATAATTTGGTATCAAGTCTATAATGATGGTGAGTATAAGCAATCCGCTATAATAGCAGTGCCACATCAATATCTTCAAATGATTCCTATTGTCTCTCTTCCCTGTGGTGTAATTCAAGCTGAGCTGTAGTCTTTGTCTCATCTGTGAACGCAACAGTAGAAATCAATAGTTTTTCACAAGATAACAAAGGATGTTGTACGTCTACCGTGCTGTATTAGGCAAGATGAATGTAGTCAACAGCTGCGTGTCTGTCATCATGCTGTAGTGATGCCGGTATTTGTAATTTTTTTTTTTTGTCATTTTAATCAGTTGAACTGTCGTGTCAAAACTGTTTGTATGGAATTAAAGACATTTTAAATAATAGGAATCGGTGAAAGTAGGGAGGTTTGGTTTTTTTTTTTTTTTGGAGATGTGAGAAACGGGGACAGCTTCGGCGTGAATGTTAGAGAGGCCGACTTGTTCCGAGAAGGTCGCCCGGTTGAACTCGCAGATCTGCCGTGGAACCTGTGGGCAGGGAAAGTGAATGAGCGACGCCCTCGAGAGAGAAAGAAACTGCACAGAGAAGGAGAAAGATAGATATAAACGACCTCCGCCTCTGGAACTAAATGTCCCTGTACATCTAAGAGCCCATTAGAAGTTTCCCCCTTTTTTCTCTCGGCTGCATATCCACCTCATTTGTCCTGCTGTGTCTATCAAGAAGAGGATGCAGGGAAGGAGCGGACAGCCCCGCTTCACTCCTCAGGGAAATAAACCAAGCATTTGTGACTGGGGTGTATTCACATCTGCCTCAATACCAGATGACAGGCTCCTCACAAGAGATCAAAGATTTACTTCCATAACTAGAGACACTATATAGACCTGGAATTCCACAGTGAGTGGACATAAAGCTCCGGGATATTGGCAGGCTCAAAGATTAAATTTTTAACTATTATTGACAGAGACCGGCGCTTATCAATCACTATCGACAGGCATATTTAATGTTTTTTTTTTTGTGAGCGACGCAGGTCGAGAGAAGAACCTAAATGAAGCACTAATGCGGTCCATCTTGGGGAATTTGGCATGATGAAAAGCTGATGATTAAAACAAAATAGATCAGGTCCTTGAGGCCGTTGTTTCATGCTCCATAACAGACTTGGTTTACTGTTGCTCCACATTTAAACATGTGTTACCTTTTCTATTTGGCCTCCAACGATGAGTACTCGTCATCTTCACATCAGCAGGTTATATGGTAGCAGCAGAACTGGTAAGAGTACTCGACATATACAGTGTATATATATATATTTTCTTTTTTTCTCTAGGAAGGTGGTGCCTTGAATGAATGTAAGACAAATGAGCATCAGTGTAAACATCTTATTTTCACCGGATACAAAAAGAAGTGATTTCAAAGGGCGGCTGAGGATGAAAGTGATCTTTCTTTTTATTTATTCCTATCATTCAATTCGAATAACTTTTTTTTTATTAATCCCCAAGGGGCAATTTAAATACAAATGTAAAAATATATATCCTGTACGTACATTCGAATGCTTGCATGTCATTATAGTAAATACTATAGTGCAACGCTGCTCTGTAAGAGTGCAACAGGATTGGTAGGATACAAGTACCGATGTAGAAACAGTTCAATAATATAATAAGACGATTTTCTATGGGATGCGAGAGCAGTTGTCCCGAACATATCACGGTTAAAATGGCCAAAGACATGTACGAGTGTTTACCTGTAGTGGTGCTAGTCCATCATCCCACAAAGGCACTAAACCAGTAAATCTCACCCTCAGATATGTCATTTTAGTCGCCGGCAGTTGACCTATTCTGTTGTTTAGGTCTGTGAATCATAATTTCTTTTCTCTCTGGTTCATTATCACAACTTTTGGGAGAAAGGGAGTAAGCGGAGCATATCGAATCCGTACGTACGCGTATAATTTCCCCACAGTTCACAGGGCGTCGCGTGCGGAAACACCCTCGGGCTCTGTACTTAAGTGCACTTGTCGCGCTGCATCCTATGCCTTGGCGCTGTCAGTGAGATGCACATTTTCATCAAAAATTCAGACAAAGCACTTTGATCACAAACTAGTGGGGCCCGGAGAGCCACCGCACAGGTGTTCTCTACCTTGACAATGTCACTGCCTCCGTCCCATCTGGTTCTACTGTAACATCCATATGCATGGTGTTTTCAGCTTGCCTGCCATCTCGCTACACTTCACCCCTCTATCTTCCCCCCACCTTGTCACAGAGATAGGCACCACTGAGGCCTGCTCCTATCTCAAGAGCACCTTCATACACCCTTGCAGCGTCTTCCACAGCTCCGTGATAATGCTCAGAGTTTCCATTCGTGCAAGAGCTAAGTGTGAATAAAGCAAAAGTTTGTGCAGGAGCGAGCAAGAAGACGTCACATTAGGAGGAAATGCATGTAATTATGTATTGTCTGGCTGCTTCTGTAAAGAAAATAGCTCTAATGTCACTCTTAAAGCGGGGGGGGGGGGATCATCTAAAAATAGAATTGTGTCAGTACTGCAGTGTGGTACATCTCGGCTGTAATTCGCGCATATGAACAAGCCTCTCCTGAAGCTGACTAGCACAGTAACAGACTGTAGTGTGATGTCATCCAGAGACAAACCCCGGAGCTGCTTCACAGACAGTGAATAATGGAACAACTGCTACAGCTCTGACAGCAGACATGGTGATTTTTACTGGTGTATGGGCACATATTCTGATACACAGCTGGAAGCCATACATTCACATAAAACCGAGTCTATGAGCACCCGCAGTCGCTCAATAATTCACCCTCAATGGACGATCTCCAGAGGGTGTCACCTGATGACATTGTCAGCTGAGGTTTTAATGTTTTGACTTCCAGCGTAGGGAGACATCTGTTAGAGTTTGTGGATATTAAGTTTATAGTCCAAAGTGCTCACAGTAGCGCGATAAATTTTCTCTTTTCTCCCTTTGAGTTTCAATACATTACAATGCTATGGGAAAAATGTTCTTAGCTGACAACGAGTGCAATTTATTCAGAGAACTTATTAAGTCTGGGGCGAGGAGGGATAGATATAGCTTGATCTTAAACCGTGTAACCTTGATTTACACTGATTATGTATTGTGTACTCTAACTAACTTGGAAGCAAAATGTTCCAAAATATCGATACATGCAATGTTACTGCACAGAAAGATCCGATTTTTATGCCCGTTCTGAATGCAGCACAACAAATGAGCCAAGCACATACCATCGCGCTGAATGTAGTCGGAGATCTGTCACACATAATAAAATATCTTGTCTAAAGAAGACGAATGGATACGGCCGCTGTAGTTTGTTAACCGTCATTGAGTTGTTTCTTTACAGCAAGCAAAAAAAAAAGCCAAAAAAAAAAAATCACTCTTGAATAAAAAGAAATTGCTCCGACGCACGACTGCATCATCAAACACCTGCACCAGCGATGGCCGGGCTTTTCGTTCCTCCGTAAGGTAGGGCTGTGAGCAATAGGCAGAATCTAGTTTCCCTGTGAAAAAGCACAAGCGGGAGAAGGCAGTATAACTTTGCAGAGACGTAGTATATCAAAGCTGTTTTTCAAAACCGCGATTGTGGCTTGCCTTTGACACCGTGCCAGGTGGAGTCAAGTATAATTGTATCTAGAGCGGTAACAACACAAACCCAGCGGCGACCTCGGACAGAGCACTAATTCGCATTACAGTCATATGTAATAAAGTCATTTATTTAATAGTTTTTGTGTGAAGAAAAGTAACAGAATGAAACGCTTGTTTTGCTGTTCAGCATAATCTAATTCCCTCGGCGTGGTGGTTTTTGTTTCTAATATTTATTATGTCTGATAATCGAGTCAATAAATCAAGCAGAGACACAAAAAAAAAAAAAGAAGTGGTTTTTGTGCGTGCGTGCGCTGAAATGTTTCTGCATTCAAACTGAAGTAACTGTAATTGTTACACCCCTCACAAGCCTCACATTGGGTCATATAGACCCAACAAGTTGTGAGAATGTAATTAGAACACCTAGCTATTAATATGAAGCAGTTGGAGGCTCGTGGCTGATTATTCATTACCTCTTGTCTACACACTCGCACAGCTGCCCGAGCAGTGTGTTGCTGTCACTGTCACCCCATCTGTTGGGTGCTGGTGGTTAAAGTAAACCAATAAATGAATGAGAGTCGGGCAAAAGAGGAAGCGCTTCCGAAAGAGGAACAAAGCTCAGGGATATTATATCCTGTATCGTTCTAATAAAAAAATATTACAACGATTTAACGGGGTATAACACACCAGAGAATGCTGACCTGATATTTCGAAGCCTCAGGTATGTAATTATTTGCGCCAATATTTTAAAATTATAGGTCAGGACCTCAAAATGTGGACTTTTTTTACCCACTACATGACTTGAAAGGTTTTTTGTGGCAGGACAAAATGTGCTGCATGCATCGTGGCTCCACAGTAAAAACAAACAAACAAATGACAAGAAAAAAAAGATCTTCTCCTCTGTCCTGCTTTAAAATATGCTATTTTAGGTACATTATCACTCAATTAATCAGTCATGGAATTTTCCTTTTCAGAAACTAATGAGCTTTCATCATTAGCTTTTGATTGAGTAATTAATTTCTTTGAGGAGGCCTGACAGCTTTATGTCATGCACAGTAAAACTTGAAATTGCATGTTAATGTGCACAGAGGCCTAAGGTACAGACAACGTAGGGGGAAAAAAAGAGGTAATGACACGTTATACGAAGCCACGCCATTTACATGAGTGACAAAAAGTGCAATGTGCAGTTCTAATAGAAGTATAAGGTCAGTTTACAAGAGTATTCTGTAATCTTGGAGATAACCATCCATGGTGCTGCCGCTTTCTAAACCAATGAGGAGGAAATGTCACGAGCTGTGTCAACATGCACACCCTGTGTTGCTCTCACTGGCTTGGTGGGGTGCCCAGCGAATTGGCATGATGGAAAGAAATGGATATAAATGGACAGATGGGCTAAACATAAAAGATCCAAAACAATGCAATCCACGAGACAATGTTCCAGAGCACATTTAGATGGCTGCTGATCCACATTTAATAAACATGTTTTACCTTTTCATATGGTCGCCAGCGATGCTGGCTGTGCCAGCTCTTAAATACTTGGACGTCTTCACATCAGCAGGCTAGATGATACCGATAGAGACGCTAGGAATATTTGGCACAATTTGTCTCGACAAGACGTCTCATATTCTGACAGAAAAAAGGGTAAATCAACAGAAATGTCTCCATATAAAAGTGTTATTGTCAATGCATCCGTGATCTACTGCAGTAATTGATTGAATCCTTTTGAAACTATTGATTTTTTTTTTTTCTATTGTCTTTGACTCCCCTTATCGTGTATTGTGAAGGCAGGGTGCATTAGCGATATTAGCGATATCATGCATTTTTGAGAGGCTGCATGTCAGTAGTAGTGCATGTATGCTTGTCATGGGAAATGTACGAGTAGAACAATAACACTTAACAATAACCATATGCGATACAATAATATGAATGAGGCAATGAAAGTAGTGGAGAGAGTAAAATGTGTTTGCTGCACGGCGAGGCCTGAGCCCCTGTACCTGCAATGTCACCGAGCAGAAAATGGCACCTGGTACCCATGGGAAGAAGATGTGTGTAGTCATCATTTAGATGGTGTTAAACTCCTTAAGGGACAAACACGTCTAACTCTCTGGGGGTCATGGGGGTGTTGATAGTATGCCATATTCGTTGCTCTTTGCTGATAGCCGTGTTGTGTGTTGGAAGGTAGTTGCGAGCGTAATAAAGACTCTCTCTCTCTGTCGGTGTCTCTCAGTGAGTTTATTTCAGAATTTCCACATCAGTGTTCAAGGTTTTTCAACACATCGCAAATGTCATGTTAAAATGGAACAACGTGTTTCTGTAGAAATCGCCAAGGAGAGTGTGAAGCAAACTTTGTAAAATGTCACAAAAAAACCAAAAAATTGCAAATGATGTATTTGGAGTGGGGGGGGGGGACAAAAAAAACAAAAACACAACGGCTTTATGGGAATATCTGGGAAGCAGCTGGTCCGTCACATGATGCCATGAGTCAGAATTTATTCAACGAAAGTCATGCATTAATGCTTTTGCAAAAATGTTGCCGTTTCCATAAACCCTTTCTAATGTGATACTTAAAAAATGCACCTATAATATGTCATGAAAACACTGCTTGTTGCAGGGACATGCGTGGTATGACAGGCCCGAACTTTATTCTATCCAAATCCGCACTGACACAAAGAAGAAGAGAAGAAGGGCTATGAGTCTTGATGCAAGTTGCAGTTAACCCCCCCCCCCCCCGAATCTTGAGACCTGTGCATGTTCAAAGAGCTTTCCAAAGCTTTTACACCTCTCCATGTCATGTCATGGCATGTCTCCTAAT
>JAPQRN010000013.1:8346434-8378634 GCA_037367275.1 Coranthus polyacanthus
GGGGGGGCAATTTGGAGGTGTTAAAGATGAGACTGGCTAGAGTTTTCCAGAATGGCCAGAGGGGAAGCAAGGAGGCGGTAGGTGTGAAAAGAGAAAAAAAAAAAAAAAAAAGTTGTATGCTGATTAAAATGGAAAATAATGCTTAAACAGTAGTTTTGCTGGTGAGGCAGGAACAATTTATCACAGACCTGGTTGCAAATGCTTTGTTTCACTGCAATGCAGGCCTCCACAACCCCCAGATCACACTGTACCCACTGAACAAATTACTCAGTCAACTAAAGGTGAATCACTAACCATTTGATTGATTGATACACATTGACGCGCGTTGGATTGGAAGTCGACCAAAGCAAACTGATAGCATCACCTGGCCCTGGGCTATTGTTACTTTTTGACAATTTGTAAATTAGATAATTATAATAATTACACCCCCCTCCCAGTATCTTAGTTCATGTCTAAAGCGGTTACATGAAATGAGGACGTGGTTTGTGATTAAGTACATGTAAAATTGATTACAATGTCCACTAGACGACCCAGTCACCGGGAAAAAAAACCCCCAAAAAAGTACGTTTATGCAAACCACGGCTACGTGTAATCGCAACATTTGTGAAGCAAAAACGTGTTTCAAATCAACATTTCTTGATGTATTTTAACCACGTTTCAACTGTGTCCTTCAGACATTGTATTCGTATTTAACTATTTTATGATTTTTTTATGGTTAGGTTTATGCACTGCAGCTGACAGCAATTGGTCAGGGTTATGGAAAGATACCAGGGCTTGGTTTAATACAGAAAAAGCCTGGAAAGATGTGATGAAAAATAACTCACAATGTATTTATTAATATTTAAACCAGACCACCATCCACCCCAGCTGCCTCCTGCCTATTGAGGAAAGGCTAGAAAGGAGCAGATTATTCAATGACAAATTACACTGAGGTTATATCTATCTACTAATTGCTCATAGAGCGTAAGTGTCATGGTCACTCCTGACTCCTCCTTTATTCCTGTGCACAGTGATGCAAAACTCTCGAGCGGGTCAGGAAATGAATCGAGGAAGAACAGCTCATTCCAGTTGAGATGGAGTCGCAGGTTGGCGGGCAGACATCCAACTGTCTTCAAGGCATGCAAAGATGCGTACCTCAACCTGAGCGTTAAAAGGTGGAGGAGAAAAACAGACCTGAGCGTTGTTGGCGTAAAAAAAAAAAAAAAAAAAAATGATACGTGGAGAGAGTTAAGAAACACGATCACGGGGCCAAGGTACGAGCCCCCAAGGATCCCAGAGGAGAACGTGAATCCTGACAACAAAGTTCCCGTCCACGATTGCTACACAGAATGATAATGAATCCAGCATCGCATTTCAAAGGTGCAAAGGGCTCATTTCAAATAATCAGGATCCAAAAAGGGGCTCCTAGAAGATTAGCCAGTCTGCTCTGCAATGTTTCAAACCGAGCATCTCATTAATTCAGCTTTTGTATTGTATTTGCTGCAAAAGCGAACAATATACGGAGCACCAAGAGTATATTTTAGTAAAAGGTTTCCTATACGGGGAGAAATCCAATTACTCGGTACTAATTTTATACTTAACCGCATACACACATTCCCATTGGCTTCGCCTCGAGATAAACTTTCATGTGTGTCTATTTGATTGATAGAAAGTTTCTAAAACAGGTTACCTGCAGCGGAGATGACGGCGTTCCCGCCATCAAAGAACTCCTGTTTTCAAAGAACAAAAATAAGATGGCCTCTCACAGGGAATTTCTGGCAAGTTTACCTTTCAGACAACACTGCACAGCTGCAGGTTGAAGTAATTATATACCGTTAAGCGCATCTCCCATGGCTTATAAGAGAACATGGAGAGTGAGAGGAATGTGTGCTATTGAAGTATTAAATTCCTCTGAGAAGCACTCCATTTTTTAAATATTTCATTATTTATTTTTTTCTCTCCCCCCCCCCCCATCCCAGAGTGGTTTGACTTCAAAGGGCTGAAACATTCCTCGAGTATCCAGGTTTCTATGTCTAATTAAGGATTCAAGAGGTGCTGTTTCTTGCAACCATGTGTTTTCATAAACAATCAATATTCCTCCGCTAGAAATAGGTACTTCAGAGGCAAATATGATGGGGCTCAAAATCAAAAGCACCATCTTCAGTAATCAAGCAGCTGAAATTAGTTTGAAAAATGTTGACATAAAACAGGATACTTGACATAAAGCCTGCCTCGATTTCCAGACAGGATTACTAAAACCATATAGTAATAAATGCATTAAGTACATATTGCCAGATGGAGGTTTTGCCTGTAAAGACATCAATCATGATCATGCCGTAGACTTTGTAAATAAATATTCTGCTTAAAACAGCCGATTTGCCTCAGGTATCAATCATTGCCGTCATAAATAGAATAATTAAAGACAAAACCTATCTAGAGCACAAAAGGAGCCTTTGGCATTTTGAAACGCGGTGACAGTGATGGTGATTGTGGCGGTGCATTTATAATTGTCTTTAATTAGCCTGTGCTCCTTTCCTTCCTGTTTCGTGCGTCGAATCTCGGGCATCGAACGTTTCGCTTAAAAGTCAGATATATGAATGTGTAGGAGAGGAAAAAAAAATAACAAAAATGCTTCACTGGTTCGCAATTTTTACCACACATTTTGGCTGGCCGGGGCTTTAGATTTAGATTGACGTAATCTCCTGGTGAACTGTGGCTATTGCTGTAATAATAGGACATCAGAGAGATTTCTTCCTCTTGATAAAAAAGTCTCGGAAGCTAAAACATCTGGACAGCTGCTCCATGAATCTGCCCTCTGTGCTTGATCACGAATGTTTGAAAATGGAAAGTGAACACCATCGAATGTGACAAATTGGTAAATGTTCCATTTAGTTCTCTGATCTCTTGGAAAGGCTAAATGTGCACTGGCGAAATTTACCCCAATGTCCATCAGTCTAATCAACGAATCCTCTGACTTCCACCCTGTTGCGTCCACCGTGCTCTTCTTACAGCTCGTAAGGATAGGTCATATGATTTATTCATCGGCAGCCGTTGTGTTGCGTTTGTGTTTTTCTTACCCAATGTTTATGTGTCTGGTGGACCCATTCAGCAGTGTGATCATGAGGGACATAGTTTTTTTTTTTTTTTTACAGTGTGTTGCAAATGCTTTTCTTGCACTTGATGAATGTACGCTGCATCTTCCTGTCCTTCACGGCTGCACACACATCACAGTGCTTCCTTTTGTTGCTACCGGCTACAGCCTAGAATGATGAAAACACTGCCAATTTAGAGCATGAGGAAATATAAAATGTTCAGAAGGTTTTTCAAAATAACATCAGCTTCCAGGAAGACATTTTTCAACCTGGTGTCCAGATAAAAAAAACAGTGTCTATATTTGGGAGCAAAAAATACATTTCATGACAACGTTTCTAGATTTCGATCGATGTTACACTGCTTTAACTACTGTATATGTAACTTTTTTTTTTTATGGTTTACACACCGGCCACATTTGGTTATTGTTAAGAAAAGATACCACAGCTTAATCCCAAACTGGGATTGTTTCCTAACCTTTTTTTGCCTAAACATACATGAGTTGGGACGCAAACTAGACTCTGTGGTAAAGTCCTGGCTTTTGTACATCTCAAATCCACCCCAGCTGCCCCCCCCCCCGAAAAAAACATGTTACAGATTAAAAACTAAATTGTGGATAGAATGTTAATGCGCATAATTGATTCACAAACTTTGACATTATGCACACCCGTGGTTTGCAGAAACGCACGATTGCATTTGGGTTGCATTTTGTAGTTGTATACTCCAGTCCTCTGTGCTTAACATGTAACAAAGCTGCAGCCTTGACTGTGTGTATCTGTAGTTTCACACATTAGAGTGCAAAGAGTGGGAGAAGAGTAGGAGCAGAAAGGTTCTCGGTGCTCTGTTGAAAGCTACGTTGAATTTAACAGCTGGCGCAGACGGGAGGAAGATGGAGTGAAGGTACACAGCAAATCCTTTTTTCTTTCATTTTCACCACCTTTACTTGTCTTCCCTTCCAATCCCCACACTTTTATCCCCTCAGGTCCCGAACACCACGTATGTAACACCGTGTTCTTCACAGAGAAACAGCCAAGGCCGACGAGGATGGGAAGAAAAAAAGAAAAAAAAAAAAAAAAATCATTGCATCATTTTTCTTTTAGTAAACATCGAAAACACCACAGACCCAAACGCAGCGCAGGGTTAAAGCTTTAAAAGTGAATGCAGACGGTTCACAGAAGTTTGGGCGTTGAACCTGAGCTTCACAGACGTATAACTAGTTGCCTTGCAGAGTGTGTGCGCGCGCTTCTCAGCTAAAGTTCTTCAAGCCTCAAGTGTGCGTCTGTGTTTTAAAGACCTCTGTCATCATCCTAAAGAAAGAGCATGCCAACAGCAACAGACACAAATGAGCTACCACAAAAGAAAACACTTTGGTGTTGACTCAGTCATTCTATGCCTAAAGCTGCGATGGCATGCAGCCCAGACTATACGGAGCCATTATAGAAGCTCAGTGGCATATAGTGCACTTGTCCTTGATGCTGATTGTGGTGGAAGAAGATACACAGATAGTAACTACATGTTCAAGGTGGATGCAATAAAATCAACTGATTGGGGACATCTTCTGTCGTGTGTTGTGACACTAAGCACGTGGATTATAAATAATGAAAAGCGAGTCTATACAGCACAGTTAAACTAAAAACATAATTTCTAGTTGTGAAGTTTTGACGGTAAGACGTATATAATCAGTTTGTATAAGTAGTTTTTTTTTTTTTGCATGTTTGTATGGGTTGGCCTTTGCGCTCCCCAGTTGCGTTTAAAACACATCAGCGATTCCCATTTTATCTCACTTCAAAACAAAACTGTTTGCGTCGAGTCTTTCCCTCCTTGTATTTCCGATAGCGGCTAGATGCATTCCGTTTATAGGCATTATTGTACCAAAGGAATAATACAGACAAGAAGAGAAAGAACTTGGCATAATATAGGGGGAATAGTCACAGTGGTACGGTTGGGAGGTTGAATCATTAAGCTTGGTGGAATTTCAGTGGTTGCAGAGAAAGAGGGAGCAACACATTGTTAAGGAGATTAGAGAAATAGTCAGAGGAGAGAATCCCCTTTACTTTAATCCCATATGGGTTTAAATGGAGAGAAGAAGACACTGCTTGAACATTTGTGCAACCGGGGCAGCTGTCAGTTTTGCTAAAAAAAAAAAAAAAAATGACAGGAGAAAGTGGCCAACACACATGGAAAAAAATGGCAGAAAGTTTTATGACTCTGAGTCTGTTTCACCACGGAAGCAATACCAGAATATGGTTTAATGGTTTAATTTAAAAAGTTGGGACTAAACAAGAACCTGGAAGCTTTTACTTGACAAGGACACATTTAAATATAGATTTTTAAAAACATCCATTCACTACATTCACTTATTTTTCCTAATTTCAAGCCACGAATGCCAGCTTCTAAAGCATTTTACGCAAGACAGAAGTGAATCCATGCAGAATAAGACATGATTATACTACAACCTTGTCCTACATCTCCAAAGAGGAAGACCATAATCGCATGCCAGTGGATGCAGAAAACTGCACGTGTGTCAGAATATTAAAAGAAAAACTCTGCAGTTCTGGTTTTACCAGAACATTTTGAACATGGCAAAGCAATGTGACCTTGGCTCTGTAAAATACAAAGGCTCAGTTCACAAAGTGCATATTCATTAGAGAAACAAATTAAAGGTTTTAGTCCATAGGGATGTTTCTGTGCAAAGAAGCACTGAATACAGAGACTGTTAAACAAGTTGCAGGACTAACAGAAACAAAATAAAAATAAATACTCAAACCAGTTAGGAGGTCTTAAACTAGAGAGAGCGGATTAATCAATAAGACGCCTGTGTTTCTATGTTGTAAAGGTGTGAAGGAAGTCCTAATGGTTTTCATGCCTTTGTATCGTCTTCGAGTCTTTCTAATTTAATCTAGAACCTCTGAAGAGTCACACTGGTTTTGAATATGAACATTTAAAACTTACTTCCAACAGTAACCAACACTGCAAGGCATCATAATTCAAATGTATTTTTCTCTCTGTCCGTGTCAAGGTTTTGGTTCTGTTGACTTAAACCGACTGAAGCCAATCTGGTCAAATAACTTTGTCACCTCTCGGAAAGTAGCTTACAGGGTATTTGTGAGCTTGGCTGACCTTTTCTATAAATATTTGCAGTTTAGAAACTGCAATGGGCCACTTCTGCAGCTTGAAACAACACTCCGAACAGTATTGAGCAGCAGCTATCTGAAAACCAAAGTAAATGCATTACCTTACAATTATAAATGTCATACTTTTATGTGGCATCGTAGACGAACCAGGCCATATGAGCTGCTGTCCAGGATGCCAAGCAGGCAGATGAGACAGAGAGAGAAGAATCAAGAGTGTACTGAGTGCAGATATGTAAAATCGATTGACTATTGGCGTAGACACTAAATCTATAGTGCTTTTATGAGTGAAGATGGGATTCCTCCTGCAGCTCTTTGTTGTCAAATATCCCGCTAAGAAAGTTGTGTTTTTAAAAGTCTTGCAAATTTGAACTTTTAATGTAAAGCATCTTTGGATAAGGAGTTATACTTAATTTGGAACTTGTTAACTTTAGCCGCAAAAAAAACAAAAAAAAAAGGTTTGACAGAGGTCATTAGCAGGAAACTTGCATTATTTAGTTCTTCCTGTTTCCCAATGGACTGACCTTGTTTATTTATAGAACATACACCAGTGTCAACTTTCTGAGGTGACGGACAAAAGGAATAAAAGGAAAGTGACAGTAAACATATTCATGCCTCGTCCGACACGGTGGCAGAGCTGTAACACTGCTGCTCTGTTATCATCCCGCCATTTTCCTTTTGCCTCTCGGACTGGAAGACTCCACATCTCATCGCAGAAGGGGCGACTGACACGGTGCTACGTAGACACAGCGCCCGGCGTGACAAACAAGAACAAGGCCTCTTGTTATAGACGAGACGAGGGCGTCCGAAACCTCAATCGAAAGGTGCTGACAGGGAAGCCATTTGTGAAGAGAGTGGAGGTAGCCTGGAAGGGCCGCAATCTCCGAGCGAGCCAAGTTGCGGGCTGCCACGGCGCCAGCCAACAAACTGAAGTGAAAGGCAAGCTCTGGAAATGTCTGGGAAAGTAGAGTCAACCCCTGCCAACTACTGTACGCTTTGAAGGCTCCAATGTGTGCGAGCCTGTCTCTCTGTAATGTGTTGTTCTGGGAAAACCTGCTGAGAACACACAAAACTAGAAATCGCTTTCTTAAAGAGCGTCCGATCTTTAAGAAAAATCAATTTTATTTAGTGCTTACTAACGCTGACATGCATAATCAAACTAGGCGAAAGCGTAACATGATTTGACATAATGTGGCTCACTTCCTCTTGGTGCACATGTAAGCCTGTATACTGCAAATACCAGCAAAGCTAAGCAGCTGCTCTGCCTTGTCGCGCCTTTTGAAGGCTTCTCCTACTGAGCCATCAAACACCCAAAACATTTTAGCTTCTCCTATTCTGGCACAGGCCTGTCTGTCTCATCCTTCAAAGCCAATCCTCAAAGCCAGGGCAATGGATTATCTTCCAATTTCTCCTCTAGAAAAGAAGAAGGAGGAGGGGGGGGGTGAAAAGAGAAAAGATGAGGACTAAGGTGGTAAATTATTCGTTTCACTGTGGCTCTGTTGCTCTCTGTGTCTTAGGCTGCCACCGCTGCTACTGTCTGTTTTTGGTTTTCTCTCTCTTCTCTCTTTTTTTTCTTTTTTTAATTCATTTCCTTACTCTTCTTTCTTCCCTCTCTTTCTCTGTGACTCAACAAAGCCCTACTCAGCATCCTTGACGGGGAGAGATCACAGGAGTAGAGAGTAATGAGACTCCGGCTAGCTCACTTCCACTGTATCCTCTCCTCTCTTTCTCTCCGTCTTTCATTCTCCGACTCCCCCTCCTCCCCCTCCTCCTCCTCTTGCCTCCCTGCCTCCCCTCACCACACACAGTCAGTCATTGTCTAGATCTCCGCTACCTGGTGTGAGGCAGGGTGTAATTCATTAGCGAGCGAGGCTAGAAGGGCTGTCTCCCTTGCTGAGAAAAAAGGTGATGAAATCAAAACACCGGCAGATAGTCGAAGCCCACCCTCTTGCTTTCGCTCCACTCTTTTCTTCGCCCGTTTTCTATATGTCTTCCTCTCTCCCCACCCACTTTGAAGTCACTGAAAACAGCCTGACTCAGCAGACGGGCTCGGCTCTCTAAGACTGAGGTGAGCACCAATGTCAGGCAACCTTGACGAAGACTTATAGTGAGCGAGCCTGACACGGGCATGCAAATAAATTACATCCGTGCAACACACATCAGCGGCGGCTACAAATCACGCATTCAAACGCTGACTGCGGCGCACTCGGATGCATAAAAAACGCACACATGAGCACACTGGGAATCTACACGGGGTGCAGAGCGGGAGCTAATTCTGCCATGCTGAATGACAACGACATGGCAACAGGATTGCGTCAGAGGCTGATAGCAGGAAGACGGAGTGAAAGAGGAGAGGAGGAGGAAGAGTGTGTGTGCAGGAGGAGTAAAAAATGATTTAGGTAAAGATGATTGAAGGTAAGGCCGTGGCTATAAGTTATGCATTCACACCTGCTGTTTTCTTCTTCTGTATTTATGAGACTCTGTCCACTCTAAAAGTCAAGGATCAAAGGACGGTATCAAAGGCCTTCAGTGAATGGGGGGCACAGATCCAAGTAGATGTGTAACCCATGAGAGGCTCGGTCTCTCTGCTTTCCCGTCCTATACTCGTTCCAATGTCGTCGGCCCAGTCGTAACCCGCAACGCACTGACTAAAACGTGTTGGTATCTAGCACTGCCTTGGCCCCGTTTGTCTCCAAATACCATCGTTATCACCGGAATGGGTGTTAAATTTTGTTATTGTTTGTAGAAAAACAAAAAAAACAAAAAAAACAGTGTTAGTATTTTTGAGTTTTTAGAACGGTTGAAAATCTCATACTGTAAAAAAAAAAAAAAAAAAGACACCTTTTTAGCACCTTTTTTTTCTCCCTTGTTGCTTAAGTCAGTTTAATCACATATGAGCAATTGTAAACTGTAGATAATCACATTAACAACGCTTCATGCTCCGTTGCAACTTAAATTGCTCACTAGCTCAAAACAACTTCAGACAAACAAATACAATAGTAAAGTATTTTCTTATTGTTAATTCTACTTTTGTAATTTGTAAATTGCATTGTTTCTTTATTGCCGTTTGATTCAAGTTGTGTGTCTTTATTTATTGCACGTACTTCAGCACCACTGAAAGCGACGTCCGTCCCCCAACCCCCATGTGTATCTGAGGTTTTAAATAAAATAAATGACATTCAATGAATTTCAGTTGCAATTTACGGACATCCTGACTTTGTGCAAAGGCCTTCGATTTAATTCAAACCTGAGAACATAACATGGCATTAAACCTGCTTTTTTAGCTCTAAGTAGACTATCTTTTCCTGGTTTCCAAGAAAAATTCTATCACAACACAAACACAGACTGCAACACTCCTTTTTCTTCCAAACGCGATACCGAACCCACATCTTGTCAGGCGGCAGACATCTCCTGGCAGCAGACATCTCCTGGCGGTTTTGAACCAGAGTGGCACTTCAGTCTCCTCCGGCCAGAAGTAAAAGTACCAGCCATCTATTTCAAATGGTTAGGAGAGAATGCAGAAGGAGGGAGGGGGGGGGGGGCGAAAAGATCTATAAGACCATTAGAGGCTGGATTTCCACTTCAGTGGCAGCAGTATTTTTACTTTTGTGTGTGTGTGTTTGTGTGAAATGTTATTGCCACTTGTATGTAAATCGAGAAGGGGAAAAATGGCTCTAGTTAGCAATCAATAAGATCTGGTACAAGAGCATATTTTACCTGCAACATCAGATATTCAAAATCTATAGGCTATTTTTTTTATTTATTTTTTTTATATTTCACCTCTGTCTACCAAAAGTAACATTTCTTTGGAAGAAACTGTATGTTCTAATAGTTTGAAGTGCTAATTCTCAGTACATACGCATCATCACATGCATTGTCCTGAAATATATAAAAGCGTACAGAGCTCACAGTCAAAGAAACTGGCCTTGATTCACGTTTGTTTTCTTCTCTGCTCATCTGCTATTTAAAAGGAAATGCAGCTCAGCTGTTACTTTCAGAAATAATTGTGTTCTCTTTGCTGGTCAAACAGCTGCTGCAGTGCCGCATTTCTGCTGTGTTAGAACAAGACTGAGTCTACAGGAAAGATAATGGCTTCGAGAAGCTGTAATACTAATTGTGCAAAGTGAAGCCAGAGTAAATATGTGTTTGATTTTTCCCGGTGACGTGAATACAACGATGTCACGGTAATCTGTCCAGGACGTGGTGAGATGGTTCGTTAGAAACTCAAAAAACGTCAGAAGGTTTTTTTTTAGAAACATCTGAAGAAAATATGCCACGCTAATCCATCTAATAGTCGCTGGCGGGCAAGCCAAAGTGTTAGCATTAGCCATTGTACGGCCACAAAAGTTTGTCCATTGTCAGAGCCTTAATAACCTTTTGGTAATTTAGTGTCAGCTTTTTGTAAATTATTACTATTGATTAACTGCATAGGCGCTGAGTGTGTTGAGTGAAAAACAGAAACACAACATCCATTTAACTGATTGTTTCACCCGGCCTTTGTTTCGCAGTTAGAAACAGAGACACGACTTACCCCATTGTGACATATGTCAAAATAGATTTTCTTCCTCTGTCTTCAGTTTCTTTCTTTCTTTTAGTTTTTAGATGTTTTCCATCAAGGAACTCTACAGATCGAGCCAGGACAAATTTTTTCTTTGTTCCACTTTGTTTCAGGTTTCTGCCAGAACAGATGGGACTAGCTGGAGTCACTGTCAGATGGGAATAGGGGAGGGGGAGACAAAAAAAAAAAAAGTGTGTGTTTGTTAAACCAACAGGTTCTGTGTATACCTTCACTAACATTTGATTACCATTGCACTCATATGGGTTGCAGACACTGATTGGCTCTGATGTAAGAAAGAAAAAAGTTGCGGGTACAGAGAAGGGATGAGGAAAAAACAATTGGACTTGACAGTCCACCAGCTGTGCAGTGAAAGTAGAAACCACTGTTCCCTGTGAAACATCCGTCGAGTCAGACTGTACAAACCACTCTTTGTGTCATGCAGGGAGGAAGTATTAGAGCTGGACAAGAAATGTTCATTTCTCCTGCCAAAATACAGCATGGAACAGTGGACAGTCGACAAAGAGAGGCCACGAATGCAGCCTTTTTCTTCATAAAAAGTACGCAGCTGCTCAAAGACACCTCTGAGTAACTTGATTTTCCTTGCCGGGTCCTTACAAAATGTCAGTTTTCGTCTTTGTCACAATGTGTGAGACAACCAGGAACAGTAAAAGCCCCCATTTCATCTCAGACAGCAAGATTAAAAGTCAAGACACCCTGCAAACTGTTCAGAAAGAGAAAAAACAAAAAAAAAATAAAACGACTCGAAAGCTGCAATCATATTGTCTCTCTCACTCCGTCTTCTGTGCACATGCAGGAGACGCTGTGAACTGCAAAGACAAACACACTTAGTTTGTCTCGCAGTCGGAGCCAAACGTCTAGCTCTGTTTCCCCAAGGTGCGGCATGTCACATGGAGCTTATGCTCATAACAAGGAAAATCAACAAACCAGAGAGCAGAATAAAAAAAAAAACCACTTCATACGACTGGTGCAATAAACGAGCAGGTATTTCTTCCTGGAGACAATGGAGCAGAGAAACAGAGTCCACGCTATAGCAACCGCAGGACCCTGCAGAACGAGTCTTTTTTTGTCGCTTTGCACAGACGCGCGCACATTAAATAATCAACCAAATCAGCTGCAAACAGGAATTACTAAATTTGTCATTTTAAACAGGCGTCTCGGCTGAAATGTCCTTTAAATGATTGTGTGTGTTGCCTGCTTAGGTTTGCTGGTAGAGCGTGGCCAGGTTTACAGCTCACACTGTTCAACTACAGTGAGGATCAATACAATCAGTTGCTTCAGTGAGCAGACGACTTCAAACTGAGAAGCTTGCTATCATAAACTGGAATCTTATCAACATCAGAGTAAGATGTGACTCTTTATTTGGAAGGGAAAAAAAAAAAAAAATAGTACACAGCGCATAGCTGCTGATGCAATAAACTATGCATTATTATCCACAGCTCTGTGTAATTTAACAGAGCAAGCAACAAGGTGTAAAGTAAACTTAACATTGTCACCTCATCAGTTCTATTAATTGCAAGAAGGGCTTCCAGATAAAAGCTTTTGTTGGTTAGGGGGAAAAAAAAGGGATTCTCCGCAGCTGAGGCAATTGAATTGGCAATAACTACAGGATAGCTGTGTTTTTGTTGTTGTTGTTGTACCATTCTCTTATTGGTTGTTTTACACTATTAGATAACTGCTTTCGACAGGTTTTGCATGAACTTCGACTCCACTGGAAAGACTGATATGTCAGGACACTGAGATTGCCATTGTAAATGTTGCAGTTTTATCTTTTAATGACTTTTCTCAAAGCCATTTTCACTCAAAACTTTTTCCATCTGGAATTAAAAAGCTTAAATATTCACAGTTCTTCAGTTCCTTAAAACTTGTTAAAACAGTTTTTGCAGATTCTCACTACAAAACGCTAAATCATTATGCCTCTGTTTAGCTCGTTCAAAATTGATTCACACATACGAATGCGCCTTGTTTTTTTTTTTTTTAAACCCAAGATGAAAGTAACACATGGCGTATTGTGACTAACTAGATGTTTTTTTTTTTTTAGAATTTCTCTGCCGAGAGGGTGTCACGTCATGCTTTGTCCTGACTAACAGCATGCAGGGAGACAGGCTGGAATAAATCAAATGCACACATGTTGTGTCACAGCCGGAGAGTCAAAGAGTGGCTCAGTTTCCCACTGCCACGGTGCTATACAGCGCATTATCCTGCGCCTGTTCTTACAAGCAGGGACAGTGCAACCAGCAGCATGTCGAAAAGAGTCATATAAGGAACGATGCTCCTCACAACGTGCTGTCACGTATGTCACGCTTCTATGGCAGATCCTCCTGCTCAGTGTGTGTGAAGAAAAAGGAAAGACAGCACAATGTAATATAGATGTTACTGATCTGACAGAAATGAATAGTGTAAGGAGGATGGAAGCAGAGCAACATGACAAAGCCACAGGCGGATCAGACTCGGCCAGTTGTTTACCAGGATAAATGCAGGAAATAAAGTAAGTAAATGAATAAATAACAACAATTAAAAAAACCTTCAGTGTCACCTATGTTACTCTGAAGTGAGAAGAAAGTTTATGTTGGGGAGATGTGAGAGGGGAAGGAGGCCTGCCTGAGGGAATAAGATGTGAGGAAGGAGAAAGTGGACACAGGAGTGAAGTGATACAGATGGAGAGACACAGCGAGGGTCGTCTGGTCATTGTATGAATGGAGGCGGATTTTTCTGACAATGATAAACGAGTATGTTGGAGCAAAGCTTTTAGGATTTCTGCCTTTAGCATAGGCAGGCATTTATTAACGGTCAAGTACTTTGGCTCTGTAGTAGCTGAGAGGAAAATGCACACAAAACATGGAATTAGTTGATGATTAAGGCCTTGTTTTTGTGTGAGAGAGAAAGGCGATCGCCATATTATTTTCACAAATGAACATTAATGGTGCCTGTTTTGGTTTTTTTTGGTCCGTTTTTCTCTATAAGTAGAGAAAAGCAAATGTCATCCCCACACACTGTTTTAAAATAATGCTTTGCATACAACAGGGAAGAGAACAAATGCTGCATCTACAGCTGCCTTCACTTTCATAAAAAATAGATTTTACATATGTGACACTGAAGTGATGCGTGCGGAGGTTTGCCTGGGGGGAAATGGAAAAAGAAATGGATCATACATGGTCAAAGAAGGATGCTGAATATCTCCTGACAGCTCCATAAACAAGGGAGAATCATAGTCCTGGGCAAATGTACATATGCTGCAGAGTATATAAGACGGAGAGAAGGAACACAACACGAAGCAAGTCTTCTCACCTTATGTGGGAATAAAGAATACAGGATTCACACAGCTGAGAAATGTCAATGAATATAATGTATATCACATCTCTATACGGAAGAACAAAATCTGGCCCTGTGCCTGTTTGTGCGGAATGAGATTGTACAACAAATGAAAGGCTGACTTGAGGAGTGGGTGTTTGTGTGGTGTGGTAACATGACAGGGACAGAGGTGGATACAAATGGTCAGATATGTAGTCAAAAAGCAACAAACGCGGAACATGTCTCTTGGCAGCAGATCAAACGTGGGAGGACCTGTGCAGAACCGGAGCGAAAAAGAAAGCAGAGGAGAATCTCAACAGTGCAACACTCAAAGAGAGATATCACTCTTAAATGTAGAATATGCATATTAAGTGGAGTACCTTTATTTGGGGTTAAATTGTATTGTTTAGTGTGTTTGTCGAAAAGAACAATATGTGTTACTGGGTTTGAGTTGAGACTCTGCAGCCACGCCTTTAATTTCTCATGATCCTCAGTCAAGCTTAACTGTTCTGCACATTTATGCCAACTAATTGCACCTTGTGACTGTAAGATTTCAGCAATCTTTTAAGTTTATGGCGAGCCACACTACGCGGCATAGATCTAATAAACTTTGGTGCATTTATGTAGGCCACACAATAAGAATCACAGACTGCAGCGCAAGTCAATAAACAACAATCATCACCGACACGTTGTCATCCATTTGCATCACCATATTCATTGCAAACAATGGGGCTAAGCTAAGTTAAGATGTGAGACCTTGAAATAGGGAAAAACACATCCAAAGAAGAGAAGGAGGAGAATGTGGACCCGGTCGTTGCTCGGGGAAAGGGGCCAAGTTGGGATGCCAATATTATGTCATATACAGTAAATGTCATTCTGCGTTCCCATTGGTTGGTGAGTAGCAGCAGTCACATTGTGAGACGGTCATCCTGAATTTCTGACTGTGACAGAGTTTTGTCCCAGGCTATGTTTGGTTGAAAAAAACATCACAACAGCTGTCCTTGAACCTCTCTCTTGTAGGCCTTTTCCACCAAATTAGCTCCGGTTCTGTTCAGGATTCTTGGAACCTCGGTGCCATCTGACGAACTAGCTCGTTTTTTTTTCCACAGGTTTTGAGTGGAACCATTCTCATCAAGGACGTGTCATAAACAGAGGGCGTTTAACAATGCACAACAGAACATCATACGGTAACAGTAGTGGTCGTAGTATTTTCTAGCTTTTCCTTAAACTCAGTCGATACTAAATTGCCACCAAGCACTGGGTGTAGTCAGCAGGTATTGCACATTTTTCCACCTATTTCTCAAACTTCTACATTGTTGTTGTTTCCATCGTCCCTTTCCAACCTGTCGAGTGTGACGCACGCACAACTTTTCACACTTCAGGTCAAGCGAAAACCTACTATTTTTTTTTTTTTTGTTCCAGCTGGGAACCAACGTTCCAGGCTCTGAACCATTTATTTTTGGTCGAAGTGCTCCAAACAGTTAAAAATTAGGTTTGTGAACTGGAAAGGCACTGGTTCCGTGATGCTGGAAAAGTGCTGACAGTGTAATATAAGCCCAGTGTTTGGAGCCAGGACCAAAGACATCACCATTTTTCTTTCATGTTGGTCGTATTTCGTCTGGAACAGCCTAAAATCACACACCAGCACTATACATCCTGGCTCAAAATGTTCCCCTTTGTCTTCTGTATGTTTCACAGAGCACCTCGGTATGTTCACCTTCCAGATATATACTCTTTCTATAGGGTGCAGATACAGTGGAAGAGAGCTCTTTGTTTTTATTTGTAGCCTCTCCAGTTGTTGAACCATTGTGGTTGTTTTGTTCTGCTCATCCTGCAGCTGCAGCCACTCGCCTGTTGTCGGAACAAAGGGAGGTTCATATATAGGGCTTCTCATTCCTGTCGTGGGAATATTCAACCAGTGATAGACCATTTGAGGGGAGAGGTCAAGTGAAGGGGAAATTAGACAAAAGAGAGAGGACTGAAGTGTTAGAGATTAGGAAAGATGAGTTTTGAAGAAGTGTTTTAGGAAACATACTTAGCCTTGCAGTCACACGAGGAAAGACAGAAAACAAAGAGAGGGATGAGCACTGGTGCAAAACAAGCGCTGCCAGGAACGAGCGCTTCAAGGCTCATACCATCAGATGGGACAAAAACATAGAAATCTGCTTCAAAACAGAGGGAATTATTTAAAGGATAATGCAGATGGAGAGGAAGAAACAAAACTGAGACAGAGAGAAGGGCAACGAATAGAAGGGAAGAGGAAAAAAAAAAAAACATGAGGGAAAAGCTACAAGGGAAGGATATAAGGCTGGAGTGCAGAGGACATCAAGGATCACAAGTACAGAGAATGTTAAGATCCTACTTAAACTTACAAGATTAGCTGGGAAAATCTTACCCTTCCCTTGTTAGTTAATTAGCATGGTAATGCCCCTGAGCAAGGCACTGAAGCATCACTTCCTGCAGTGAAGCATCGCTGTCCAGCAGCTCAAGGCTGTGGTTGTGCTGGGCAGCTCCCAGGTGAGCTGCTACTTTCCCTGCAGCATCTTCTCCCCGAGGCTATGGCTGTAAATAATATAGTTTTACAGCTGCAGTATGCAACTCCAGTTGCAACGGTACTTTATCAATGTGGGTGTTTGTGTGTTTCTTGGACCCCAGCCTTGGATCAACTTTTCTAAGGTGCATTCAAGGACTTAAGCGCTGTACAGATGAAGCTGCCTGGTATGAGAATCTATGACTGAAGGAAAAATAATGGTGGAGAATAACATGCAAAGCAACAATGTGGTTAATATGCTACCTAAGAGAGCATCCGAAACACTGACCTTACGTTACGTTTTCTTAGTTCAGTTTATTAAAATGTAATGTATAAGAGTAAATTAAGTAAACTGGAGGTCTACTCTCTGTCCAGGTGCCTGGTGGGCGGAGTCTCGTCATTGGGGAGATTCAGCTCACCTGCACTGACTCCACAATATTAAGCGTCAGCCAGTTTCCTTCTGTCTTCTGGCGTGTTTGGTTTCATAGAAAGACAAAGCATTTTTACATACATCAACATGTGATCTCACCTTCCCTGTTCAGCCTTCGGTCAAACTATGGCACGGTTGGTTTAGTAGAAGGTAGCCAAGGCTGAGTACACGGTGGCCTCAAGGCTGCAGATGTATTAGTTATCCTGCCAAATTACCTTCAATCTTTAATCTGAAACATTTATTACCATTGGCAAAATATTAAGTGCTTAAGTAGCAATGTAATATATGTTTAAACTAATCAAGCTCCGTGTTGGCTACGTTCACACTGTTCAATTTGGCTGTTTGTGTTTTTTTTTTAATATGGCCAGTATCAAATTCTAGTGTTTTTGGTTTCATATATAAGATGAGTGTAAGCCAATGACTTTGTAACTTACTTAAACTTTGCTTTAAGGCTTTTAACACTCTGCAGCCTCGTACTTCTGTGGCTCTGTTCAGACATTTCATTTGATGTGCTCTCAAACACATACTGGTTAAGATTTGTCAGAAGTGTTGTTCCAAATATTTCCAATAATACGTGACTGTCCGTCCACTACCTACCTCCGTTGCACCTGTCTGCCACGTTTGTATTCAGAGTCACTCCTGTCAGCACAGAATCTGATCTGGAGTGACGTGTACGACACACAAATTCTGATATGACTGGTCAGACTGAGATCGCATTGACAGACCTGTATGTGATTTAGGACGACATATGGACAACATCACACGAGGAAACAAAAATCAGGTTTTACCCACTTTTGCCTTGCATTTGGTATTTTAAAAAATACATATCCAGAGCCATTTGTTAGGATTTACATGGTTTACGTTTCGAAATGTAATTGGATTCAAAGGTTCAGTGTGTGATATTAGGTGTCATCTAGAAAGCCCCTTGTTACAAGCTAGTGTTTTTGTCTGCCCTGGGCATTTCAGCTGAGGAGACATTAAGTCGACAAAAACAGTAGGTGACAGCAATGTACCTTATTGATTGATGACACCTGCTATAAAAAGGAAAAAAAGAAAAGAAGAGAAGTCCATTCTGAGCTACTGGAGAAACATGGTGGCACAACATGGAGGACCCCGTGGAAGGCGACCCTTTTTCCTCTGGAGACATAAACGGTTCATTCTAAGGTAGAGAAACCCCAACGATTTTCATTTTCAAAACCGTACACAGTGGATGTTTTTTTTTTTTTAAACCAAAATTACAGGGAGAATCAAAACACCTTTTTTCACATTTTGACTTAAGCACAGGTATAATTGGTGTCATTAAAAATGGCTGCATCCCATTTAGCTTTACCAGTTTCAGGCCTTGGAATTGTGCATGTTGATTCACGGAAATGACCTCCTGAGGTATGCAAATGGTACAGAGCCACCATTAATGATACCGGTAACAAATGTGCTTTTCCTGCTTTTACAAGCCAAAGTGACAATGACAAAAAAACAAAAACAAAGTCAAAGCAGGCATGGAAATATGGATGTCCGGGATGTTACAGCAGCATATTTGTTTTCTTTGTAACGTGAATAATCTTGTTCTGCAAGAAAGGGGTTAAATTTGATTGTCTGTGAGTGGGTGAGGAGGGGATAAAGGCAGAAGATAATGGCACTGCAAGACTGCGTGGGCATCGCACGTGTCTGTGTGTGGGTAAGGTGTTTGTTGGATGGTGATGCTGAAGTTGTGTGCGTTTGCACTCAAGTGGTGATGGTTGATGCTTGAACTTCGAAAGTAACTCCAAGAACTTAATCGAGTATTTATGAACAAAACAAGGACCTCACTCTGGCATTTATTTTTAAAAATGTTTTCTGCAGATATGATAAGAAATAAACAAAATATCTATGAAGATGAAGTAGATGTAACCTATTAGAGGGACGCATCTGGCAGATACATCGACGTGCTAGAGATGTACAAATGTGTAGATATTTCACTCGCACCAGATAGATGTGTTTAAATGATATATGTGACATTTCCCCAAGGAGACTAGTTTTAAAAGAATAATCCATTTTTTTTGTCACAAACCACTGAGACCAAACACAATGAAAAGCACTCACTCATTGTCTTTCACCTTAATTAAGCCATCCATCACTGGCTGTCTGATGCGAGGGAATAGTCCGGGGCAGAGGCACGAGGAGACAGTGGGAGTAAACTCCCACCAAGCTCTCTAATACGGGTATCATTAAAAATAAAATGAAACCCTCGGAGACGGCGTTTTGCAGAGAAAATTCCTCGGGAGCATTTGTTGTCCTGCGCGCTGGGAGGCGTTTTTTTTAAGAATGACAGAGAGTCCAACAGGGATTCTAACCAACAAGCAGACAATCAAATGGAAAAGAAAGGAGAGAAACGAGGCCGGATTTGGCTGCCACAGTAAAGGATTGTGGCATCACTCGTTTGCTCCATCCTGTTTCTTTTCATGTCAATCAACTGGAGGGCTGCGGTAGAGGCTGCTTTTGTATGTTTAGGGTCTCCCGCTGGGACAGGACACACAAAATGGCACCCCATATGCACACAGGAAATCAAAGGCTGATTTACATGGACAGACATTTGTTGAAGGAGACACGCACGCACACGGTGTCAAAGCCTTGCAGTGTAATCTCCCCAGGGACTTCAACCTGTTTTACCAGGAGAGACAGGCTTCACTGTCTGTCACTGATTTGATCAAAGTAAATCAGAATAGATTTATCTGCATTTGGGTCTTAAATTTGTAACATCACTGTTTCCAAATGCAGTTTGTATCTCTCTGTGTCTCTCCTTAGTTGTCACTCACTAATAATATACTGAGGGATCAAACCAGACAAAACACAGCGGGTGCAAGAGCAGAAGTAGGTTGACACTAAAGGTGAGAGTCTGTGTTTGTGTGTAGCCATATGTGTGTCACTGTTGGGGATATATTTTTTCATTTTTTTTTTTTCAACCCAGTATGTCAAGGTCTGAGCATCACATCCAGCCATTCATCTTCTCGCCGAACCCATGTCACCTGTCAGACGGCATCATTCTTACACCTACTGAAGATCACTGATGACATTAGACAACATACATATTGAAAACAGACTGCGCAAGGAGGACACAACAGGAGCTCAAGATGTTACCTGTCTAGTCTGTCTTCAGTATTTTTTTTATTTTTTTTTTTCCCCCCACTTTTATACATGTTCCTGCTCTGACACAATCTGGCGATGGCTAAAAAAGAATCGAATGTGTCTGGAAGCACGAGGATAATTTACTTATCTTTGCTTTGTGTGTGTGTGTGTGTGAGTGTGTGTGTGGCTATAATTAAAAGTAGGTTCCATTAATTCACAATGAAACTGCATCAGTACTTATTTTTAATAAGCCATAATGGATTGTAACCAACTAACTGCCTGAGTTTTGATAGGTCTCTCAGAAGAATTAAAGATGTAGTACATATGGTAAGACAAAGCAAATTACACTGGAGAAAAACACACTTTTTTGTCACACATCACTAGTACTGGATTATTACTAATCCAAAAAACCTTTGTGCATTATTTTAACCATTTCTCTAACCATGAATGTCATTAGTTAAAATGGAAAGCCCTTGTGGAAGTATCCTTTTTTTGAAATTAGTACCACCGTGCTTCATTTAGTTCTTTTTCCCCTGAGATCTGAAAATCCATTAAGAATAACAATAGACATGCGGGTAAATGTTCTATACTACTCTGACTTTGTGATTTCCCTGCAGAGCTCTGCTTCTCTATATGGGCGTCAAGCCATATGCGCACCTATGACCGTATTAACCTAGCCGAATGTTACAAGCCACAAGAGTGAGATTATAGCACCTAGCCCTCCCACTTTTAAAGCTCAGCACTTATGGGATGATCCGGAACTGCTAACTCGTGTAAGCACTGATCCGCAGATAATATAGGAAGAAGAGAAGAGGAAGATGTAAAGGTTAAAGGTCACTTGTTATCAATTCGTTATCCTGCAAGGATTGCTGGTGGAGTGTGTCCATGCACATTGCAGCAGGCCTTTATGTCTTCCTGCCTGTCCCACTCAGCTGCACAGAAGAAAAATGCAAAGAGATTGAGGAAACTTTTTGCACTTATTCAAAGATCACAGGGTATTAGAGGGTTTTAAGCAAAGGATTGTTTAAATTACGCCAAGTGTAAGGAGAGATTTGTGTATTTACACAAGCTTCTGGGCCTGATCCAGCCAGGAGGAGGCACTTTTGTTTTTTTTGGCAAACCAAAGCAACCTGGGAAATGTATATTTTTAGCCATGAGAAAGCTGGCTAAAGGTCCTGCGATATTCCAGTTTTAATTTGGGATCCTGGAACACATAAACCTTCTTTTATTGTACATAGTCTGTGTGCACTCATTATAAAGGGTTGTATTTCACCTGGGCATTCCAACACCGAAAGCAGAAAATCAAAGCAATCTGTGCAATTGTAGAAAAACACTGCCATCTATCCCCTTGAAGGACTTTAAAATGCAGACCGTTTTTTTTTTGTTTTTTTACAACTCAAATCGTTAAAGCACATTTTAGCAGGGAAAAACACATGGATTGAAGCCATGATCTTGCACATTGTATAAGTTCCACTCATAAGCCTGCACCGGGGATCTTTTTCAAAAACCAACGACTTGCACAAAACGTTAAAGTGAGATCTGAAATGCTTAAAGGACCGATAGGTTTGTCAATGTAGCTGGATTTCCTACATTCAGACAAGTCTCCAACAAAATAATACTCCTTGCAACTGTCTGTTAGCGAACAATTTACATATCCCCTTGCTGAGTTTTGGCTTTCTCTTGACTTCCATCCTCTTAAAGTAATAAAGGATATCATTGGAGTACGTACAGTATATGTATATATGACTCAGTTGCCACAAAGCACTTGTTTTGATCAGTATTCAACTTGTTCGTTAGAAGATCTGAATATGCGGCCATTGTTGAGTGTTGCCCAGTAAATTGCCTCAATATCAGGAATTCAACCATCCTGAACTCTAAGGATTTGCATGAAATTACTCAACTGTCGAGTGCAGGATTGTCTCTGACAATAGCTGTATTCCACCAATGCGTCTAAGAAGATATTTGATAATCTGGCACCGGTTATCTTAGCTGAATACATCACCAAGGAAATATTAGAGTGAGTGAGCCCCTCCATTGTCTCCCATTGAGCTGAGGCCACGGCTTTAGTGGAGGCTATATTCAGAGTGAGAGCTCGGAAAGAAAATGAAATTCTCAAAACATTTGTAAGGATAATTAACCCTTACGCAGCCGACGAGCTTGATGCCAACACGCTGTTCGCATCTCTCCTAGAGAGAGCATTGCACGTGGATCGGAAGCGGTTATTGGCCCAAGAATGTTCTGGTGTTTTGATATGAATCAGTAGTCTGGATACATACTGTATAGTCCAGGTGCAGTAATCCTATTATACTACAGGTTGCATCTATTGCATTTAGATGAGTTGCAATGCCGTTTTGATATTCACGCCTGACTTGGTGCAAATGTTCAAAGAAAGTTTGAATTGTTTCTCCGTATTTGCCTGTAGTGACTTTCGCCCACGGGCTGCAGGAGTAATGGTCTGTTGCGTAAAAGGGGTGACACGAGGTCCCCGCATGTACCTGCAGATGTAACGCCAGCAGGAGAACAGGAGGGCCGGTCACAAGTCCTTTTGACATTTCTGTCATCTCAAATGAAAATCTGTGTTAAATCACTTGGACTTTGTGATTCCGCCTGTGTAGTCTGATGCCAACCGGATGGTGGATGCAATGAGTACTAAGATGAATGACACCCAGTGTGATTAAATGTGACTAAATCACATTTGCATATGTTAATGGAAGGTATGATAGACTTACATTCTGCCAAACATCACTCTGTAGTGTCCTTATTTGACCATTTACATAACAGCTATGGTGGCCCAGAGGACATTTTATTATAGCGTCGTCACTCCTAGATTGTTGTCATCAGACTGATCTTATTTGCTTTGTAATTACGGATACACCTTATTGATAAAATATAATTACTGCTACAACTATAATTACAACTACTACAGGCAAGGCAGTGCATGCAACATCAATATGAATGAGCGTGCACTGGCAGCATTCGATTCACATATATATCACAATTTATAATGACTGATCTAGACGTAAAGATATAAAGCCTGCCCCTGGTAAAATTCTCTCCATCAGTTCTGTAACCTTTAACAATTAAAATCACAACAGTAATTATGCCAGTGTCTGCATTCCTCCCATATCTATTTTCCTCCAGTCTCAAGAGACACAGCTCATCATTTTCCCCTGTGGATTAAATCTTTTAGTCTCTTGATGAGAAAAAAAAAAAGTAAGAAAACAGGCAGAATCTTCTTTGAATGGAAACTTACATTCACCCTTTCCTGGGCGGCGTTCCTCCTTTAGGCCAATAGTTCACGTAAATATATCTCCTCAGTAATTCAGGAAGTTCCACATAAAGGGGATGGGGTGTGTATGATTTGGATCTAGCGCGACATGCTCTTAGGATGTGGCGGCAGCCATCTTAATGAGTTTGCAGCTTATCATCGCTCACAAGAGAAAGCAAATCAATCACTTCCCTTGCATAGCAATCGGTGGAGGGACGGCGCAAGGAGAGAGAGACAGAGCGAAGTAGAGATGTGACATGAGAGAAAGCTCGTCAGTCCACGAGTGTTGTTTACCACAACAGACCTCTGCCAAGGATTTTCCTGAGGGACACTTGTTTTAATAAAAACGGGCCCCATATTAAATTCTAATCCATTAGCGAGGCTGGCGAGCTCTGGCCATGCTTTATCAAACCATTGGAATAGATGAATGTTCCTTCATTATCACGGCTGGACCGTTTCAATAAACAGAGTCCGGTGCTTTCTCATGCCAGGGTTATGTTGGAATTCACAGCACACCTTTCTGCGAATAATGCAGCTGTTTGTTATGAAAGCCCTTGCCAATTTATTGCAAAAAAAGGTTGTGTCAAGGACATTTTGACCATATGTGCCTTTATAGCTATGAGGTTATTTGACGTCCTAAATCAATCATGTCTTTGTCTTTCCTCAATGACTGTGCTTTATAGTCAGACTGATTTTATTTTTAGCTGTGCCCGTTTATAAATATGTTTAAGACATATTTGAAAGTTCACGTCATGATGAATGTGACAGCCACAGGCTCTCTTTTCATTAATTGCAGGTCAGAACCCTCATTTTGAGACACAGACTTGATAATTGCAAGCCCGGCTGCTCAGCTTTATTGAACTGTATTTTCACACTAATTGTTGTGAAGTATTTTACATATAAATAGTAACAAGTAGGCAGGAGAGAAATACACCCCTCTTCCCTCCAGGCAGATGACCATCTGAAGTGTTTTTTCGGAGTTAGCCCTGAGAGTGATGAGCGGGGATGAAGAGCAGGACATCGATAACAGGAACTGGCGGTGGAGTGGATAATTAGCCTTAAAAAGGAACAAAGGATCAATAACCCCCTTTGCCAAGAGTTTGTTCATGGGGAAAACAGGTTCAGGCATCCTGTGCAGCACCATCAGCTTGTACGGGTGACACAAGGACACCAGCGAGACTCATCTATCACGGGAACTGATAGAATGGATATACTGTAATGGAAGTGCAGGTTTTTTTTTTTTTTTTTTTTTTCCGTTTTAGGCTACTCTGCTGATGCACTTCTGCTCAATATCTAAGAGAAGTTACTTTTGGAATCATATAGTACAAACTGGGGGATAGATGTGATTAATTTCTTCTGTAAATGTAGTATTATGGTAATAAATCATACGGTGAATGTTAAAAAAGAAAGCGGGAGAGCCTCTTTTCAAGAAGTAGGAATATATGGGGGTTTAAATAAGGTTAGGGTTTATATATCTTACCTTTTTAGTTAAATATAATGTTATAACCAATTACCATATTAAGTAAATATAAATCTATATTTAAAAAAAACTGTAAACAAACCAGCCAAACAATAGAATAAAATGACTTGTTTGCTTGCTTGGAGTTCCAGCATTTTTGCAGTTATTTTTGTATATTTTTATGATTGACACCGTACCTGACATGATCTAAACTATCCTGACAAGGTAAATCCCAGCCATCTGTTTCTGTTGACAGGTTAAAACACATGCCATGAATGATTTAGACACATTCTTTCACCCCACGTTCCAGTTATTCTCCTGTAAGTTTTTTTTTCGCAGAAACTTCAACAATTCTTCTTTTGAGAGCTCATACGTCTACCCATCCCGGCTCGGTCTTGGATGCAGAGCATAAAGTAAAATCTAATTTGTGACTTATAACGTGCAGCTGATGATGAATGAGAAACGTAAATAACAACTCACGCACACTTTTAATAGCAATGTGTTATGGTGTCAAGCTAAAAGTAGCCTCATTGTGAATGGATATACATCATTACTGCATTATTCAAATGGCCGTCACTATATTTACACTATATGCTCGAAATGTGAAAAACTTGACATGGTTGCTCACATTTTCCACAGATTCTATTGAAAACTTTAATTAAACCCTTTTCACCTTACCTTACCTCAGGTAACACGACATATTTCTATATTATATTCAATATCTATGACCAAATGAATAAGTAAATGTTGAATAACGTCTTTCATCAGGATTGTTTGCTTAGATTAAGTGAATGTGTAACTGGTTCTGAACCATCACCTTAAAATACAAACATCATCTCCTTGAACTTTCATCTGGAAAATCTAAGGCTTTTATTAGACCCCTGCATATAAATAATGATTAATAGATCCCAATTATGGGGTTTAATTGACAAAGGCTTTGTACATTTATCCGTTTCAATCATCTTTCAGATAAGTGCGATGGATCATTTTGCTGCAAATCCTAGAAAAAAAATTTTCTAAGGTCTGGGATTCAGGGGGAGTTTCAGAGGCTTTTCCGCACCAGCTGAGAAGAAAAGTTGCGTTAATACAAAGCAACAGTACATACTGGTAATATTCAGCATGATGACGGTCAGTGCCAATGTGCTTAATGTACAGCCCCAGCACGAAAAATCACCTATTGGCAGCGTCGTTACGAAGACATCGTTATTGACAGCATGTTAAAAACCTGCAAACTCGACTGAAAAGACCCATTTCCTTTTTTCAAAGTGTTTCGGGCAGATTGCAGCAAGGGCAGAGGCACAGGAAACAGGCTGGAGATCAGGAGGCGCTTCGCACACATTCGTCGACCCTGGCTTGAACAATCTTGGCAGTGGATATGAACAACAACTGCTGTTGCGATGCCCTTAAGCAAGACAGTTCCCAGTACAGAGAGTGTGCTTATACTGGGGGGAGTCCTCTGGGAATCCGAAGGAGGCTCCTGCTCAAGAATCATGCAGGGATATCTGTGGGGAAATGTGCGGTTTAGAGGTTAAACATTCTTCCAAACAAAGATGAGCTCAGTTCCTAACAGCAATAAAAGGATTACCAGTGGCTTCGTATAAAAAAAAAAAAAAAATTAAATAAATAAACGCGACTGTCTCTTTTCAGCTCCGCTCCTCCTTTCGTTATTCTTGATGAATCTCCAAACACTGAGTATCCCCCCTTTGTTGTTCCAAATGAAAAGGCTTTTTCATCATCAACGTTTTCTTTCTGGAGATACAGACTGATGAGTTTCATCGATGAGCTGCAGCTTAAAAACAACTTGAAAGAAAATCGAATAATAATGAGGCGGGCGGGGGGGGGGGGGGGGAGAAAAAAGTGAGCTATGTATTGAGACCTGAAATCAAAAACTAGGTCTGTGAGATAACACTGGAGCTATCATGGGTCTTATGTTTATTATAGCCTTCCCGGCTTTAATTATTACCATATAAGTAATCTCAGAGGCACAAATTGATTATTTGAATTTCCACATTAAGTTCAGACCCACAGGGACCCCAATTTCCACAGCATTTGAACATTATCCTCTTTTGAAATCAAGTTTTCATTTAAAAGCTATTAACAGGTTTTGAAACACACAAATGGATGTTTAAGGCACAGTAGTATGTAATTATCTTGATATGAATTATTAATTTCATCAGGCTGTGACTGAATAAATGCAGTAGCTACAGTTAAAGACTTTGATCATAACAGTGCAAACATTAAATTTAGTTCTGGTGCAAAAGGGGGAAGAGGATGGGTGTATATTTTTGGGCTATTATTTCAAGAGTATATTTTTTATGACACCACGATGTGAAAAACGCGCCCGTTTTGTCTTTTGTCCCAGGACAATTCCGTTTAAATACCCCCGCTCGTTTTCAAATCGCGCAACCGTGCTAATATAGAATGAAATCCAAAAGTACTGTTTGACTCTTATCCAAATTTGTATTTTGCTTGACTGAAATATTGCTCTTGCTTCCTTTTAGATTGAATCCTTTACGGAGCACAAAGGTCGCAGGCTCTAATCATCACATTAAAAACTGGCCAACTGTAAACTGGCCAATTGTGGAGCCATTAGCAGTTAACATTCAGTCAGCAGAAAGGAGTGGAGTAATTTGGGTTTTGCTTTGGTTATGCACTTAATTTTGTTAAGCATTTATCTAAAGTTTAAATTATTTTTGCATGAACACCCTCCTCCTCTCCACGCTAATTTCGCCAATGAATCAGTTTCACGCGCCTCAAAAAAAACCCATCAGTAACGTGATATGTCAAGTGATCCATATGCGGGTTCTTATCGCTGGTTTTAAGGCGCGTCCCTGTGTCGCTCGTCTGAGCGGCAGAGGCGGTATAAAAACCAGAATGTCAGCCTCAAGCGCAAGAACGGACATACCTTTTTACCGCCAGCCAATTAAATCCCCCTTTCTCTTCAGAGGATTTTTTATGTGGAAAAAGTCCCAGCTAAGGTTATATCCACAGAGGAATAAATTGTTTGGAGCCATGGAATGCATTTTTACCACAGGTCACTGTGTAAACCAATTTATATTGCTTTTGGAGTCATTTTTTTTTTATATATATATATATATATAATACTATTGCAAAGTGTCATGCGCAGAAAAAAAAAAAAAGATAAATACTTTACGGTGCCCTTCAAATGTCTGTGAAAAAAATACTTTCTCACTGAGCGGAGGCACATTGCTGTTTCCACTTGGATAGATTGATTTCTCCCTGCTAATGGTTTAATTTTGGCATAATTCAATAACCACATTCTCCCAAGGTACGTTACACATTTATATGGAGTCTATAATAACATCTTGACAGTTAGATGAGTTGGGAATCTCTAGTGGTTTAATTTGGTGCTAATTCCTCCTGTTAACACATTTTACCATACTAAATGAGATCTAATACACAGCGATGGCTTGTTCCCTCTGTTTGCTACGTCCCTCGCTTTGGACCAGGTGTGTAAAGACGGAGACCACCTGGGGGCTGCGGCGTAGAAAGGCAGGGTTGTGGGTGTAATTTTGCAGGTTTACATTTCGAGATTTGTTGGGGAAAAGTGGAGGTTTGCGGCTCTGCTCTGCGACACAGTCAAAATGGATTATGAGTGTGAAAAGGAAGCAGAAAGCGCTAAGTAGAGTGCAGGTGGTGATAAAAGCCCTGAAATGAATATAGGGGAAACAAATGAGGGTAAATGTAACAGCAGAGTTTCCGAAAATAATCACCCTCATCTTGAAAGCGCAACGCGGGGCTGAGCTGGATGTTGACCTTTGGGGATACATCACGAATGATTCAGCAGAATCACTTTAAATTCATATTGTATTAAGTCTGCAATCAGTATGCAAGTCTGCACTAAATCAAAATACTTGAAGTTCAGCAAAGGAAGCAAAAGAAACTAAAACGAACAGAAACCGACACCTTGGTGCCATTCATAATTGCCTCTCTCGAGTGCCACGTTGATTCTTCATGCAAACTGTGCAGTATTTATTAAAATTTGTCCACTGTGTGTTGATCAGTGTCTGTGATGACGCACACAGGACAAATTAACTTGACGCACAAGGAGGGATATGCAAATTTAAGGAGTCACTAAGTCTAACAAGCACATTGTTTCCTGTACAAGTCAAACAGCATTAGCTGCCTGACTTGCTCTTCTACTTGTAAATTAATAACGTCCGCGTGTTGCATCATTCTTCATTTTCTATTTGTTTTTGAATCTTACTATTCAACCCCTGTGGATGTTATTACTCTGCTCTGTCTCTCACTACTTTATGCTTGTAGCCTCCACACACATACTCACAGGTACAGTGCAGAACACATCACAAGTAGCTGACGTCAGTACTGCTGTAAGAGCTGTAAGAGCCCCTCCACAGGAGCCATTTTTTAACAAGCACACCCACACTCTGCCAACTTCAGCCTTGCTATTGTCCAAACACAAGCAAACTGTCACTCACTGCGCTCTGGGAGGAGGGCACAGTAGGAAAACAATAGTTTTCCCATCATGACGAGTCCATTTTGGATGGTTAAACCAGAGCCAAACGTAATCTTTTTAGCAAGTCCATATCTCATGAGCTGAAATCAAATAACGCTGTTGGATTTTGGAATTGTCTTTTTTTTTTTTCTTCTTTTTTTTTTTTTTTTCCTTGTCAGTACTATTCAGTGCTATTTTCAATAGCCACATTAGTATGTCTCTCTCTCTCACAAGTGAGAAAATGAGTTTTTCTACCTCCCACCATTTCATTATCTGAGTGATCTCCCAGCGCGCAGTCTAATTCCTTTAGCAAGGCCCCGCTTTCTGCAGACTCCTCACCACACTTTGAAAGCCACAGAGATAGAAACAAAATGGGGACAGGAGAGAAAGGGAGCAGGAGATACAGCGGGAGCGGAAAGAAACTGAGCTAATGAATGGAATTTTACAGTAAATCAGAAACAGGGTAAAGTCTGTGTACTGGCATACGAGCGCATTTCAGATATGCGCCTACAAAGATGCAAACAAGCCACCCACATGCAAACCTCATCCCACACTTTCAAACTGTCAGTCTGCATCTAGAGAGATCAATTTCACCGGTAACAATGGGACGTCTAATTGCAAGCTGACGCTTTTTTTTCCCTTCTGAAAAGAGCATGAGTGTACCTCAAGGTCAAATAATATACTATAAATTGCCTTTAAGTGTTAGCTGACAACATTATTTTTTTTCTCCGAGCATGTGGTAAACAAGTCACCCAGGTGGAAGAGGGAGAGCTGGCCGAGCTTGAAAAGGAGCGAAAATAAGCTTCAAAATTGTCATTACAGCTTGTATGGATTTGTAAGAAATTACAGCAAATCTACCCCAGTTTATCAGAAACATCATTTACTTGTCACTGGAAGTACAACAAAGTCTGTGGAAACAGTCGAACGGATCGTCTGTGGTTTTTGGAGAACATTTTAAAAGACAGAAGAAGGAGTCTGATGCCATTGAGAAAACAAACTAGGACAAGAGACAAAAATCAAATTCAGCATTCTCAGAAATGTACCAACATTCGCAGACTTTTTACCAAGCAAACACCCGGCTAAATAGTTTCATCAGGACTGTGGGTGTTGATTTGATGATGACTGTCACGTTAAACTGAACTTGTAAACATTCCTATGACAGACCGCACGGGCCATCTGTTTTATTCTGATTTTCTAATATACGTTGCTGCGGCTTTGAGGCGATCATATACTGAATGGATTATCCTTTTAATAATATTAATTGCAGGAGGGGCCCGTTTCAGCTGTTGCCAGAAAAGAATGTTTCCTCTATCACGCAAACCATAGACACAGTATGTGTAATCTTCATTTATGTGAGCCAAAAATACGTATCATGTCAACATTTCTACACTTTTCAGCCGTGTCTCTCACATTCATATCTGTGCAATCAGTGCCTAAACCTATAAAAATAGTTCAATGACCAATTTTTATTGTTACGTTTGGGGGCTGGTTGCAAAAAAAAATATCAGGGCTTGGTTTAATACAGGGAAAAGTCAACAAAGGCATTTAGACATGATATTTTTAGTAATATTTATACCAAACCATGGTCTTTTCCTAACCTTAACCAAAGCATCTTTACTGCTTAAACCTAAAAACTTACAGGAGTCCAGGAATCCAGTCTGGATTTTTCATCCGCACCATCCATTTAAATCTCTTCTAAAAACTCACTTTTATTGTACTTTAACCGTTGCTATCTACTGGAATATTTTTTGTTGTTGTTTTTTTTTTCCAGGTGATCGGGTTGCCCTTTTCCATCTGAAACACGTGAAGCGGTCGAGAAACACGCGTCCTACATCCCGACGTGGCCCGCGTCATTAGCAAAATCATTCGAATACAGGAAAATCCCCAGACAAAACTCAAATACAATGCTTTGCTCTATTAACTGATTTACCCATTTCATGCCTTTCACTCTGCAAAGCGACGCCACACATCTGGCGGGGCAGGACAGGGCCAGAATCCGAGCGCACAGAGACGTACGTAGAAGCTCAGCGCTGGACGGGCTCTAGTTAAATGACTTGACACTCTGAAGGAAGCCATACATCAACCTGTTGTTTTTTTGGCCAGGCATCACCAGGCTCGGCTGGGGAGTCAGTAATGCTATGGTTGCCATTTATCAAACGACAGGGTTACTGCGGCTCCGGATCAACGGGTGCTGCCGCCATAAACAAACAAACAAAACGGGAGGCCTGATGAATACAACTAGCTGCCCAGAGGGAGCAAAGAGGGAGAATGGGGTAGAGGAAGGGGGAGGAAAATCTGACGTACCGCAGTCAGAAAGAGAAACCCTGACAATGAAGACTAAATAAAACATGAAACAACATACTGTAGCATCTCCCTATTGCTCTTCCACCATCTGCACAGGGACTGACAGAAAGACACCTCTGTAAAAGCTTTGATATATCTCCCGGTGCATGACCAAATGCATGCACACATGTCAGCTTATCCCTTATTTTTTTGTACATAACATGGAAACAATGCGCGGTGCAGTATTGTACACATGGCATCCATACCTGACAGTGTGATTGCAAACCGTATCATATTCAGGGCTCCCCTCAGTGACTCCATTATCCGCGATTCAGATTCGAATAACTTCAATTCTAAAGGAAGGATGAAGAAAGATGTTTGAATTTCCCATTCCTTTCCAAATTTCCATCTGTGGGAGGAAATCAAAGATAATGCTTTTTGCTGCTGGAGTATTTTTTGTTTTTCCTCAAATACTATCACACGTTGTGCACGAAGATGTGTACAATACTGTGTTGAACGCAGGGCTTTTCACATCATCTCACTGATAATCTGGTGGGTATCTTCCCCCCACACACACACACACA